>VWZF01001849.1:170807-428105 GCA_013396755.1 Sclerurus mexicanus | reverse complement strand
CGCCCCCCCCCCCCTGCCCCGAAACAGCACAACTGGCAAACTTTCAGCTGTTTGCATAGAGGTGTGGATGAACTGCAACCCAACAACCCAACTGCAACCTGTGCTTACTGGAATTAACACAAGTTCTTCCCGCTGACATTCACTGAGTTTCACATACCCGCATAATGTCATGCAAACATAAGATAGCCAGAACATCATTATTTCTCTCTGTAATTCTGCAGATTTTCAGGAAAACTGTCTCAGAAAAGACAACCTTTTAAATATAATCCCTTCGGAACTTCACAGGAATGATTCTTACCTTACACTTACCACCACCAAAGACTTAAACACAAAACAGTAATGACAAGATGCCCAGAACAAAATAGCTTAAGGCCTGTAACACCATATAAGAAACAACTCTTAATTTCCCCTGTGGTTTTCGGTAATCTTTGACACTGCATTTACATTCTGCATAGCTCTCCAATACATGCTAGAATCCCAGCACAGCAATATAAAAGTAAAACAGTTCCAAGGGGTTACATTAGGATACTAAGGATCTCAAAGATAATACATTAGCTATTGACAAGTTTCATGAATAATTTTATTGCATTTTTATTGCTTTACAGTAAAAATATCTGTACAAGATGCAACATCATTATTCTTTTCCCTTTCATTTTCAAATGCTTTTCTGATATGTCTGAAAAAAAAATCTGTTTTCACTTATAGGTCTAAAAATCACGCCTCCAGTTTGAACGTGAAATGTAATTAAAATGCACACTTCTATGTTAGAGCTGAATGAGCATGAAAATAAGAAACTTCTTTTTGCCCTCTTTTATAACTTAGCATTGCTTCAATTTTTAAAAGGCCATCTTTTAAAAGCAAGAATATTTTAGTTAATAATTTAGTACTCACTTCAATTAGAATAGTTATTAAAACTTTCAATGACATTACAATTAAAAGTTTGAAAATAGTTTTATGATAATTTCCAGCTTGATACAATTTTCTGCTCTGAAAAGAAAGCATATGCAAAATCACTTTTTTATCTTGGTAATGTCACAGTATAGGTCTTTAAAACTACCATACAGGATTCTTAACTGATAATGTATTTCAATGTATCTGAGGTGGTGTCCTGCATACAATGGGTCACCTTTCTTAGTGGCTCTAAACTGATGTAATTTTACTGCCTGAAGGAAAGGCACTGTGCCCGGGATCTTGCTCATGCCACACATCAGAGAAGCGACCGCTTGTCAGCACGAGAAAACCATTGTTCAATTGGTGTGTTCCATCTTGATATAATTTGCCATGTGAACAAAGTGCCTCATGTCCAACCACTTCAATATGTAATCCCAGCATCACCTGCCTTAGGTAAATCAGAGAACAGGACAGGACCAGATGCAGATGGGAAGCACGATTTTGTCATGTTTAGCATCTAGTTATTTGCATATTTTCAGGGTAAATGTCAAAAGGATAAGTGATGTTGTTAAGAGGGAAGAGCAGCATTGTACAGACACTTTGCAGAAATCTGGATTAGATGAGAAGCCAGGCAGGAGAGAGGCTGATGTAGAGAGCAGCACAGCAGTTCTGACAGCTATAAAAAAGCCACGTCCACCACCACTGTGACAAAGAGTGAGCTATGCTGAAGTTGTCTGAGGTAACACTTACCTAGGGAAGACAAGAATATTTCATATGTATTGCAGTGTTTAAACAGCTGCATATACTACTTCTAATGTTACTAATGCCACTAATAATAGTAGCTATAATAATATACAGACCACACTCTGTTCACAAGGTTCATTAAAAAGTTGTCTAATACTGCCCTTTAGCCCTTTATGCTGGTACATTGTTTTACATGGTACTTTTAATTTAAATCTGCAAGACTATGCCTGACCATTTGGACTGAAATTTTCCGTGTCATTGTCTGTCCCACGCTTCATTTCCTTTTGGTTGGAAAGTCTCAGCTAGCACAAATTCAGTTATTTCTGAGAATGAGGCCAGGGAAATTTTAATTCTGCACTTTAAAAGGACTGGATGTCTCCAGTGTGCTGAGGCTGGGTCACAAAGAGGGAAGAGAAGGCCTCAGTTTGTCCTATGAATGAGAGTTCTCCACAATGTGCCAGGTTATCAGGTGCTGTATACTTTGTAAAGACATGAAGGCTAAAATATCTTCACAGTTTTCCTAGACTAGGGCTCTCCAGCCTTAAGCTTTGAGGTACTGAATTGAGACTTTTTCTGCAAATATGGGTCCAACATGCTGCCTGTGAGAAGCAGAACTGAGAAGAGGAAGACTGCCCTTCTCCATTCCCTCAAATCAGTACAAACTGCAGAACCCATAATTGCTTGCCAGGTCCTCAGCCTAATTGCAAAGGGGAGAACAGCTAGAACTAATAGGGACCAAAGGAAGTAAAATGGAGAAGGAAAGTGGGAGTGAGGAACAGGCACTGAGACTTGAACCTGAGAGGCTGAGGCTCGAGCAGAGTGGAGAAGATTGGACCTGGGCCAAATGCAGGGAGCTAAGTCTGATTAGAAAGGAGACCACGGGACTGACGGAAGGGTTTATGACTTCATAGATTTTAAATCTTTAAAGATCCATTAACTGATACAGTTAGATCTTAAGGAACAGAATGTCAAATGAAGAACCACAAAGGGATTCAGTCAAGGAAGACTGGAGAAGGTATTAAAGACAGAGCCCTCAATGCAGCCCTCCCCAGTCTCAGCCCAAAATGGGGCCTGTCTAGCCATGCTTATGATCAGCTCTGCTACATATCTGATTTCTGTGAAATCATCCAAGCTGTGAGGAACCGCATCTGCTGCCTCTTCCTAAGCACCCTCTGCCTCACCCTGGGGAGCAGTACCAAATGGGGTCACTGTTCCCAGCCCAGCTCTGCTCACCACCTCCAGGCATGCTGGGATGAGGACACTTGGGGAGGTCCTTGCCCTGGTTTGCCCCTCTGTTCCCCATCCAACCTGCCCTACAGCCAGCCCTTGCTGCACCCTGATCAGTCTGAGCTGAGAGAGATGACTTGGCAAAGCAACTGAGAGAGAGTAGGATGGGGGGGGGGGTATCACGGTGAAGACAAGAGGAGAAGGGGAATCAATAGGCTTGATGAATAACATTAGTTTGAGACAGGATATGGAAATTGCTACATAGGGATCTGAAGAAGGAGCTGGGAAAGTGACAGCTGGTCAAGAAGATCATGCTCGAAGACTGGGACAAACAGCGATACTGGGAAAGAAAGCAAAGATCTGATACTCAGGTCAGTTACACAGTGTCTGAGCTAGTTACCTACAGTGAGATTAGAAGTCTTAATCCAGAAATGCACATTTCTCTCAACTGAGTTTAAAGAATGGTCCTTTCAAGTACAGAAATCCAAACAGCTTATGCAGAAAGCCAGTTGATGTTACTCCCATCTCCAGTGTCTGGGGAGTAAGGTTGACAAACTGAGTGAGAGGTGGAAGAGGAGACACTGGGAATGGTTGTGTAAGAAGAAGCAGCTTCAGAAACAGGTGGATGGAAGGACAGAAGAAGCGCAAGTTAAGGTGGAGTGAACAAGGCAGAGGATATTGTGTTTAGAGTGAACAGACCAGGTGGCACGAAGCTTTCCAGAGTCTGGAGCATGTTGCTGAGTGCAGCTGTCCCACCATGGCCTTCTCTGCCAGGAAATGGCTGCAGGAGCTATTAGGGAAGTGCTTCAGCCCTTTGGCTGCCTGTGGACTGGCAGAGGAGGATAACCCATGGCTGCTGTCAGTTCTGTGCCCACCTGGTGTGCTGGTCCCAAAGCGCCCAGTCCTTATGATAGTCATGGAGTGCCCCCACAGGCACTGAGTGACAGAATTTTTTCCCTGAGATTTCTTTTTAAAGCAATGTAGACAGGCACACAGACTGTGGAAATGCAAGAACCCAAGAGTAAAGGAAGGCCACATTTCAGATTTACTCTTCCATACTTGTTAACACAACATTCTTGTTCTGCAGCCATGAAGTGGACAAATAACTGTGTGGGCCTTCTCCCTTATTTGTTGTAAAATTTTATTGAAAGAAATGAGCAGCAAATTTCAGAGAAGCAATTTCAGAACAAATTTCAAGGAAGTCAAATGCTGAATAGAAGAGCTGTCTTTTAGCCCTGTCTCAGCCACAGAGTTCTTTCCTGTTGCTAGTCAAGTCACTTAACCAACTGTTCACAAAGACTAGTCATTATGCTTGATTTTATGAGTTTCATATACAGAAATCCTAAACCTTCCCAGATGCAATCAAAGCCTCTGGGTGCTAAGTTTTGAGCGAAAGTTGAAATACAACATGAAACACTCTGCAACAGCAATTTCTACAGTGAGACTCATCTAAAAGCAGTGTATAAATTCTTACCTTGATGCCTTAAGGTATTGTAAAAATTCAAATAATCTCATGCATATTTTGTGCAAATACAGTGATTTTTTTCCCCAGTTAGGTAATGCAGTGATAAACACTACAGAATTTCACTTTCAGTGCAGTTTGACTAATTTGAAGTAATGGGATATAGGGGCATCCTGTGAAATGAGGGTTAAAGAAAAGGTTTTATTAGTTACTCTGTGCTCTGGATTGTTCAGGGCCCTAGCAGAAAAGGGACTATGTAATTAAAAGTTTATCAGCATGCAGCCATGAAAAAGGGTGAAGCTACAGTTGTACTGTTAACTTTAATTAAAGTACTTCTTAGCTTCTTATCTTACAAACTCAGTAACATTTTCAGGTATTGTTTGTTTGTGTTGATTACAATATTTGCAACGCACTTATATGTATCCTGTGGATTGTGCCACATCTGGTCTGCCATTGTTTTTTTCTTGAAAATAAAACTTGGAAAAAATTCTGTATATTGCTTTGTTGGTTTCTCTTTGCCCTTCCTTAGATGGAAAAACAGACCATGCTTATCTTAATACAGCATGCCCCTAAATTCCTGGGCACATATCTGAACATCAGATCAAAGTTCAGTCATTTGGCAGCATTCCACTATATTTTGAAAAAAAAAAAAAAATGAAAACTTAAGAACTTGCAAACCTTTCTGTTCAGTTTTAAAGTGACACTTCTACTTAAATATTTGTTTTGAAGACAGGAATATAAAGCAGTTAAAGTCCCTGAAACAATAGTCAACCATACAGTTTCCATAAAACACATCGGAAAATGTAAATTTCAGATGCCGCACCAAGTATCAAAAAATCTCAGGGTGTAGCATTGTTCCACGGATCAGGATGTAACCTGACAGCACTGTTACGGGTTAGATGCAAAGAGATTTAACAAGAATTATTGGTTAAAAACCCTACAGTTTTCTTCCTGTCAACAATGTTAATTTTCCATGACTGTCATTTGAAAGTTACATCTCACTGTTGCATCTTCCCAAAGTTATTTCCCACGCTTTTCCCCAAAAGGTGTCACTGCTAAGTAAACAACTCCTTGGTTTTCCCACATTCTTTTTGGTCAACCTTGTTGAAAGGCAAATCAGTCCTATATCGGGATGGATTAGAAAGGCAAGATGTTCTGATGAGACTGAAAAATAAATATTAACAGATGGAATAAATGCAATGCTCTTTCTCAGTCACTGATGTCAGTAGGCCCAGTTCCTCACACGTATTTTGTATGAGGCTCCAGGTACTCAGAAGAACAGAACGGTTTGGGTTGAAAGAGGCCTTAAAGATCATTTTGTTCCAAACCCTTGCCATGGGTAGGGTTACCTTCCACTAGACCAGGTTGCTCAGAGCCCCATCCAACCTGGCCTGGAACACTTCCAGGTTTGGGGCATCATATGGAGTAGATATGAATGATTTCAAAAAAATTAAACTGCTACAGGATGAGTTTCAAACTATAGTACTAGAAAAGTATTTTAGACTTGAACATGAATGTTCCTGCTGCCTTTGTAGAAAACAGCATCGACTCCCCCATGGGAAGCACCCTCAGACAGTGGCACTCTGCAATAGCACAAAAGTTGATCTGCACACACCTCTTTTCAGGAGCACAGTCTTAATTTATGAACTACAAACACGAACATGAAGCATCATCTTTTAATCTTAGCATTTTAATTTTAATACAAAGAAGATGCATTGCAGAGCAATAGGTATAAGATCAACATAAACAAAACTTTCACATCTTTTCTTGGCAAAAGGCACAAGTCACAAGTGTGAGCTGAGGTTAGATCCTCTTGCTGGATCTTAAAAAAAGGCTGGAGAGTGTTTTGGTAACTGGTGAAATCTCTTAAGGAAATTAGAATTTGATATCTGTAATAAAATCTCCTATTTCACAGCTTCGGACTAGGGGATCAGGAAGGAATATCCCATATCTTTAGAACATCTCATGTGTTTGGTTTCCTCCATTATAGATTTTTTCAACTTCTTCAGCTCTGCCAAATGCAAGAGTTTGAAACTGTAGCTCAGTGTCTGTGGGCACTGCAGATGTAAGCTGCAGAGCTCTGCCTGGATCTTTTCTTCCTGCCATGCAGCAGACAGGGAAAACAGAGAGCTGCTGGTGCAGCCAGATTTGCGGTGGCTTTCCTGTGGCTGTTACATGATACGGGTGCCCATTTGGCAGCTCGACCACCACAGGAATTTTAACAGATTGTGAACTAAACCCAGGGGCAATACACTTCATCTACTGTGCCAATGCTTTCTAGATTTTTTCCTTTTAATGTATACCTTTATAAATATTAGATTACTGAATGCTTGCTCTCCTAAGCTGTCTATAGATGCTTTTTACTTGTTTTTCTTGTTTTCTTTTTTTTTGTTGTTGTTTTTTTTGTTAACTGAGACTGTCTTGCAAACATATGACTATGAAACTGCCCTAATTATGGAATTAGTTCCAATTTAATGTCTGGTTTATTACAGACCTATTTATGGATAGGCCAAAAGCTGTTCTGGCAAATTAGCAGGAAATGGGAAAAAGAAATATCAGTATGAGCTTCATAACTGTTGGCACTAACTGTGCCTTACTTATGTTCTACTTTAATGATGTTGTTTTATTTTTCTCAAAGAAAAAGCGGGTAGAAGAGGCCTCTAAATTCGTAGAGCTATTAAATTCATGATGAAAATAACATTAAGCTAATGTTCCCTGCCTATTTCAGCAATAGAGTAGTGGCGCTATTGGATCATTAAAATGTTTTAGTAAGTTTAGCAAAGAAATAATGGTGGCAAAACAACTTTAGTGCCTGTGGAATCTTCTTCACCACCTTATAAAACCCCAAATTACACCATCATCCCAGCCTAGAAAGCCCACAGCTCCCTTTTGTCACTGTAGATACAATTTAAGACAGTAACTCCAGCTACCTGTGTCTTTTAAATAATAGGTGAAGTAGTATTATACAAGGTTTGGGAAAACTTATTTTTCTTCCATGAGACATTCAAAATGCAGTTCTTGTCGCTCATATTCTGTTGTGTTGGGTAAGTGCAATTATGAGTGGCAAACCTAACAGAGGCAACCTAATTTAGCATTGTATTGCCAGCCGTGGCCAGGACTTGGTCATATACTTTCTGTTGGCTCCCATTAAGATAACAAACCTCATCCATTTTCTACTGCATCAATAATGATGTTCACTCTTGTTTAGAATTGTCTGTATTTTGCTGCATTTTCAGTTGTATCCACACTGCAGACTCACTGTACTCAGCTTCACTCATCCTGGTTGCTGCCAGCCTGCATGAAAGGGCTTCCTTTGCATGCAAACCAGAGAGCAGAGAGGTGGGGCTACCTGTGAATTGGTGTTGGGCTGCAGTCCTGGTAGGCACCCAGATTTGGAAACAACAGAGCTCTCCTAGGACTTGTCATCTGGATAAGGTCTGCTTGGACATTCTGAATAGATTTGAAAGTGGAAAAAATAAATAAAATCACAGACTTGAAACCTGAAACTCAAAACCAGTAAACAAATATATTGACTAAACTTCAAAGCCAATGTGTGGCTAGGTCTCTGTTTGAGGTAGTGCTTTGCTCTGTAGATCCAGAGGTGGGAAACTGCCTTTATGCAGTATTTAAATGGCTTCCTTTGCTTTTCAAGTGGAAACTAGCTGAAATGTGTCACATCTTTAGGGAAGAAAGAGTCATTCCCGGATGGCTGGCCAAGAACTAGTGAAGACGGCAGCTGCAGAGGCAGCTGGAATTTCCACCCTCACAGATGGAGTCAAAGTGCTGGGCTGTAGCTGTGACAGGAGGCAATGAATGAAAACAGAAGGAAGGTAAAAATAGGGAAACAGTAAACCAGATAATGTGTCTTAATAAGATCTGAAGGTTTCCTGCGTATTTGTAACACAGCCTGAAAGAATTCTGGATTCTTAAAAAAGGCTGTATGCGCCATACTCACTGCAGAAAGTGTCGTTTCTCTCAATAGGACAGTAAAAGGTAGAAAAAATCTTCAAATACCCAAATTTAAGGACACTGTGATGCCTTATCCCTGGAAGTGTTCAAGGCCAGGTTGGATGGGGCCCTGAGTAACCTTATCTGGTGGGAGGGGTCCCTGCCCTGGCAGAGGTGTTGGAACTAGGTGAGCTTTAAAGTCCCTTCCAACACAAACCATTCCATGATTCTATGACATTCCTTTCTTACATATAGAGAGATCAGATGGAAATGAAGAGGCTGGAAGAAATCTGTCCAAGTCACAGATGAGGATCTCGTCTTCTCCAAGTGCCTTTTCTAGGCACAACCACTGTTGGATTAGATTGGACAAACCAGTGGCCATTCTCAGACAGTGACCAGCAGGAGATATAGGAAAGCATAATATGATCTTGGTCATATCTTCTAGCATTCATTAATTTAAGGCCTCCTAGTCTTACATAACTAGTCCCTTTTTCCTGATATTCAGGATCTGACAAGATGGCCAAACTAGCTAAGCAGTGTAACAGAGTAGAAATTGAGACATCTTAATTTTTACTTTTTTTTTCTTTTTCCAGTGAAAACTGGGAAGAGAATGCATTTTAAAAAATCAGTTTTAAGCAAAAATTTGAACTAATAATTTGGTTAAGCTTATTACACCAAAGTAGAAATGGTTATTTGTACAAACTCAGATCTTTTCAACAGAAAGAAATAAGCCATTGACTAAACAGAAATGTAAGAATAGCATTTTCAATTTTAGACTTTCTTCATACTTTGTTAAAAATGCTCTGAGAAAGCAAATTTCATGCCAAAGAACTTAGGCCTGGTGACATTAGGTACACATGCTTGTGTGCTTATAAGAAAGCTGCTGAGGAAAAAGGAAGAAAAGAAATAATAATACACAACCAGAGACTAAGCAAATCTGGGGGTTTAGGGACAAAAAAAATTAAAGAGAAAATCAGAAATGCAATTTCTCCATCTTGGATAGCTAAGGTTTAAATATTTGGTCAGGATTTGAATACAAAGAGCTATTTTCTTTCAGGGTTCACTGGTTTCCATGTTCAGCTGGGTCCATCCTTAAAAGAAAGCTTCAAACAAAAACTCTGTACATGGACTCAGAAAATGAAAAGCATAGTTAAGTAAGCACTGAAAATTATATATTCTTCATGTAAGTGATCTATATTAAAATTGTGTTTGATCATGAATGTCATGTTTTTAAATATAAACAGTAATTCACCTATTAAAATTAAAAGGGCTAATTTTTATTTTCAAAGAAATCTAAAAGCAACTACAGAATAACTGTGTTGGTAAAATGTCTACATTGGGAGTCAACTGATCACCCAAATTCTTGTGAATTACTTGAAAATCCATTTTAGAAATTTCAAACCTCACAACTGAGACTGTTTTGTCTCCGTATAGGACTGGACAGATAATCTGCATCTTCCAAATACCATCTGGAACAAAACTGATACCAGATGCCAAGCACTAAACCTTTATGAGCTGGGTCACCCTTGTTAAGAAATATGTTACAGAGACCTGGGCCTATGAAAAAATATATACTGTGGAAGGACAGTGTCTTAACTTCAAGGATTAATTAGTCACTAGCTGATCCTTCCTAACTGCTATCATCAATCTCCAGTTTAATTTATTCCGAGAACTGCTGTTGTTCCGCAGGGTTGATAATGGATTCATTCTAAGTTCCCACAAGAGAATATTTGCCTTCTGTGTTTAGTTCAGTTAGGCTCAAATGTCTGTACATTCAGCCTCTGTCAGGCCCTTATAAGAAGTCCAGTTCTAACTTCAGGCCTTAATTCTGCATAAAATGGATTGTGGATGAATATCAGAGCGCACAAGGATATCCTCTTCCTATTGAGTGCAGCAGCAGGTTGACAGATATGTTTGAACCCTTGGTCCCACATGAAAAATCACATGTTCCAGTGCTTCCCTATGTGGAGCTCATTCTCAGATCAGGTCTTTCAGATAGGAAACTTGTCAGATTCACAATTTGAGACAGGCAGAAAAATCTGGCAGCCTCAAGTGAGGCAGCCAAAACCTCCCCTACATCCCTAGAGATAAAAATAGGCTTCAAAATCACTCTCAAAGAAATAGGTGAAGAGGAATTCCAGTGTGTTTCATGTTTTTGAAGGAGAAACAAAAACATGTGTGGTTGTCTTTTCCAGACTTGCTGTAATACTAGATTAGAAGCTAATTTTAGACTGGATTTACTTTAAGTTAAAAACATTCTCTGGTAAATGAGAAAACAGGGATTTTATCCCCCCTGGAATACTAAACTACCAACCATGACAAAATGCAGTGACAAAATGACAGTTAGACAGCCAGCAGAATCCATGGCATTTACAATTTTGTCAAATGAGTTCCCTTCTGCAAATGTTTTGGCCTTTGCATATTTACATTCCTTGTGCTTCATGCATTGATATGCTTCACGTAGCACAGCTTCTGCACTCCGTCAGTGCTGCTCTTCCTCATTGCCAGTCACCAGGTTTCCATTGCTTCTTTGTTTCCTTTTTGAATGTAATACCTGCTAATTTTACAGTAAATGCCAGTTTACGTTAGCTCAGCTGTCCTCATGACATAATTTGACTTGAAGTTATGCAAATGACTTCTTTCCAGATACCTCTGATTAGCTGTGAAAAACACTCCCTAATTAGTCCTGCGATAATCAGGGAGAAATCACAGTTGATTACATATGTTGAATTTGCTCCTCCAATTTGAATTGCCATATTTCCTGCCACAGGACCTGTGAGCACTCTATAGAGTTTGCACCTTCCCTTCCCTTGGAAAACACTTGAACTACTCCCTCACAGCTCCATCAAATCAGACATTTCTTTTTATACTGACTCTAACCAGACAGCTAGGGATCCCTGCTGACAGCCTAAGAGAAACGCCAGCACGGGTGCAGTACAAATCCTGCCTCTTGCTGAAGATACACACTAGTAAATCTTACTGGAAATAGAGAGGTGTCAGAAAGTTTTATAACTGGCAGCAAAGAGAGAGAGCACAAAAGCAGATGTTCTGATAAAAATGACATTGCCAAGTGATATCAAAGTGACAATTTTAGAGGTCAGTAATTTATACTGTGTTTCCAGTGGAGATTTGCTGGGTTGCTTCACACTGAACTCTTCCTGTCCCTTAGTGATGACTCAGTAATTTATCATAACCCATTTTTCAAATAAACAGGGACAAGTGAACTTCAGAAGACTCAACATTCAGATTCAATTTGAGTAAACAGATAAATGTTCAAAGGTTTATTCAGAGTTTGGTTTCAATTACCTAATACATCTTGAGTCCTTGAGTACCAGGACTGGCAAACTTTTCTACATGGTCCCTAAACTCTTCTCCGTAATAGAGAAGATGAAGAGTAGGTCACGTACCTCTTAACAAAACCACTTTCTTTCAGAAACAAGACCACAGGTTGATATTTTCTGTAAGAGAGAAAGGAATGGCAGCTGAACTCGAGGTCACTTATTGCTTAACAACTCCAGACACAAACACAAACAAGAAAACCCCCAGATTTTGGATTTAACTTGTATAAGTAACTGAGGTGGCTAGGAATTCTGACTTGGATCTGAAATTTCTGGAGCATCTCCTTCCAAAAGGGGTGTGATTTCAACTTTTGATTTGTGTCTCCCATATAGATGGAATCTAAAACTACCTTTTCAAAATTAAAGGAAATTGTGACAACAAAAGGGTGAAAATGAAGATATTTCAACTTAAAGTTGAAATGAACCTCAGATTTGACAAACTAGAGAGATCAGAAAAGGAATTTTCATCATGTAGCATAAGCAGGAAGAGGAGGATTTTGCCCTTAATGAACTTTGCAATCCATGTAAGATCTCTGCAAGACAAAGAAAAAAACCCCAAAATTTTCAATGAGCTAGAACTCCCTGAGATCTTTTGAATAAAGATATAGGACTAAACTCTTCCCTACTTAATGACAATGTAAGTTAGAAGCAGTGATTCAAGTTTTAATCTTACATAAATCTGATAGCAGGATATTACCACAATATCAACAAGAGTTGTGATACCTTTTTTTTTTTTAACAGAAATTATTAGTGACGTTTCTTTGGACTATTAGTAGAAATTCTCTTGTTTCAGTGAGAAATTCCTTTGTCTTCTTGTTATTCGGTGATGTTCTGGAGAAATCAAGGCCTATGATGAAGATTTCTGTGTCATAAAAGGCAATACAAAGTGCCTAAAGTGGCACTATAGCCTCCCACACACTGCCTCTGGCATACCATAGTCACTGCTCTGCAGAAGAAAGCACTGGCAAGGACAGAATATGACCATGAAACGGATTCCCTAACAGTATGGGACATAATCATTCTGGGATTCCTCTGCAGGATGTTTATTGCAACCATGAAACCATGGTAGCGTAAGCCGATCTCCCATCCCCTCTCCAGAACTGTTTCATCATGTTCACTTAAGGTACTCTGTAGATGCAGTAATCTCACATGGAAACAAACAAAAAAATAAAAAACAACTAAAAACCCCCATACAAACAAGAAAAAAAAAAAGGAAAAAAGAAAAAAAAAGAGGAATTATCCAAGTAGGTATTTGATTAATATTTGAGTTAGGATTTAAAGATACATACAAGCACATCAAAATCATTCACAATTTTTACAACTTCTTTTTTTTTCTAATCTTTTGTCAACAGCCTTTTTACAGTTTTTAAGTCAAATACATCCCATCAGAACAACCACCACAGCCACAGTCTCAACACTGAGCATTTTCTTAGAGGCAGCTGAGACATAGTCAGGGAAGGGGTTGCATGTTACAGAGGTCATTCTAGCCGTTCAGATGCCCTTCTTCACCATGGCTACATTCCCTATCAGAATCAGAAGTAAACTCGTTCTATGGCAAATTACCTTACCTGGCAAGGTTTGTTGAGTTTGACAGATGGTTTCTGTGACTTTATGACAATCTAAATGTGTGTAACACCAAACAACACCAAAATTTTTGCATGCTCACACTGTGATGTAGCTACAATACCAGCTTTGTGCCCTTCCCTGTCACAGCCTGCACAATAATTTCCAGTGTGTTTCTCTGCTGTACTCTGGTCTCTTCTGTGCTTCGGCCAGAGCTGCTCTTTCTCAGTCACAAAGTCAGGGCATAGTGAGAGAGAAGGCTGTGCCCCCAGCCCCTTTTCACCACTCTAATATTAATTCCTCTTCTCCCAGGGATGTGCTATACAGTATGCATGATTACTGAGGGGTCTGTTCCAAGGAAAGGAGCTAGGGCAAGAGGGTTTCCTCATAGCCATGGGACTGGAAAAGGATGAAAATATTTCCAAATCCCTTTGGTTTTTCAAAATCTATCACAAGTTGAAGTCTTTCAGACACATAGACCAGTCACACAAGGGAAATAGTTGTACAAGAAAGGTTAGTAGGATTCAAAAACATCAAAAAACAACCATTTTGTCCCCAGACCCCACTCACTCTTTTTCTAAAGTCTCTATATATGGAGGTGCAATGACATAGATTTGGCCTTAGTATTAGAAATTATTCTAACAAAATCGTCTCTCACAGTGAGGTGAAACATTGTAGAGACTCTATATGTCAGTCAAAGTCATTTGTAGGCACAATGTGTCATCCTCCACAACAATGTTCAGATAGATATGTCCACCTTTGATAGTGAGAATCTGTATTTTCTCAAAAAATTCCTAGTGATGCTTATACATCTATGTCCAGGTAACTAAATAACCTCAGCAGGGGAATTTCATTGTTTTCTTTACTTTTCATGAAACAGTGGAGGGAAGTTTGCTTTTGAAAGAGTCCATCTCCATGATCCATTTATTGATATAACAAGATTTTATGAAGGACCCATTTGCAGGCCAATCAAATGAACAAGTCCTGTGGCCTCAGATTTGAACTATACAGAGGAAATCCCACTCTGCCTTTTAAAAGCTGCATTTGACCCTGTCACAAAGTAATTCATTCTAATGACATGGGCTTTTTCACAGCATAGCTTTCTGCTTCTACAAAAATCCCAAGACCAAAGCATTCTTACCTTATTAAAAAAAAAAAAATAAAATGGTGAAGCAAAAACACTCAAAGTCAAGGCAAGAAATATCAATCTATGACAATATTTTGCAACACAATGACTTTAATTCTATTATACTAAATGACTACTGTTGATATAGTCATTTTTTATGAAACATTTTTAGGGGAAGGGAAAGCATTCGATCACTGCAGTCTTGATTATATGGAAACTGAACTGTCTCACTGATTTAAAAAAAGGGGGGGGCTGTACTGCTGCTGAAATATATAAGTTCATGTTAATGCTCACTGAGGTCAACAGGAAAACTCTCACGGACTTTAGTAATGCAGAATCATGGTTTCAGTGTTCTTATTTTCTCCCTGATGGATTGTCAAAGATACTGCTTTGAATAATAATTGAATGGTTATTGAATTACCAGATAGAGACGTGCATAAACACTGAGAAAATTCTCACCAGCAAAAGTTGCCTCCTTCCTGAATTGGGTCCTGAAACAGCCACCATTCAACTGCAAGTCCCCTTTTCGCCATCATCCTCCACCCCTCACCCCATTTTGTCCTTATTAGTTGTCCATCTCTGGGCAACGATGACACAAGAACATCCACTACTTAATTTACTACCTGTCCTTTCTTTACTTTCTTCACTTCTGTCTTTACCAGCACTGTTTAGTTCCAGGCATTGGGAACAAGAATCCAGACTGATGCAAACAGAGACTCGCCATCAGTGGAGGAATAGTTGGTGTGTGAACTGTTAAAGGAACTTGAGCCTATAAATCAATAGGCCCCAACTTTATCCATAAAAGGGGTTAAGAGAACTGGGTGATGTTATGAGGCCACTCTCCATAACCTTTGAGAAGTTGTGGAGGTCAGGGGACATCTAGAAGACTGGAAAAAAGCTAATGTAACCTCCATCTACAAGAAAGGTTTAAAAGAGGATCCAGGCAATTACGGACCCAGCAATCTTTCTACAGTTCCATATGGTTTCCCACAGCCCCCTTCCAGAGAAACTGATGTGTTATGGTCTGAACAAGAGGTCCATGTGCTCGGTGGGGAACTGGCTTTTGGGCAACTCCTTTTCAAACGGGCAACCTGTCACAACTGGGGTTGCCAGGGATGGATATTGGGCCCAATGCTGTTTGGTATCTTCAGAAGTGGTGGGATGGTGGGATCAAGGGCACCCTGATGAAGTTTGCTGATGATACCAAACTGACTGGAAAGTGGGCACCTCAAAGCAAGAGCCACTCTCATGGAAGACTGGGGTAGGCTGGAAGAGTAGGTTAACAAAAACTGTATGAAGTTCTACAAGACATGCGTGAGATTTTGAACCTGGGAAAACATAGTCCAGGAGTGCATCACAGGCTGGGATCCACCTGACTAGGGAGCAACTCCGTGGAAAGAGACCTGGGCTAGACAAAAAGCTCAAGATGAGCAGTGTGCTGCTGTGGCAAAGAAAGCCAACAGGATGCTGGGCTGGACCAACAAGGACATAACCAGTAGAGGCAAAAAAGCCATTATCCCACCCTACTCAGTACTTCCCAGGCCACACCTGGAACATTGTGTTCAGTTTTGGTTCCCACTATGCAAAAAGAGATGTGGACAGGCTGGAGAGAGTCCAGAGAAGGGGCACAAAGATGACCAAAGGACAGGGAAGCCTGGCAGGTGAGGAAAGACTGAGAAAACTGGGTTTCTTCAGCCTTGAGAAAAGAAGGCTTAGGGAAGACCTTATAACCATGTTCGGGTATTTAAAGGAGAGGGAGACTCCTTTTTTACAATGAGTCTAATGGAAAAGACAAGGAGTAATGGGCAAAAGTTACTCCTGGGAAGATTCTTATTGGACCAAAGAGGATAGTTTTTCACAATGACAACATTGGATCATTGGAATAATATTCCTGGGGAAGTGGCAGATTCCCCAACACTGGGCACTTTTAATATTCAGCTGGACAGGGTGCTGGGCCATCTTGTCTAGACTGTGCTTTTGCCAAGAGAGGCTGGACCTGATGATCCTTGAGGTCCCTTCCAACCTGGTATTCTCTGATTCTATGACTTTTTTTGTTGTCTTCATAGTTTGCAATATCCTGAGCTTTCCTATGTACAAATTTGTTAAAACCTGAAATTGAACAGCATAGAAGATTTCTTTACCCCTCAATCTCAAGCTGAAAGCTCACGCTCTTCTAAATGTGTTTTTTTAAATTTCTGTATATACATTTACTTTAGCCTTGCTAGACCTCTAAACCATTGAAAACTGCAATAATTCCATAGACTCCATAGCTATTTTTCTGGAAGTAAATCAACTCTACTGAGAAAACTGGCGGTAAATAATTTCTTTCTGGGTTATTAAAGAAATGTAATGTGTACTTAGAACAATTAGAGGATCAGTTACCCAAACAATTAGTTTTCGTTGCTATTTTTGTGACTTTGAAGTGCATAAAGATGAAACACAATTGAATCTGTTCAGAAAGCCCCTTTTAGAAAAGGAACACTTTAACTAAAAGGGTTTGCTTTTGCCTCTATACTTCCTTTTTGGCTTTTGCTGTTTTCTCCCTTATGTTCCCCACTCCACAAATTTTCTGATCAGCCTCTCCAAGGTGCTCTCTGCTCTGACAATGAATTAATTTCTTTTGGTTTTATTTCTTCCCATCTCTTCAGCTGTTCTCTGGTTGTTCTCATTGCTGAAGTCTCTAAAGTGAACATACAAGTAGTCTTTGAGCATATGCCCTCACAAGTTACATCTTCTTTTTAAGAGTTTCTGCCTTTTTCTTTTCCCTTCTTATTGGACTTTCAAAGTTGGAAACAGCCTAAAACAGACATAATCTGTGACTGAGGCACAGGGTTTTGTTCAGAGTGTTGGGTCCAAAGGAAGTGGTGGTGCTTTGCTCCATCAGTTTGTTTGGTTTTTGTGTGTTTTTTTGCATGGTGTTATTAACTTTTATTATTCATGTTTTTGATGTCTTTCAGTGTTAATGTAGACACCACTAAATGATAATAGCATTACTGGCCACTTACACTGATAATCTTGGCATTGGCACAGTATATCCTTAAATAATTGACCAGACCAACTTATTACAGTGTGAATATATTTTAATGATCACACTTACTGATTTTCTGTGTAGGTCAGCATTGTTCCTGTTTTGTTACCAACAATATTCATATCCACCATCTAGTTATGCTTTACATATGTTCCTAAATAAAATTACACCAGCATTTTAATGATGTTGTGTCACGAGAAAAGAGTTGTATGAAATCCAAATTGCTCCCTCTTAAATAAAGCTTAGAACTATACAAAGTGTGAATCAGAGGTATTAATAATCTACATTTTCTGTTTATTCTTGAAAGATGAGTAGGTCAGATGCAATGAGATGCAGTTAAATCTCTGCATGAGACATCGCACCATTTCATCAAAAGAAAGAGTAGAGAAAACAATGCTGTCACAATCACTTCATGTGGCATCACTGGAGGAAAGACAAAATTGGCTTCTTAATAGTGAATTTGTCTTCATATGAGTGTTATTTGACAGGTGTTTCCCTCAGTAATTTCAGTACAGAAATAAGCAAGACAAAGGCCTGATTGGTATTGAACTTTGACAATGCCTACTGATGATCACAAATATTAGTTTTTTTCTCAGTACCTCACAATATCAGTTCATAATATTTATTTTGCTTTAAGTAGCTGACAAAAGTACAGTTTAATCTTATACTTAGATGGAAGAACCAACTTGTCTGTAAGTCTGAGTTAAGTCCGTGAGAAACACTGAAGTAAAATGTGTTCTGTAGTGACCAACATGCCTGGTCCATTTAGGCAGGTCAGAACACAATCGTTGGACACATCAGGTACCTAAAATTAATCAAATGCTGAAAGACTTTGTTGGTTATTGAATTAAATGATCTCTTTACCTATTAGCTAAGCTGTTGAATGACTAGGAATCCGAAATTTGGGGTGATAAGTTGAAGAAAATTCTTCTGTTCATCTGTAGAAAGAAGAGGAATAGTTTCAGAGTGGTGAAATAGACAAGATGAAACACATTCAAGAGAGATTTCCTCTCTACAGCATGTCATAATACACATTAGGGAGCTGCAAAACCAGAGTAATTTCTTTAACAAGATTCATTATTTTTGATTGACTTCTACCAGGGAAATTAAAATAACCTGTGCTACAATCATAAATTACTTTAGATTTGGAAAAAAATATTATCTGCTCTCAATATTCATTTTCTACCTGATGAAATGAGAAACAAATAATTATAGATTTATTGAAATATTTAATAATAGTAAGATAATATTAAATATAATTCTGATGAAAGCCTTAAAGAATTCTGGATAAAGCTTGCAGATGACAAAGCTGATCTAAAGACAGCTATTCAGATCATTTGGTAAATTGATTCCAAATACACAAATATTTGTTACAGCTAAAAGTAGTAAAGTTGTTGCAGCTGTAGTGGCTTAATGATGTAAAATGGAGGCAAGGTTTGTAGGAAGAGGTTGTTTTTTCATTGGATTTAACTGGAAAAGCACTCGAACCCCAAATCTCAGACACAAAGCCCTCTTTAACTGAAGGACAGCTCTTACTATGGGAAAATGAAAAAAGGACAAGCTGGCAACAAGAGAGAGGAAAGCTGCCACAGAATAGGCAATATCTCGGTAGCTAGATCTCTCCCCAGGACACAAGAAATGCATCCATTCCTCTTTGAAATGCATGAGTGCCTTAGTGCCTGGGCTTTTCAATATTTGTGTGCATATCTCTCCGATTTTGATCACTTTCCACATAGAAATTAAGAGAGCTCATGTGCCCAGGGCTTCTCTTTTTTTCTTCTCTGACTATATTTACTCATCTCAAAAAAGATATTTCTCCTTACAAAACTTGCCCGAAGTAAAGCTAAGCGCATTGTTTGCACAGATCATGGTGAAAGGATGTGGAACTTGGTCCTGAAAAGCAGTTATTCTGGAAAGGTACTTGGAGCCATTGTGGATAAATTGTTGTTTATGAACTTGCAGTGCAAAGCTGTGACAAGCAGGACTCTGGCACTCTTTGGATGTGAAATAGAAATGTCAGCAGGAAGGAAGGAAGGAGAAGGTACGATTGCCCATATACAGGGCTGAAGAGGCCACCACTGGTGAGCTGTATGTAGTTCTGATGTGCTTCAAAGAGAATACTGCAATTTTAGCAGTTTCAGAAATGATCGACAAAGATTATTGCAGAAATATACCTCAGAATGATATGGTTTCATACAGAGAAAAATGATATACGATTTTAAAACAATGTATATGTAGACTTGACAAAACAAAACCAGTATTTACTTAAAAAAAACAAAAACAAAACAACACAATAACAGTCAGTGACTGGCAGCTAAGGCTAGAGAAATTCAGAGTGAAATGAAGGTGTATCTTTTAATAGTAGACAGTTAACTGTTGGAATAATTGACAAAGAACACACAGAAAAAGATTCTATTGGTTGCATTGGTTGTGCATGTTCTCAAAGATACCCTCTACTTCAGCTGTGAAGTATTTGGCTTAACAAAAGTATTGAAAGTCAAAATTGCTTGGACTGCTTTGTGCAGGAATCCTTCAGGCTTCAGACACTATTATTCTAGGAACCCTGCAACCACATGCACACTGAAAATAACATCTCATTATGGCATTCCTTTTGCACGTTTTAACTCTGAAAGGTACTTAGCAATGAGCAGAAAACAAAGCAAAATAAAAAAGAAACCAAAAAGAAAAATTCCCAGACTGATGAGTCAGGGAACTGATGAAGGAAGAAGCTGCAATAGCAGTCCCTGACCTCAAAGATATTATTATGAACAGCATGAGCTTAGTTCACTGTGGGTCCTTATCATTAGCCATGATCAGGAACTGGTAGTCACTAAGAGCATTCTCCTTATCAGTAACCAAGAATGCAGGGGTGACACTTCCATACCCATGCTCAAAATGGGTATTACAGGGTATAGTTTTTGAATATGTGATCTGTGAGATGCTGCTGCACCAGGAATTAATCAGGAAGAATTAGTAATAACTGAGACAGGAGATGGAGACTGAACTGTGCAGTTATATGTATGGCTTTCAGCTCCTTATTACAACTGTGCGCTTTCATTAGCCCAAAACTAACTTCATTAGTTTTGGTGTGAGAGTGACCTGGTAACAAATGGTACGAGCCATGATTTATCCAGAAACTCTAAGGGATGAATAATCCAAATTACATGTTTAAAGCTGAGCACTTGTGGAAGGTGCTTCACGCAAATGAAGCCTTCCAGGAAGCAGCCATGGACAAAAGAACAGATAAAGAAAACAGGCTCCAACCCCTTCCAGTTTTTCATATTTTTATAATTTTAGGTAAATTTTAGGGACTGCTGGAGCCCAGAGCTTTGTTTTTTAGCAGACTTGGTTTAAATGCCCTTGCAGTTTACGTGCCAGACTCTCCCTCCCCCTCACTGTTGCAATAAGAGCTGATGCTGCACACCCTCTTTCCTATCCTAAGCCATTATTAGCACATGGAATTTCCGCCTCCTCCTCTGTTTGAAATCCAAGAATTTAATACTAGGAAAAAAATCCCAACCCCATCCCATAACCCTTCTTTGTTATTTAATCTCTTTGCCTCAGCCTCAGGACCTTCCAGCTTCTTTCCTTTGCTGGCTTCTGATGGTGCCTTATTCAGTTGAAGGCAGTTTCTCATGAAACTCATAAAGGACTTAGACTTTTTCGCACTGAAACCATTAGTACTTTTGTTCATTGCTGGGTGACATCTCTCTTTCACATATGACCTGATCTTGTTCTCATTAAATTCAGTGGCAAAATCCTTTTGTACGTAGAAGCAGACAGCCCCTACACTTGGTGAACATTGAAAGCAGTGCAATGTGATAAAATGTTTAAACTTCTTCCAAAAAAAAACCCACAAAAAACAAACCACACCTCAGTGAAGATTATTTTAGCAATATAAAAAATAGAAAAAAACCAAACAATTATTTAAGAACAAAGCCTCTTATTTTTTCTCAATTTCAACAGCTCCTGAATGAACCTGAGGGCACAATTCAAAGAGTTGAGATATTGGACTGCCCCAGAATTAAGAATGTGACCTCAGTAAGATCATTCAAAGAGTGAGTCAGGCATCTGTGCTCTAAGCACTACTAATGGCTCTAAGTCTCAGCTCTAATGGCTTCCAAGGGATAATGCACAGGGACTGGTGACAGTTACACTCCTCAAAAGGATAATAAAAAGCAAGTAATAATACACTGAGCAAGCCACTGAAAAACTACAGAAAAGGCTTAAAAGAAGGTGCTGAGCTATCCCCTTTTGCTGAAGCTGTAAATCCAATTTTTTCATGGATCCATGTACCTACAGAGACTTTTGAAGGAGATTCATCAGGGAGGCAGATAAGCTACCTAGATAAATCTATGACCTGATTCTTTATCTGTCATTAACTGATCTTCCTCTGTCCTGCTTCCAGTCTATTAGATGACACAAGTTGTTTTGTACAAAAGAGAGGAGTGGATTATAAGTGGGCACAGATGCAGCATTTGAGGTTAGTTCCGCATTCTTATATTCTCAGCCTTCTTCTACAGGCTGTAAGTAGATTCCTAATTTCTCCATATTTTCAGAAGTGTCTCTTTCATATCAATCACCATGAAACACTTTTTGTAAACTTTTAGAGTATCCTATCATCTATATAGGAAGGCAAGTGGCCTTTTTACAGACTCTTGAATCATCGAAATAGAGACAAGCACACAGTTTTTAGGCACTGAGATGGGACAGCTAGGAAGGCCAAAATTATGTCCCTGAGTTTTCTATCCTTTGATTATAAGAGGAATTGTGAAAATCAAGTCAATAATTCTGACTAGATGGTCTCTTTTCAAACAAGAATGTGGAACAAATGGATAATTAAAATGGATTGTAAATTGTACAGATATTATGGTAACATATGATATAAACAATCAGTCCAAAGACTGACACAACTCAATAAAAATTTCCCCTTTCCAGTGGTTTTAATCAGAAGGAACAAACAGAGCATTCATCATTCCTTCCATAGTAAGAATAAATAATGTCTCTTCTTCATACCCCAAATTCATTTTAATACACTTTCCTTGTGAAGACAATCAGTCCCACTGGATTCAGCAGTTCTCTTGTCTGCCTCCTTTAAAGAAACAAAGCTTCTTGTGGAGAGGGCTGATAGAAAGACAGAAAAAAGGTGGATAACAATAAAGCCATTCTAATGTCAAGGCATCACACTGGTAATTTTAAGATGAAGACAGATGTATTGCACCTTTCATAATATACACAATTTGGGAGACATTGCAATTTCTTCAGGTTTTGCTTTTTTTTTTAGTTTGTGCCCAACAGTACATAAATACTACACCTAAAAGGCCACTTCTTAGAGTGTTGACAGTTATACAAATAGAATTTTGTAACATGAAATAGACCACGCTTACAACACCCTTATATGGAATTATACTTTGGATTGGTAATCTTCATAATAAATTCTCAGTACAACAACAGGTGATGTGACTCATACTCACATCTGCTCCTTATATTGACATTAACAGGTGAGAAAAAGTGCTTTAGTGGCCTACTCACATAATTATGGTGTTGGATAGTAACATTATAAAGTGTGATCTCTTAGAGTAAATTATTTAATGTTTCTACTAGACTCTTAACAACAGCTGAAGGATTTAGATCCATCAGTCTGTATTTGAAAGATGAAGACAGAAAAATATCTTTTTCATTATACATTTCTTCAGCTGTTTTCCATATTCCCAATTGTATTCTTTCTTCTGAAGGACTTCCTTTTTTCCTATTACATTAGTGTGTTCACAGAAAGCTCCTATTGTATTGTAATTTGGCATCTGAAATGAAATTATGCACTTGGTATTTATACAAACTATTGCTAATGTACTTCCTTCACACTGTTTTTAAAGCATCTCAAAAAAGGGAAGATTTCCTAACTTGCAGAAGGCATCCCACAAACACTGAAATTCAATGAGATAGGTATGTCCACAAAATGTTCATGTCTAAAATTTTTCTTTGTTATCAACAATAAGGTTACCATTAATTTTTAGACTCCAAAATCAACAGAAAATCAAACCACCCTGATTCCCCTGTATCTCTGCAGTGAAGGGTGAGTGAGGTATACACTGTTTTCATCTTGAAGTTGTGTCAGGCGAGGTTTAGGTTTGGTGTCAAGAAAAGGTTCTTCACCCAGAGGGTGGTTGGGCACTGAACAGGTTCCCCAGGGAAGTGGGCACAGCTCTAAGCATGACAGTGTTCAAGCATTTGGATGATACTCTCAGGCACATGGTATGACTTGTGGATGGTCCCGTGCAGGGCCAGCAGTTGGACTTGATGATCCTTTTGGATCCCTTCCAACTCAGCATTTTCTGTGATTCCTTCTCAAAAGCCAGAAGGTGGAATGCTCTAGTAGTGAGATTCATCAGAAGAGTGCTGCAGAGACAAAAGCAGAGGAGCATTGAAGGAACTCAGTGAGCCTGCAGTGACAATTAAGATGTTTCATCCCTTTCCATTCAGCTTCCTCAGGAAGACTTGCTCTACCAGCCTTGAGATTCTGCTCATACCACTTTGCAAACCAATGACCTTTAAATCCTTTTGAGTCTGACAGACATTCCTAATGAAAGAAGCGAGTTTCATTTCAGAGAACTTATGCAGAGCCTCACAAAGAAGTTGTGGCACTTCAATTTCATTTTAGGCTGCATTCATGTACTTAACTCTGAGGTGATTCGCAAAATAAAAAAGTGCTGTTTTTCTGCTAGAGTGCTTGAGCATGCACAGGCACCAAAAGTTTTCAACACAAAGCTTAAGTAGGTACTTAAAGTTTTGCTACTGTGCATGCTAAGATAGGCCACCAAGCTGGCTGAGCTGCATGACTCAGTGTCTAAGGCTGTCAGGAATTCACAGCTTAGGCATCCCTCCACTGAAGTCCTCTGAGGTCTGGTCTGGTAAGCTTCATAGTACACTTAACACAACCTGACAGCATGAAGGTCACACCAAAGCACAGGAGCCACAGTTAGTTCTATTCTAAAGAAGTGATTATTTCAGGTTCCCTTCCTTTCCAGAACTGCACAGTCTTTTAAAGAGCTTACCAGTGAAGTAAGCTGTGCCAGTTCAATGAAGGTCACTGATACACTCTCCAATTTCTGTCCAGTTTCAGGGATTTTGTATGCCTTCGAATTAAAGAAATAAACAGATTGGTCCAGTCTCATGTGAAAAAAAAAGATAAACTGAATAAGATTTTCCAGTCCAAGTCCTAAGTTCATGCAAGGCTTTTAAATCTGGCATTTCTGTTTGACTAGCATTGCATCTCTCAGGTTGCCTGTTACAAATCTTTGTTAAGGAAGGTAACTCTCCCCAGTCAGTGTGTAAATATACATATATGTACTTATGTAAGTTTCTTAATGTGTGACTGTGGACAGGTGTTGATTAGACTATACCTTTAATTGTAGGTTCTACAACACTCAGCATGCCTTTCCCAATAGGCTTTCTGAATCTGAGCCTTCATGTCTGTTTCTGAAAAGAGTGGGAATAAAGATTTTGGCTGATACCCAGCCTCAAGGAGTCTTTGCTTCAACAGGGCTGTGATTTCATTACATTTCTTTCATTAAATAGGTCTCCAGCACTCAGGTCACAAAGGACTGGGTCACTAAACTAGATTCACCACCTCCTTCCTCATTAAAGTTAAAACATCTGTGAAACTAGACTTCGATGAACTAAATGTGGGTGATGATCACTGGATTGACCCTACTAGACATGGATATAGGGTTTTTTCCCATTGGAAGGAGTTTGAAATCCTGATGTGCACAATGACCTGGGAAGCTTATACTTTGCTTCAACTGACTTGCATGAAACCTGTTTTAGCAGTGACATCTTCTAACCACACACAACTCGGTGTTGAATCTACCATAGCAGTCAGATATTGCTGAACATTCATACCTGGAAAACACAAGATTCACTTGCAATCTCAACTGAGCTGAAATGGTTATTTTGTAAACTAAAGCACACAGGATTACACAGTCTCACTCTATTAGATGTATTCTGCAAATTTCACCTGTTAACAGTTTTAGTACCCTCTCTAAATTTCATCATTTACCTTATGTATTTTTCATTTATTTGGTCATGCAGCTAACCCTACAGTAATTTCCAGTTTTTAACTAAATCTTTTCCTTAGGGTATCTGGTCCTGACTTTTCACAGTCTTACTCTGTGAGGCAAATAAGAGTCCTCCTTGCTTCTACACTTGCTGTCTACCTTTTAATTTAGCTTCCTTTAGGACAGCATTAGCAAACATCTAACACAGCCACAAAGACTAACAACTATTAAAAGTTTGTCTAACTGGCATTGGCGCCATAGCGAATAGAAAATAGTTTGAAGAAATTCTTTACCTACTCTCACTACTTTCCCTAACAGGCTGGGCTTCCTGTGTAAGATTTTCTTACACATTGTTTACGATTAGAACAAAGAGTACCAGATATGATTTGTTTTAGAGACTCTCGAATGCTGAGTATAATCCTCTCCCTGCTCCCCAGGCTGCAAGTAGTTCAGATGTAGGTCAGGCAGTACACAACAACATCTTTCAAACCACCCAGCATTATTACCCACAACTCAGCAGCTTGTTCGTCAACTGGTCCTTTGTTGTCTGCAAACTTATTATCTATGGTCTACAGGAAAAAAAGCATACTTTTTCCAGGATATAATGAAAGTGTCTCATTCACCATTTTATGTTTTTTGTGTTTAAAGTTCTAGCTGTTTACACTGCTTTATAAGAGGTCAGTAAGAACTGGGGCATCACAAAATGCATATTCTTTAAGTTGTATAATACTTCCATGTAAGTGATTTTAAGCCCCAGGTATGCAGGGTAAAGGATTTAGGAATGTATAGCTTTTAAAATGTCATCCACTTAATTGTTCTATATATACAGTCTTTGGATTTGCCCTTTTGCTCCCAATAACTTCATTTTACTTGTCATATATTAGTCAACCTTACTTTTCTTTAAATATACCAATCCTATTAAAAAGGAAAATACACTTGTAAAATTTCACAACAGTGAAGCTCAATGACTTCAATAGTCATTTCTAACACAGTGTCTCTCTTTCTCCAAGGAGTGTGAGAATTGGAATGGCACTTGAATGTCCCCCACATATTTCAAACAGAATTCAATAAATCTCACTTGTACAGAAATCACTAAGTGAAAAAGAAATAAAAAAAATCCACAGGCATTACAAAAATGTGTGTGCTGTGATGTAAGGCTTCATCTTCTTAGGTTTTGACTTGAGAAAGACATCATGCTCTTTGCAGAGTGGCAGATCAGTTGGGAAAAGTTTGTAATTATATTGTTCTATGCCACCCTCTGTTTAATTAGTATTTTGATGTTCTGGTATTTGGTGTAACGCAAAATTATTTTTCATTTATGCAATAAAGACTGTTTCATGGCTCCNAAAAGAAAGAAAAAGAAAGAGAAAAATAGTAGACACTAATTGGAAGGGGAAGTTTGCAAAGTGATTGGACCCAAAACCAAATATTCAAAAGTTGCCAGTTGGTCCAAAGTCTTTTTTATAAAGGTCAGTCCCTGGTCTTGTCTCCGCTCTGTTTTGAGGATAGGTAAGGATTTGGGGAATTACCATTCCTTTCTGTTCCCCTACAGTTTTTGAAAACAAAATGACTGAGCAGGAAAAAAGTAGGTTTTTTCCACTAAATACAATTTCGAGGCAGACTTATCTGGCTTAGCACTATTTAAATCAATGATTTAGCATTAGTTTATTTCAAACAGTAGTGGTGCAATCCCACAAGATACTGCTGAATTCTGTAGATTTCTTGCTGGGAGTCATATGCAGAGATTTTGAAAAAAACTGCTTAAATTTCCTTACGTTCTCCAGCAGTTCTGCACAATGCAGCCTCCTCAAGAAGAAAAAACAAAAAAACCCAATGTAAAATCAGCTGTGAAGCTGCTGCTATTTATCATGGGTGACCACAAAAATGAGTGGTCTGGAAACAGGACGGAGAGCTTACGGTCAGCCTGGCTGTACATCTTTTCCCTGTGGACTCAGCGGAAGGCGCCTTATGCTATTTTCTGTTCTGCTGGAGCAGTACACAAAAACAAGGGGGAGAAGAGAGTCTTCCATGACCTCTGTGCCTTCATAGAAAAGTTTATGCAGTCATATGATGCAATTGCAGCCAGTTAAATTGAGTTTGGGGCATGATTATGATAGCATTGTGCCATTAGTACTCTGAGCCTGAAGCTAGGTCTGGATTCTGCTTTATTTTATTAACTACCTTCAAAAATGCGTATATTAACTCTCTTCTGCTTTTTCGCTATGATGTGGGTGGAAGGACATCCACCATCTGATGTAGAGAATTACTTTTTTTCCCCCACCAGATTGGATTATTTTCACACTCCCAAAGGCAGCTTTCATCATAACTTTCAGCAGAGAGTCTGCCTGGATAATGAAGAAGAGCATGTTCAGGAAAAGTGATGGCAATCAATGGGGTTGCAGGGAGGGACAGGTTATGAAAACGAGACTAGACACAGTTGTACAGGAATTACAAGGAGGCTCAGAGAAGGTTTCCAGTAGGGGAAAAAAGGCTGTGACAAGAAGCTGCTTGCACAGGCCACCCTTGCTTATACAGCCTGAATAACATGAGTGTGAAAGTGTGTATAAATCAACACTCCAAACTGTCTAAAAGCACATTTGGTCCCAAACTGGACCTGTTAAAGAGGAAAACAAACATCAGTCAGATCAAACAGTAACCATGAAATTACACAGAGACTTTGGAAGCAAAGATGAAGTCAAGTCGAGAAAAAGTATAAAAGAGGCATCAAATTTTATAACAGTACAGAGAGACCTTGGAGTAAAAACATCAGCAAACCTACTGCTGGAAGTCTCCCTGCTGGCACCACGGCACCTGTCAAGGTCGTGCAGAGCAGCATCCTCACCAGATGCCCTGAGAATCCTGTATCCAGGTGGTGGACTGTCCCTATGGGGAATAGATCTGCACCTCAGGTGTGTGCAGGTGACCTCAGTAAGGACTTTCTCTCTAGTTGTGTGGATTACAGCTTATAGGAAGTGGCATGAATATACATAAACCTAGAGCACCCTTATCCCTAACAGGAGGCATGTACAAATAGAGGAACCCACTCACTCAGGTATGTGCTGGCAACCAGCTTTTCCTAATGGAAGAGGTGGTGCCAATGTGTGTGTGCACGTGTGTGTGACTGTGACTTTTGGGATCTAGGCGTAGAAGGGTGTTCAGAAATGTGCCGGTGTGTATGTACATTTGCATATGTCAAGAATTGTTGTTGACACTGATCTGGACTGTATAGTTCCTGATCTGTCATTAATAAATTGATAAATCACTCTGATCATAGTTTGTTCTAAACTATGTGAACCGAGAAGCTTTTCCCTGAGACAGAGACTAGGACTGGCAGCAGCTGTGAGAGAGATAAAAGATGAATTAGGTAAAGATGACTGAAGAGAGAACAAGGACAGGTTTGGCGAGAAAACTGGGATTTTAATCAGAAGACAAAAGGCAGGCTGGAGGCAGGAGGTAGACAAAAAGCATTTGGGAGTGATGTGAAAGATTGTGCAACCTTTTTCCTCAGAGTCTGAAATAAAATCTAGGATTCCCAAAACTCATATCTACTGTCTGAGGAAACATATCTCATCCCATTTTGGTGTTGATTCAGGAGGAAAACACTCTGTTGCTGCTGTCCTTTACTTAATTAACTCACAGAAAAGAGAAATATTTAAAGTCCCAGTTGTGTTAGTGAATGAAGTAGGTGACAAAACCATGCCATTGATTTGGTTTTACTTCTATTACAGTCACACACCATTTTCTCTCAGAAGAGTAAGATCATGTCTGTGAAGTTAAGCTGCCAAAAATTAGAAATGGACAGAATCAAGGTTACCCGTATGACCTTAGCTTGGCCACCTTTTTCATATGAATTGTAGTTTTTAATTACAGGATCACACACTCAGTTCTCTCAAGAATACTCCTACTTAACTCAGTGCATTGAAAGGACTTAATTAGCAGCTGTTCAACATTTTTCTTAGCCTCATTGTTCAATAGGTTGCCCTGGGTCTTATTTAAAAAAACAGTGTTCAAGTTCTGGTCTGAAAACAAAATTATTAATTTCCTCTGGCGCTTTTCTGTGATGCTCATCATCCTAGAATCTGAGTGCTTTGCAGACAATTCATTCATCATTGTAAAACCCACAAGAAATTTGAGGGCATAATCTCCATTTAGGAGATAGGGAATTGAGACACAGACAACCCATAGATATTGGGTGTCTGGTGTGAAATACTTCAGACAGTCAAAATTGTATTTTAGCATTACACAATAGCTTACATATTGATAGTTTAATTCTCAGGATCTTTGCTGGCAACTGAACCTTTGAACATTTTGCATAGCAGGCCAGGCAGTCAAAGATGAAGAACATAGCAGAGTTTCAAATCATTGCATAGAGAGTTTTCGGAAGGGACATCTATAGGACTACTTCTCTCAGGAAAACTAAGTCATGCCTACTGTTCCTTCAGTTCCCTACCTCTGTCACTATCTGTCAGCTTCTGAAATGAACAAGGAAAAGGGATTTATTAAAATAAAAATCCCATTCTTCATTATCTAGGCATCTGTATGTTAGCTGAGGCCAAAGTCCTGTATAGGAAATAGCAAGTGATCTGTGATTAACAATTTTTTTACAATATTCAGAGAGAGGATGCAGGGATGCATTGTGGGCAGGGTTGTGATGTCAGTGGAGGTGTTCTTCCATTTCCAAATTTTAGTCATTTTAATTGTACTTTCTTGTAAAAATTAATGTGCAAATGAGTATATGACCACTTACATACGCAATATAAAGTAGAAGCTTTTTGATTTACCAGCACTGATGAATTTGGAATGTAACTAGGAAAAAACCACTGCCAACTGCTCACTCTTTGGAGATAGAGAAAGGCTTTTGAGCATTTTGTATTTGATAAGCAGCAATATGCAAAGCTAAAGATCCATTTTCTATTGCTTTCAGGCACAATTAATCTTGAGCAGCCTGGGCAGGCAGCTCTTCTGGATTATAGAACTGTCAGAAAAATATGAAAGCTCCACAAATTTCTTGCTATGGTTTTTTGTGCTATTCCAGCTGTGTACTCACTAAGAATCTCAGTAAACTTTCTAGCCTGGCATTTGATTAGAGTAATCCCCACATATATACCATGTGTGTTTCCAGCTAAATATTGTAAACCTGCTCAGTTTTACTGTATCTGCTCAGTAACTGCTAAAAATAGTAATTAAGGACCAGAAAGAAGCTACCCCACTGTTATAATACAGTATATAGGTCTCCTAGGATAATTAAAACTTTTCTTTGCAGTATCTGCCTTTTTCTGGTGTGCCATGTTTCTTGAGACTTCTCAGTTTGCTCCCCCCTTGACACAGGCATTGGCTTCTCCAAAGTCCGTAGTAGAGATTTAATGTGCTTTTTTGATTCAATGGACTCATTCAGCTAGTTAATTTGTTGGCAATGTTTAGTATCCATTTGTTGAAACAACCCTTAAAGCGAATGGAGTCCTCTATGAAGGGGCTCAGTTCTCAAGTCTTAAGAAAAATTTGCAGACTAACTGAACATGCAATCTCTGTCTTCTCTGACACATAAATACATTTCCTCACAGTTTTTACGAGGGTCTCTCAAAACGAGGCTCCAGGCAGAGCAGAGCCTTGTCCTCTCCAGGAAGAATAAAAGCAGTCCCTTTAGTATCCTCAGTATTTCCTCAGAGTGTAAAACTGGCTCTGAGTAGGAAATGCATCATGTCCCTATAGCGGGTGTGCCAAAACAAGCAAACAAAGCACTGGGAAGGAGATTGCTCCTTTTGAGTACAGATGTTGCACGGATCTTGAATTGTCCGCATGTATTGAACAATATCAGCTTGATGACCAACACTGGAATGGCCGAAACGCCCATTCTCAAATAAAAGAATGACACCTGCAGTGAAGCAGTAGAATAAATAATTTAATTTTCAAAACTACCAGCTGCATGTTCCGTCTAAGCCAATTCAACAGCTGAACTCTGGGAAAGCCCTGTTGGCACACAGCCTCCGTAGAAATTCAACATTTAATTGCTTCATATAATGCCACCCTTAACTTGATTTCAGAACTTTGGGTTTTTCTGGCATAAGTTGGCTCCAGTGAATTGAAAGATTTATGGGAAAGATTGAGCAAAAAAATTAAGTGAAGCCTTTCAAACCACTGTCCATGCTTTGGATTTTCACCCAAATTCAAGTCCTTGCACAAAATTGCAAAAAGTTTTTTTGTTTATTTCATGAGAATAGTTAATTTAAAATTCTGTTTATGAGTATATAAGGTAGGATTATTAATAAACTCCCATTATTTTGTTAGTTTTTTTCCTTATTTAGAATTCTTAAATTCTTTTTGTTAAGGTGTTCCTTTGTCTTTCCTCCTTGCTGTCACAACAGTGTAGGTGATGTAATTTTCTTAGGCATTCAATGTAGCAGCTTAAAATATCTACTAGCAATAATTAATTTTTAAGAAAAATGTGGTGTCTCTTTGTCATTCGATCAATTAATTATTCATCGCTGGTACTAAGTAAAAAGCACTAGTGGTGCATTTACTTGTTTTTCATTTCATTTTGATTTAATGCTGAGGTGTCTCACTTGATTAAAAGAAGGGCAATCCACTAAGAAAAGCATTAATCTGGTTCATAAGAAACTAGAGCATAATTCTGCGCTCTGCCACAAACCTTTTGTATGCTCTGGGGCTGGTTGTTTATCATGTCATCTGATAGCTCCAAGATGAGAATTAAAACACTTTCTGCTGCCTTCTAGTTCTCCGTTCCTGCTGGAAATACAAACTCAGCCTATCATGCATGGATGTACAAGGCATGGCATTACAGTGCCATGATCTCCCTGTAAAAACAGGAAAAGACTCCTGCCTTAACACAACCCCTGCCACTGTATAAACATGTTAGAAATGCTGCTGGGATTCTGTCCTGCCGTCTCCCTGCATGTGCAGTCACCAGTGCAGTGTTTATGATTCTGGTTAATGACTGGTGGTGTGACTTATAAACATGGCAATTAAGCAGAACAGTTTGTGCAGGAGTGTTTGAAAGGGTATGAAGTATATGAATGGTGGGAATCACTGTTTACCAAGGGCAAACAAACCGCAAAGCCTCTTTTTTTCTTTGGTCTGAGCAGCTGCCAAGTTTGGTCTACTAGCACATTTTCAGAACTTTTTAGCATCTCCCATCTTTTTTCTTTGAAGGTGAGAGAGCTGTGGCTGCTGAGGGCCCCAAAATATACACTGTTTTATTGAGCCTTCCTTATAGCTTGTTCATTTTTACATGTGTTGCTAAACCTTTTCATGGGAGCAAGGTGACAGGGAAGGTTTTCTAGCCCTGTGCTCTGGCCCTACCACAGTATTTGATCAGGTATCTAATAAAATGATTCAGTAGCAGAAGTCCATAACTACTTAGATTTCCCACACAGTCTGACTCTCTTAAATTACCTTTGCAAGGGGACCAGATACATTTGCAAACAGTCTGAACACACCTTTTGAGAAGTACATTTTCAAAAATGTGTAAGTTACCAAGGACTCTAAATGTATTTTTGGCTAGTGATTTGGGGAGCTAAAATTAAATCTCAGTCTGTCAGAAGGACCTAGGAGTCACAATCACCTATGTATAGTTTAATATTTGCACTTCTTATTATTACAAATGTCTGTTACTTTCAGAGCAATTAATGTCATCTTTAGCAAGTAATACCAAGCACTCCAACTAATTCAAAGTGATCTAGCAGTTTCCATTAGGCTCTTTCTAATGATCAGCAAAACATATGATTAAACCTTAAAAACACTGCTGGAGATACTGTTCTAGAATTCTGTTATGTCTGGATTCCAGACATGTATCCAGGAACTTCTACATGAACCCAAAAACTGAGACCAGAGAGGTAACAGCAGGCATGGGGTTGATCACTGAATCATAGCACTTCCATATATGGGGGATGAAAAAGAAAAGAACTCCAAAATCAGAATGGAGAGTTGTTTCTTGAACTTATATGTTCAGAAATTTCAGAAGCTGATTCTGACAGTAACACTTGCTGTGTTGGGGTAGCTTTGGCTAACCAACCTTCACCTATCTGCTCGCTCACTCCCTTCTCTTGTGGGAGGGGAAGAAAACAGAAGGAAGTTGAGAAGACTTGTGGATCAAGATGACAGTTTAATGGAAAAAGCAAAAGCTGCATGCACAAGCAAAATAAAAAAAGAAATTAATTCAATGTTTCCCATTGATGGGAAGATGTTTATCCATTTCCGGCAAAGCAGGGTTCCATCAAGCGTAACTGGTGCTTGGAAAGAACACCATAACCATGGATGTCCCCTTTTCCTCATCCTTTTCACTGAATTCTTCTTGTCAAGCTTGTCATCACATGGTATAGAATATCCCTCCATCAATTTGGGTCAAGTGTTCCAGCTATGTCCCTTCCAAACCCCTTGTTCACCCCCAGCCTGCTCATGAGGGGAAGAGGAGTGGCAGGCACTGATCTCTTTTCTGTGGTGACCAGGGACAGGATCCAAGGGAATGGTCTGAAGTTGTGTCAGGGGAGATTTAGGTTGGATAGTAGAAAAAAGTTCTTCACCCAGAGGGTGGCTGGGCACTGAACAGGCTCCCCAGGGCAGTGGGCACAGCACCAAGCCTGACAGAGTTCAAGGAGCTTTTGGGGGATACTCTCAGGCACATGGGGTGACTCTGGGGGATGGTCTTGTGCAGGGCCAGCAGTTTGACTCGATGATCCTTTCAGATCCCTTCCAGCTCAGCATTTTCTGTGATTCTCTGATTGAATGTGAATAGGGAGAGAAGGGCAGAGTGGGAGAGAGAGAGAGAGAGCGAGCCTTGATGTGGTGCAAGCACAGTTTGTCAACAGCCAAAGCTTTGGTGTGTTACCAGCACTGCGCTGGCCTCACATCCAAAGCACTGCACCTCATGGGCTGCCATGAAGAAAGTTAACTTCATTCCAGCCAGACCCAGAACCCTTAGAAAAGGTCTAATAAAGCCTCTCTCTTCTAACTATACAAGACATTATTTGCATTGAAGCCTGAATCATACCGAATGAGTTGTTTGCTATTCCCTTTTGGCTTCAAGACATTTATAAATGTCAAATTTTGTTTGTAGGCACTAACCCTGTGGTGCACTGGGATGTTTCCATTAGATAAAACTGAGATCTAAAAGTCCCAAGCAGAAGGGAGCTGACTATATTGGAAGGAATAAGTGGGTCAAATATGGAACTTTGCTCCTGCTTTTACTCTTTATTATGTCTTACTTTACTTTTTGATTCCTATAGAAATAATTTGAAACAACAGTCTTTTGAACATTTTTTTCTGGCTTGGATGCTACTTATTTAATATAAAATATCCTGATTTCTGCAAAATATACTGATTCTGAGAATGCTAAAAATGGGAAAATAATGCATTCTCCAGCTGAATGAAGAGAACTGTGATTTTCAAGGTGCAGTGAACAAGTCAGAACAAAAAGTAGTAAGAGAAGAAGAATCTGCACAGCAGAAGTTTGCCTGCATCTCTGTTGGTAGGTACAGAAGTGATTGGGTTGCTTTTAAATTGCTGCTGGTCTGCATCCTGAAGTCTTGATAATGGAAAGAAGATATGGGGTAAACTACTCTGATAGTGAGAAAATTAAAGCCTTTAAAGAAAATTGGGAGGGGATCTTTTCATTCACATGGCAAAGACCCTTCTTTAGATCTTCTTTGCAAGTGTAGGGGAAAGCACTAAGCAATCATTTCTCTATCATTTATCTGGATTATCAGGATAAGAATAATTTTAATGAGCATATAGAATTGGGAGTTTTATTTTGAATCATATTTTGTCAAACCAGACACAGGGTAAAGGGTTCTGTGGCTCAGCTCTATGTCACTGCAATGAAAATCTCAAAAAAAAATGAACTCTAATTCAATATTTCAGATGCTGACATTAAAAGCATTTAAAGAATGCAAAATTTAAAAAAAAAAACTCTCTAAAAATTTTTAGGTGCCTTCTTTACCTTTTCTTCTAAACTAAATGTGATTTGTTCTTCAGTTGATTGTCATATAGTAAACAACTAAATGGCAACTACCCAGGGTGTGTAGTGACATGCACTAAAGTTATCTCAGGGTATCAGTGCTAAGGTATAGCAACAACCAGCAACCAACCAAAAAAAGACACACAGAAGATCCAACAAAGCTAAAGGAAAATCCAGAATATGGCATAGATAGGGAAGAGCTCTGAACTAGTAGAGGAAGCAGCTATCAAAATTTTTAAAAAAGAAAGGAAAAATTAAAAAAATCCCTTCTGTAAGGAAGAAATGTTGGCTGGTTACTTTGTTTGGAGACCTATTAGCAAAAAGGGGAAGCATTCAATTTCCTGCACTATTCTTCTTCCACTTATTTTAATGAGGTGCTGATCTCAGTCAATAAACTCATGGTTGTATTTCATATTTAGGACTAATTTCATGTGTAGGAACGATCCCTAATGGGATTTCCATAATCCTGAGAGTGTTACACTGGAGTGGCTGAGAGCTGACTATGACCAACAACAGAACAAGCTGACCTGTGCTGTGTCTTACTCTACTCTCAATTATATGAAGCTAAGAAGAAATTATAGAACCATAATCCCTACGGTCCCAATGCTCCCCTATAGGTTACTCTCTGCCTTTATCTGTATCAGAGTCTATCCCAGCACTATACCAGGCAATTAAGTATAGTTTAGAAGGGCCTGCGATCTGATCAGAACATATATATATCCCACTTCAGGAAACCATCTGCAGAGCCAATTCAGAACTCTGTTCTTTCTTGTACAGCAAACTGCATGTTGCAATGAGGAGAAAATTGTGTGGTCACCCGGCCTGAGGCAGAGCGCAGTTCACTGATGGATCTCTATAGCGCTAGAGAAGAGCCAGAAGAGGCAATATCCAGCCTGCTATTTCTCTGTAATGTCAGTGATGGGAGAGGGCATGAGGTTGAGGATGGGAACTAAACTGACAGAGCCCTGGCTCACAGGCAGGAAGGCTCCGAACCGAGCTGGAAGGCCAACAGAGCAGCTTTGTACAACTGAAAAGAGCTGGAAAGGCAGCATTTAAAGTTCAGTATATAACTGGCTCTGAAAAAGAGAGCTTAGAGAGGAATATTACAAGTAGGGCAAGGGATCAGAGACACTGTTGCTTTCATGTACATGTGCTCCTACAGCTAATGAATTAGCAAGAGAGGACAGATACTAGAGCACAGCAGAAAATAAAAGCCATAAGGAAAACATTATTTTTAATGTACATATCTGCCAATCAAGCACTGTAATTGTGGTTTTAAAAGGTGACCTGATTGCTTGGCCATTAGCACAGCAGACTGCCTTGTGGGGAAAAGGAATCCAAGTCCAGTTGTTGAATATAATAGAAACTTGGCAGGGGAGTTCTAATAATGACTGTGTTAGAAAAAATAAGGGGGGAAAATGGAGTATTGCAGTTCATTTTGGAAGATGAGACAATGTCCTTAAAAATGTACTTAAAAAATGAATGCAGGGATCATATTTATGAATGAAGACAAAAGACAATTAGCAAAAAAGGCTAAAAGGAGTGTTCATGGGATATTAGTGTCTTCCAATTTTAATATAGCTCAAAGCATCTACTCTCAGTAGCTGCCTTTATTTTTCCCACTTTTATTGAACCCTTTGCAATGTTACTTCATGACTGCAAAGCTCTCAAGGACACTAGGCTAGAGTCAATGGGTCATTGATACAACCAGTGAAAATTAGGATTAAAACTGCATAGCACCCTCTACATGAAAAAGATTTAAGTTGCTTTCTGATTTTAACAAAGTTGTTCTATAAAGGCTTTCTTTTTATATGGCAGGTGATTAAGAGTTGATGAAGAATAGAGCCCTATATACCAGATTAATGTCTGCATTAATTACATGAGGAACAAAAATATTTCAAAATAAAGTTCTCTCATACTGTACTTTATCTTCAGGAGATTTGTGGGTAGAGTATCTTGCTATACTTTGTCTAGGTTAGAAGAACCATTTTTACTATGATTCATTTTCCTAAGTTCTTCTCGTTCATGGCTTTAACTCTTATATTTTGGCTGGAAGAAAGACTTCATAATTCATTTCTGATAAGAAAACACCATATGCTAGTGTTACTGATGAAAGGTACAGGAGACACATTAAAAGTTATTTGCTGCTCAGTTTCATGTAATAAACTCAATTCTACTCTCTACATTGAATTTGTGGGCAAAATAATATTCCCTTATTTAAGACCCGTGTGCTAAAAGAAATGTGAACAGTCAAATAAACAGTAGTTTTTTTGTATTGGTTACATGGGAAAATGATGTTTAAACAATTACATTTAAAACATCTCTCCTTTTGCTTTCCCACGTAGTGACCCCAGGATTTTTATACTATGGAAAATAAATTATGTGCCAACCCATATTGTTGGGTCATTGTCACACTACTGAAGTTCTTGGCAGGTAGAGAATTATTGTTTTAGATAAGAAGATTTATTCAACTTGGAGACTGAATTTCTTTGGTATAAGAGGACAATTATATGAAACTGAGCAATTCTTACTGCTCTCTCCATCTTTATCTCCTAGGCCTTAACCTCGAGTTTATATACGGAGCCACTGAATTTTTCTGGTAAAGTTGTGAGGCAACTTTGAGTGAACTGGAATGTAAAACAACCCAGAAACACTAGAGAAAACTTAGAAGGTCAAATATAAATCTTTTAGGCTATTTCAGTTTCCAAGTTCCAGAAGGAAAAAGAAATTATATATATATATAATCTATTAAACTATTAAACCATACCAGCATCTGGCCTTTACCTTCTAGCACTACTATAGAGAACTGAGGTTTTAAGAAGCCAGAGAGGCAATTTAACCTTTAGGAACACAGGGCAGTACTTTCTAGATAAAATAGAGCTGACAGATTTGTTGGCACAGCTATGATTAGCTATGCATCACCTATCATTCAAGCTGACAGAAAGATTTTTATTCAAACTTAGCAAGGAGTTGAGTTTCTTTGGGTTCTGGTTTTTTTGTTTATTTTGTTTTAAATTATTGGCATCTAGATTCATCCTGGAGGCTAACAGGAGCTCTCTAATGCTGCACCAATTGATCCACAAAACATCAATCTTGCCTGCTTCAGCAGGCTATTACTGCTATGCACAGGGTTTAACAAAGGCTTGATTAACACTTCGAGAGTTTAATAAAAGAGATAAACATTACAAAACTTATAATATTGATAACTACAAACAAGTCCTACCGCTTTATTTTCTTCTGTCACTGTGGTTTAAAAATTAAACTGTTGAGAAAGCAAAAAAACGTGCAAAAGAGATGCATGGTTGGACAAATAATAGCACCAGGAATCCAGAGTTAGTGATGCAGCTCTAATTTCAGTGCCAACTTGAGGTGTTACAGCAAACTAGACACACATCATTCCCTGGTTGTCTTCTGATCATAAGAATTGGTCACCAGTTATTACCACCTCAGTCCTATAATTGCTTCTTTGGGTTCTGGATATTTGTGCATGCCATATGCAGTTAACATGCCATATTACTCTTTTAAGAGACACACACCAATATGTTTGCACCATGGCTGAAAATCAGTGTGGTCTTTTGTAGAGGAAGGGCGACAGGAAAAAATGGAAAATCTGATGGCAAACAACTGAAACATACAGAAAAGCTTGAGAAGAGAAAAAAGAATTGCTTACATCATACTTGGATAGCAACTAATCAGTGAATCCTCACCAGGCCAGACTCTTCCTGGGCTCTGTATGAGTGCAGGGGGAAAGGACTAAAGTCAAGAGCCCAGACCAGGGATTTCTGTCTCCCTGAAGAGCCAACATCCATGCAGGAGATGTGAGCTAAACCCATGAAGGAGTTCCAGAGCATTCATAGGCTGAAGGCTTTTGCAAGTGAGAGACAAGTAACAAAACACAAATTACAGACTTTGAGATGTCCTTTCTTCCCATGAGAAGGAAGGGAGCTGTTGTGAGAAGGAAGTTCTTTGACTTCTTTGGAATAAGGCAGAAAGAAAAACCATACAGGGTTAATAGCTGACATTTGAAGTACAGGGGCCTTGTGCCTTCTCTATCCTTGGTCACAGAAGGGGAGATACAATGGAAGAGAGAAGAAATGGAAGTGTTCACGTGTTCTTACTGGGGACAAAACTGGCAGGCACCATGAAAGGGAAATGCTGCAAGATTGCAGCACAAGATTTAATTGTGACTCAGAGTTTCTGGCACGAGGCCTGCCTGCCTTCTTCCTCCTCCTCCCCACCACACATAATGACAAAAATATTATTAGTCTATTAGCTAATAGCTCTAATTATTACTCACAAGCTCCTTCTCATTGTGCTTCACGATTTTCCTGGGAATAACACACAGATTCTTCTCTCTCAGCAGCAACACTGTCCAGGGCAGAAATATGAACATTATTTAGAATACTCTCAGAAAATTGCAGACATCAGAGATTCATTGATCATGAAGCCCATTTCTCTGCTAAGGGAAGCTTAGTCCCAAAAGCACATTTTCTGGTGTTTCATATGGAATAATGTTAAAAATACCAGTGGTGAATCATCCTCCAGATTAACTCAGGAGGCAATTCCTCAGCAGAACACACTTTTGTGTTTTGCTCTTGTGATTTGGGTTTTTTGATAGACTAAATTATTTTATTCTTAGTTAAATAGACCAAATTTTAATTTCTCTATCTTGTTCTTAACTATATCTTCCCACAAAGCATTGAATACTTCTCTTTGCATGCAGCTAGCAGCCTTCACATTTTCTTGCCCATCAAATCTTGCACACTCATCGTAAGACTCATCCTGCTGCCCCCTCTTCACACTCCCATAAGGCTGAGGCCTTAATTGTGGGGCCATTTGAGATGCAGCATCAGAATCATACGTGAATCGTTGAGCAGATGACATGTGGGGTCCCAGAGCAGGAGGGAGCCAGGAGAACAGAGCTGCAGCTACCTGGGGGCTGTTCAGCTGCAAATAAAAGCATGTTCACCTGCTGCTCCTGGAAATGATGGCTCGTCCTTCTCACATTGGCAAATGTGATGTCTTTTTGACCTGACATACCTCCTCTGTTGTATAAGCCACATAGCACCACATCAGACACTGAGCCTGAGCAAATGTGAGAGGTTTATCTTAACACAATTTCTTGCTTTCCTTAGTCATCACAGACCTAATTTAGTACCATTAATCCATCTCCTAAATCCTCACCATCCCCTAGTAATTAATTTGTTGTTCTTTGCTAAATTCTCTCTAATTGATCGATATCTTTCTAGTTAGCATAGTGCTGAGTGCTGCCCAGTATTTTGGAAGCAGTCGCGAGAAAAGCACTGTTAGTGTTGATTGGACCTTTACTTGTGCTTGGCTATTTTTATTAGTTACTATTCTCATAAAAAAACTCAAAACTTCAGATAACTATCTCTTGGCATTATAGCCTTCCACCAGAGAATCATCAAAGCCAGGAAAAGTTCACCTGAGCCCCCTGAATTATGCCCAGATACAAATTTTTAACAAACAGGTGCCTTATATTACAGACAGAATGAGCAAATAACAGGTGAAGCTTCATGGTGAATGCTAAAATCTGTTTTTATTGCTAGTTATTTTAAGTGTGATGACTGAAAACCTCTGCTCTGCCAGCATTCTCACTTTATTGGCAGGACACAAGAGCACCAAGTGCCTTATGATTACACTGTGCCTTTTGCTCCTTTAACTTCCATTTTAATTTTCTCCCACCACTTGCTTCAAACACACTTTATGGTGCTTCCATTATTTAGGATTGCACAGACAAGAAATTCAAGAGAGCTGTAATACAAAAATATTAGTTAAAAGACATCCCCCCTGCCTTGTGCCAGTTACATATGTGCTTATAAAAGGTCACATATCTTTGCCACAGGTTTGCTCCTTTTTCTACGTTAAAAAGTACTCAATTAGTAGAAACACACAAATATCTAAATCTGAGTGGATAGGGAAGATACTGGGCATCCGTCAAGAATTACTGTCTCTAAACTGCATATTTTACTTATCACAGATGCTCTTTTCTAGACATTCTTGCTGCTTGCTATAAATAGTTCCCATCTTGTACCACTCAGATGTATTTCCCCAGGGGGGTGTGTGCACATGCATATACATTTATCCATCTGTGCATACAGATAAATATGTATGTGTGTGTGTGTCTGCATGTGTGTGTGCATGCATGCATATTTACATTTACAGGTGTGTGCTACCCAGTTGTGTGTTACTTCTGCAATTTTCCTGGGCAGATGATTAGAATTTATAACTTTTAACATTTTTCTTACGTCTTCGGGTGCTATGATTGTGATCTCACTTGAGAAGCTCATCTTTCATTAACAAAGATAAAGAAAAGCAGAGTCTAAGCCTTGTGGTGAAAATCTTGAAGACATGAAGCGACCCTGAAGACATGAAATAAATGAACATCAAAGATGAAAAAAATAACAAACATGGGAAGAATTTAGCAATCTTAAAAATGGCAGTGTTTTAAAATCCTTGGCTTTTTTTGCTTACTTTCAGTTTTTATTAATTCTTGTTTTCCTTTGCATTCTGGTCAGTATCCGTGATGTCTTCCTGAAACAGAAAGCTACTCTCACATGGGGAACTTCCTTTGTCTCCACAACATACAAAAACAACAGTTGTCATCAAATACAGTGTAATCCACCTTGGCCTTTCTCCTTATAGGCATGGCTTTAAATGTCTTCTCTGAGTGATATACATGATCCAGTGTAAAAAAGTATAGATTTATCTTGGTGAAATTTACATCTCTGTGAGATGCCAAAAAGATCATTATTTTTACTTTTTTGGATTAATTAGCACCTGAGTTTCCAATAACTTGGTATTTTTGCTATTCGATGGATAAAACATCCAAAAGCATATCAGGAAAGGTATCCAGCAAGTTTTTAATCATTATAAATCAATTTCCTGTGAACCAGGAATTTCATCAGCTGATGACATTTAGGTAAATGAAATCATCACCTAAATCCTACTTTCTAACCAGAGCTGGCAAAATAGGACATAAAGATCTGTCAAGTGAATTTAAAGATTACTTAATCAATCTTTACAGGATTTTTTTTTTCCTCAATCTACAAAGTCCTGTCCTCCCATAAATCTCCCCACCTCCAATATTTTTCTGTTTGGTTAGAATATCATAGACTTACACCTTTGCATATAGTAAACTAGAGAGAAAATATACTGAAGGAATGGAACAAATTGCCTACAATCAAAAAACAGCACTGAAAATTGCAAGTAGCACCATAGGGAATTTGAACTTGCTGCTTCAGAGGTTTGTGGGATGTGACAATGAAATAAATCTTTGCATAGTTTCAAGGGGAATATTGCACAGTTGGACGAGTGTGCTGATCCTGGTGTTCTGACCTTCCTGGAGAGTCCTGGGCCAAAGTCCATCACTGAAGTGGGGATACAGCTCCGTGATTCTCCAGAGAGAGCACACAAACACCGTGTCACCTTGCCACCAAGTGGTATAGCTTCCTCTTGCTTTTTGACAAGTGTTATCAACACCCTATTGTGTCAAAGGCTACTTCACATGGAATGTGATGCTGTGACAAAATGTTTCATTGTGTTATGGTTTAGCAAGGTGCTCAATAGTAGTCAGAAACCGTCAAGGACATTTGAAGGTGCTCATATGCACTGGAAGCAGTAATCTGTATAATGATGATAACAATGTATGAAAACTATTAGATTTTTATTGTTTGGTGCTTTGGAGTATTGAAATCTGTGATAGACCATCAATGCTGAAGCCCTATGGCTATGGGCATTGAGAAATGTGAGGAATTAATAGAAAATAGGTAGGTGCTCTGTGAACTTTATAGGAAATCTTCAAAAATTATCAGGATTAATCTGGAATTCTAAAAATCATAACCTTTGCAAGGGGAAAAGGGAGTCTGACACAACATATTTCTACATGCTGAACTAGGAACTGGACCAGAACAGATTAGTCAGAAATTAAATAAAGAACATCTGCACTTATTTATGGAATTTTGAGTTCAGCTAAAATTCAGGACCCAGTTCTCAATATTGTTGTATTTTATACGTCACAGAATCATAGAAACATTTAAGTTGCAAAAGAGTACTGGGATCATCAAGTGTAGTTACTAACTCAGCACTGCCAAATCTGCCACTAAACCTAGTCCCCCAGTGTCACATCTACGCATCTTTTAAATACCTCCAGGGATGGTGACTCAACCACTTCCCAGGGCTGCCTGTTGACAACCCTGTCCATGAAGAAATTTTTTCCCAATATCCAACCTAAACCACCCCTGTCACAACTTGAGGCCATTTCCTCTTGTCCTATCATTTGTTACTTGGGAGAAGAGACCGATCCTCACTTCACTACAACCTTCTTTCAGGTAGGTGTAGAGAGTGATAAGGTCTCTGCTGAGCCTCCCTTTCTCCAGGCTAAATACGTCCAGCTCCCTCAGCCCCTCCTGAAACAGCACTGACCCCGTCCTGAGCCCTGGGGAACACCAGGGATGTATCTCCATTCCCCACCACACTCTTGGCCCAGCTGCCCAGCCAGTTTTTCACCCTGCAAAGAGCACACCTGTCCAAGCCATGAGGAGCCAGTTTCTCCAGGAGAATGCTGTGGAAAATGGTGTCGAGGTTTTGCTAAACTCCAGAGAAACAGAACCCACAGCCTTTCCCTCCTCCACTAAGTGGGTCATCTTGCCACAGAAGGAGATCAGTTTATTCAATGCCTTTGATAAACCCATTCACAGCAGTAGACAGAATCACACTGATGTAACAACAGGGGAAGTGAGACAGAAGAATCAGAACATAAGAGCAAAAAATTTGTCTAAAACAATTTTAAATGGAGACAAAATTGAAAGCACTGACTGGGCAGACCTCTCCAGTATCACAAAGAAGAAGGACTTTTTAATATGTAAACACTCAAAACCTCAGAGAAATGCTGACATGAATAACATTGTAACATGTTTTGACAGTTTTTGTAAAAATCAATGCAAAATGCTTGATGTAGGTTTCTTTTTCTTTATAGTATTTGTACCATGCTATTTGAGATAGCATTAGATGGGGTATAGACTGGTAGGTTGACTAGTAGATCTGGGCACAAGAAAACATGATTATGAATACATTAACATTTGTGAAACCAATATATTGAATTACCAGGCACAACATCTTGACATACTAGACCTTAATAGAAATTAAAACCTTAGCAGAAATTAAATCTTACTAGCTTTGGGGAAATAAACATTCCACCTGGTCTATAGATGATAATAAACAAAATAAAATCATGTTGATTTCTTATTTAGATCAATAGCTCAATTTTCAAGGTACACTTGGGGTCCCAGAAGCAATGTTTTTAACCTAAAATTCAGTATCAAAAATGGTCCCTGAATATCAGGAAACATCATCCACACAGACATGAATTTTCCTTTCTGTTCTCAGAATCATCTTTTTACTGCAGTTCTGATATTTCTTTTCAGAAAATAAGTCATACCAGATAAACATTTCAAATTTGTGGCCTTATGGAAATTAAGTAGGAAGGTATAGATATCTATGTTTAGGTCTAATCTTTCTTTGAAAGAAAACTTTCCAAAGCACAAGTAGTCACTAATCTACCTGGAAACCTAAAATTATGACTGCAAATCACTTCATGTTAAGTGTTCACCTTGGAACAATTTCAGACTTCAGTGTCATTGTGCAAACCCTTTGGAATGCCAGTATTTCACTCTCAGAAGCCAAAGGGAGTGCAACATGCCCATCCCTGCCCCTGGGACAACCTCTGTGCCTGTGACACACATAGGACCTCTGTGGGCTGTCCAGGGCAGGCCACATGCACTGCACAGCTCCAGCCAGGTCATGACCCATCCAGAAATGCCATGGAAATTCATGAACATACTCTCTAGGCAGATTCTGCTTTCCAGGGGACAGTGAGCTGATGCCACCAACACAGTACGGTTATTCACAAAGCTGGACAAACGATGTCATTTGTAAAAGACAGCTAGAAGGTTTTCCCAGAAATATTCTTTTTTTTACTCTCTCTCTCTCCTTTTTCTATTCCCCTTCCCTAAATGGAAGATACTGTATCGCTGAGATCTACTCCCAGTCACACCAAAAGCAAAGGTGCACCTCCTGTTCCTTCTCCACATTCTTACTTTGGTGTTGGAGGTAAAGTTTTGAATGCAGATTTTGACCCATGCTACTTTCACCAAGTGGAGGTCTAGGCAGTTCAGGAGCGCCTCTGTTAAGAACCCTGTCTATGATGGCTCAGTGTTTAAAAATGTAATGTACTACTACTTCTTTGTCTGTCAAGAACACATCGATTTTTCTGAATGTGGTAATGTCTATTATTCAGTGTTCTCCCAAGATATGGGATGAGAAAAAGAACATTACTTTGGTTGATTTGAATAGGAAAAGTTCTTTCATCAAGAGCTACTCATTTTAACATTCTACCTTCCTTGTTAAAGAATGAAGTGAGATGCTATGATATGTGACCAACGAAAATAACTGAATAAATATATTGTTACACACTCACATGCAAACACACATATATAAAGATACCTACATTGGAGAACAGATAGAAATTGATGTGCCTATTTATTATAAATTCTTATTTTAGTAATTCAAATGATTTAGCATCAAATGATGCCTTTATACGCTGTCACCTCTTCATATCAATCCCTCACGTAAACTAAAAAAAAATTAGAAATAAATAATCAGTAATTTTAAACAAAATAAATTATTTTAAATTAATTCAAAATATATGCAAAAAGCGTTGAACATGGAATAGTGAATAGTTCTGGGTTGTCTGGTTCAAGATCATAATTTGTCTCCAAATTTCTCCAGAGGTCAGAACTGGGGTTTTGGAAACATAAACTGATGCATTTGCAGTTACAACAGTTCTCTGCATTTCACCAATACACTATGAATAGCCATAAATAATTAAAACTGAAGTACCAAATAAATGAGGGGTGAATTTCGTGATACATTATCCTGACTTTTAAAATTGTAGTTGCTCATTTATAAGCTTAGTAGTAGATCTCCCAATTGGTACTATAAATTAGAGAGTTTCAGTTAATTAGTGGCTACCAGATGTCTCCTGTATTGTTTTTTCTATACAATAGAAAAACACTAGCAATCAAGGAAAAATCAATACAACCTAATGAATAAGAGCTACAGAGTTCAGCCAAGGCATTCTCCTTGATTCATGCCCAAATCTACAGTATGTTCTTTAAAAATCAAACACAAATTACTGTGATTTATACTGTTCTTTGAACAAAAAAAGCAACAGTTGCATGTAATTACATTCTGTTGACACTGCATATCTCTGTAAGGAGGCATCCATAGAAATATTTACTTTTAGAACTATTAGCTTTTTTGGTCTCTGGAAAAAAAGTTCAATCCAAAATTGTGTTTCTTTGGTTTACATGTCAGTAGCTAACTATAAACCAAATTTTTATGCTTCCTCAGCAGTTTCTTACTTTTAAAAAGAAGAATGAAGGGGGAGTAGGCTGTAGCCTTATTCTTGTTTTCCATTTTGTGCACTAACTGGTGAAAGGATGAAGGGAGTAGATCTGTGAAATGCAAATGAGAATCGTACGTGCCTTTAGACCAGCTCCAGTTTGATCCTGCGGGCTGATTTCCTGTTTGCAGTTAGCACTCATCTGGTGTTCTCCCATGGTAGCTTTTATTCAGTTTAGTTTTGTCCAAATAGCTGTCGTGTAAGAACTCTTGAACGAATCCACTCCATAGTGCAAATTATGAGATGGTAAGCATGGGCAGTCAGGACATTAACTTCAGAACAATACTGAACCAAACTAGAAGACTCATAGTTGTGTGCTTCCCTGTAGAGATCCTAAAAGCTACCTTTAGTGGTAGAATGACTGTGTTCTGGGCATGTTCTCAGGTGTATAGCATTATATGGGCTATGATTAAACAGCCTGAGAACGTAATAGAGTTGCAGAGTCTACATCCAAAGCTGTTCATCACAGTTTGGCATTTCTGTTTCTACTGTGGCTTGTTCCTCAGTCATCCTTGTGTCTATGTAGTTGCATGGGCAGTTTATAGCGTGGCTGCTGACAGACAAAGCACAATAAACCTACCTAAGATGAAAATCACATTGTACCCTGGGGCTGTTCTGTCCCAACCAGTGCTAAAATCACAAGGGAAGGTTGACAGTTTTACCAGTGTAGTCCAGCATTTTGTTATCAGCACTTCATGCCATCAGTCACAGCAACTTGAAAAGGCAGCTGACCCCTCCATTTGGAGTGCCAAGGAAGTGATTATTGGTTTTGGTTTGAAAGGAAAAGAGTTTTCCTGTGAATGCATAATGAATTCTAACCCAAATGCCTGGGATGAATATCACCAGAGCCTTAAGTTCTGAGGGGATTTTCTCCTGTAGTTCCCTTCATAAACTCAGTTGCTGTTTTGAGATCAGAGAATTCCCTCAGGCCACAACTTCATGTATCTTTGTGTGCTTCCTACTTCATCACTTATTTATCAGCATGAACCTTTGCCTACAGGTGACGGACATTCTTTCAGTTTCAGAAAAGAACAACAGCAAAGGGTTGTACTTTTTAAAGCAAAATAAGACAATTTAAAGTAAAATATTTAAATGCAACAGTAACATTGTTCAGTGTGGTTATTTTTAGCTTCATCAGCCGCAATTTTTCCTTTTAGCTTTCAGACTGAGCTCATAGTTAACCTTTCATTAGAGCTTGCTCTAAGTCTGTTCAGCTCCTTTGCACTTAATGGATGCATTCCTGTCTCCGTAATTTTGCTCCAGAAGCAGGTAACTGCTTAAGTAGGTACTGTGTAACTTGTCTAATTGTTGACACAAGGGGAAAAAAAACACCAGCATTCTGTGGTAAAACACATCCAATTAAAAAAATATTCAAACTTGAATCAAAAGGGGAATTGGGAAAGAAATTATCTCGCTGTATTGTAAACACTATCTGTTGAACTTAAAGTGACTCAAAGATGCTCAGCTACAGAGACTACTTGCTATTAAACTATAATCCATCAGTTATGTAATTTAATTTTAGACCAAATGGCAGTAGAATATTGACTTTTTTTTTTTTAAATGTGGGTGTTTACATATTTTGAGCAAATTATATGAAATTATATAAAAAAGCATCGGAGAACCTATACAACTAACTTAATGAAAAAATTCAGATTTTCTCCAAGGAAGGAATTATGGAACCTTTCAGTATGTCTGCCTAACACATGAATTTCTGATAACACACTGAAGTTTTAATGAAGCTGAGAGTTCCTGGCATAATAATACCTACTGTTTGGCAGGCTTGCAGGAGGGGAAAAGCTAAAGCTTAATGCCCAAATTGATCTTGCCATGCACTACTGGAGCAGGGACACCCAGAGCTGTAGTCCTCCTTTCCTCTTCAAATGACTTTCAGAATTCAAAGACTTGATTTAAAAAAAAAATAAAAAGGGAGAAAAATAAAAAAGAATAAACTACCATATCAAGAACAGTTTGTGTAGGATGTAAGAGAATTGAAAAGTAACATTGAACACAGAAATTGAATTACAGTTTCAGTTAAAAATACAGCATACTATACTTGAAATAACACTCTCCTGGAGACAGCCCAGTGTATCATAGTTATTACAGCATCTTAATGAAACTACAAAATTACAAGTGAAAAGTTGCAGAGAAGACAGGTTAAGTTCATGCCATTCCCCGTTCATGTTATATCACCGGCGTGAGGGTGGATTCACTGGAGAAAAGCGTAGGTTGTACTTTTCATCTTTCTCAGTTTACCCAAGAGTTGATTGTTTTCTGTCTCACCGCATTCTTAGGGTGTGGTGGTTTAGTTTTCTTGGTTTTGGTCTGGGCCTTCCCTAGTAACCAGGTTATAACTAAGGAAGTATTCCACACCATTCCTTCACGTAATCAGGGGTATATAAGATGGGGAGTTTCCTCCCTCACTCTCTCTTCCTTCCGTCTGCTGGGGAGGACATCAGGTCTCTGTGTCGGCTTAGCTCTTATCTATGTGAGCTGAGGCCTGTTGGAGAAGCTGGTGTCTCAGCTATGGAGGTGGAGATTTCTACTGTTTCTCTTAAGGGGAATTTTGGTGAGAATTTATTGTATTACTTATTGAGCTTTTCCCTGAGTTTACGAGTGTGTGTATCTGTTGTTGGTTTTACCTATTTTTGTCCCAATTCCCTTTCCCCCTTTTCCCTTTTGGAGTTGCTTGGGGTTCTTATTCTGTAGATTCATAGTGTTTGATTGTATATAATTGTAATATATGGGAATATATATATACTTTTACTACAATTCTCTTTTGGTTTTTTTCCCTTTTCTCTTGGGAGGGGGAGGATCTTTGTGGCCGACCATTGGGTTTGGCAGGGAGGCAACCCAAACCTCCACACAGGGTTTTACAGTTGGTTGGTTTTCAAACTAGGAAGAAATAAATCTTTCCACTGCACTTCAGCAGAAGCTACAGATTAAAAAAAAAATTGATACTGGATTGTCCACAATTTTAGAATCCCAGCATTTCAAGCATCATGTGCCACATTGGAAACTGTGCATATGTGTCGGCAGTCTTAACACAAACACAGGGCTAGGTACTGAAGATGGAGATATTTATAGTCTATTTTCTCATAGAAGGGATGAGGTCTTATTTTCTTCTGGTTATTTTTGCTGCAACCTGAAGCAATGTCCTCAATATCAGCATTAATATATAGAAAATCATGGCAGCTGAAGGCAGCACATTGCACCGACTGTCTATTTTCATGTTTTGGCTGTAATGGACTTGAGTTTGCAGGGCAGTAGAGTAGGACCAAAGGTCTGAGTGCTCCCTAAAGAGCAAAGCATCTGCCTGAAACACCTAGTTTACCATAATTTAGACAGAAAAAGGGTTTTTGTAATTCACTACTATTTTCTAAAGAGAACCATGCTATGAGCTTCAGCGTCTAGAGTATTACCCGAAGATAGAATCATGGAAACATAGAACAACAGAGTGGTTTGTGTTGGAATGCCCCTTTAAAGTTCATCTAGTCCACCCCTCCATGCTGTGATCTGTCACTAGGTCAGGTTGCTCAGAGCTCCTTCCAATCTGACCTTGAACACTTCCATCTACAGCTTCTCTGGGCAGCATGTTCTAATGTCTCAACACCCTCACCTTAAAAATTTCTTCCTCATGTGCAATATAAGTCTACCTTCCTTCAGTTTAAAAGCATTATCCCATGTCCTGTCACTATGGACTTTGGTAAAAATCTCTCTCCATCTCTCTTATAGCCCTCCTTAAATATTGAAAGGTCTCCCTTGAGTCTTCTCCAGGCTGAATAACCCCATCTCTCTCAGATTCTGTTCAATGGAAGGGTGTTCCATCCCTCTGACCATTTTTTTTGCTCTCCTCTGGACCATCTTTAACAGTTCCATGTCTTGTTCTTGCTGGGGGCACCAGAGCTGGAAGCAGTATTCCAGATGGGGATCTCATCAGAATAGAGTAGGGGTAGAAAAACACCTCACTTAACCAGCTGGTCACAGCATATCTGAACTGCGGTGTTAGAGACTAAGGAACAGAAGACCATGACACCCAGCAAATCTGAATATAAAAATATGTATGAACATAAAAAATGGCATGGGAAATATAAAATACACCCAGAGACTGAACTAGATTTTTCCCGTTCCAAAAAATGATACTGTTCAAGCCATTTTTAACCATAACTGAGTTATTTCACTCTCTTATTCCTCACCTTCAGGTAGATTCAGCCAGTTATGTGTTTTCAATCTGCTTTATTTAGCTTTAAGAACATGTGTTTTAACTTTTTTTGTTCGTGTGTTTGTGTGTTTGTTTTTTAATATGAGAGAAACCTGTATTTCTCATATTTTACATGCATTTTCTCCCAGATGGCATATCTGTTTGCCATGCTAGCTGGGCTTTGTGATTCATATTTTGATTAAAAAAAAGTATAATCAGTCACACATTAATTAAGTTTATCTCATTAAGGGATATAGTAGCATCAGCTATTTCCTCTTTATCATTACTTCTGATATCTTGCTAATCATTTGCTCTTCTCTGGCCCTGCAGTGATCACTACTAGCATGGCAGAGGAAAAGAATAAGACTGAGCTTGGCTCTCCACACCCATGAAAACCAAATGGCAAGCGCTCTGAAACATAGACCAGTTCTTCTTTAAATGATAAAAAATCCAGTCACAAACAATATTTCCCCATTATTCTACCAAATAAATGGAGGAAGATATCAAAAGAGACTCGTGCAATATAAATAGACTACAGTTTTTCTGCCAGCACGGTATTTTGTCTCATTTAATTAAAGTCATGCTTGTAGTCAATCTGCCACAGCAGAGTTCTGTGCCTGCCCTCTGCTCTCAAGCTGCAACTGACTAATGAAACAGTAAGTCTGGTCTCGTGTGTAAGTGGCATGTTCAAATTCTTTTTTCTTTACAAAAACAAAAAATACCAGATAGTGAGAGATGCAACAGGTATTCCGTACAGTGGGAAAGAGCACAATGGGCAGAGTTATACCTCCTGGGTCTTGTGTCTGATTCATATAAGCTCTGTTCATAAAATTGGTACGGGATCAGCCCCTCGGAGTGTGCAGCTTGGAAAAATATGATTCATTATTTATATTTAAATAAGTAACTGTGGATGTAGCCAAAGTGCTGGTCAATACAATCAATTAACAATGTTCAAATCAAAAGCATCTAATTTAACAAGGAAAAAAAAAATCCAGAATTACTAGAGCTTACTGTGAAACTCTAAATGCAACATCACGTTGCAAACCCCAAAAAACAAGAGCCTTAGAGAGCCAAGATCAAGCCTACAGGATCATGTGCATTGAATACAGCCTGGAGTTTTTCAGAATGAATTCTTTCCCCTTACTGTATCTTATTCCCTATTAGAGCAGTCTTTCACAGAGCTCCATCTGAAGGAACTTCCTCATTACTGGGTTTCTCTGAGCCGGTCCTTTACTATTTGGAACAGTGCTATCAGCAGGTGGACACTACTTATTAGCTGCAAATCTGAGTATTTTCAAGAATAAGTGCAAAAAATCTATTTGAGAGTCCTCTTATTCAAGTGAAATGGTTTCATTAGATAAAACAGGCAATGCTGCTTCTGCAGAGCTGGAGACAGGACATGACTGGCTATGCAATGGTCTTCAGCTACTTCCATCTTCCTCAGAAGCTGCATAGTGAAATAACACCATTAGAAGCTTAGAAGGGAAGCTTATTTCATTACACCTGACAAGGGGACATACTGGACCAGATGTCATGCTTTCCATTGCATGAAAAAATTTGGCAGGTGTTCAAGGCTAAAGCAAAGCAACGTTTGATTCATAGCAGCTCACTGCCAATCTGTATCTAAAAGCTTAAGACAAGTCATCTCCATGACAAAAAAGAAGAACACCATTAATATAGAGACTTAGTTGTCAGTAATTTCAGTTTGTGCTTTCTGGCTAAACAAAACCTTATCCATCTCTTCCTTTGAACTTTTTTCTGTGCCAGACATAGTGTGTTCCCACAAAACCCTACAGGCAAGTCTCCCTAACAGCTCTATGCTTTGAAGCACCAATGATGTTAATTGCAACATGGCATCACATTTATTTTATGGCTTCAAGACACACTACGCATGGGCAGACAATGTGTCAGAATTTCAGATGCCACAGAAGATGACAAGTGTAAGAATGCTATCACTGGAGTTACATTACTGTGGGCTATCCCTGGCTGCTGGCTCAGTAAGTCATGAAGCCCACTCCACAAAGCTGAGATCAGATGGTGAGCTGGTACTGCAGTTTTGTCCCAGATTCACTCAAATTCATAGCCCTTAGTGACAGCAGAAGTTATGATTTCAAGTTTGGCAGAGAAAGAGCATTAATATCGATCTGGTATCCAAGTACATAGGACTGGTATGAAAGTGAATGATCCACTTCTCAGAGATGGCACTGAAATACAGTGATAATGATTCAAATAAAATGTTTTCAAAGTCATGTCATGGCTTTGCTAGAACAATGCTGCTCTGCTTTTTCATGATCTAAAAGAGCACTGTTTCTGGTACTCATCCCGCAGCCAACAGATCCTGTGTGGATCTAAAGACATTGTGTATAGCATGAAGCACTTTCCTTTTTTGAACTCTGGCCTCTCTTTTTCTAAACTGTGCTTTTCCCCCTGTTTGTAGTTGAGGCATTGCATACATAAGGGTGGGTAGGGCACAGTTTAGTGCCTCCCTCCCTGCTGGAGGAGCATAGCGTTCAGCTGTCCCCTTCAACCAACATCTCACAGTGAGATGTGATGTGAGCTAAGCCCAGGAGGGCAGGCAAATGAAGATGACAAGGGAAACAAGGGAAAACAGAGAGAGAAAAAAAACCCATGTAAATCTTCTCTGGACTTTTTTCCATACTTTTTTCATATTCTGTGTTGACATTAAAAGCATACAAAATCTAGGAGGATATGGGATGTTTTGCAGAACAACCTGCAGAGTACATCAGATGAGGCAGAAATGCAGTGACAGCAAGTGAAGCACTGGCTCCACTGAATCAATGGTAACTTCACCTCTTACCTTCAGCAGGGTTCAAAATCCCCCACATGTTATCAAACTGAGCTAGCGTTAGGACTTCTGATTCAAGTGGCTCACTTATTTCATTTGTTGAGATTAGAAATACTGCTGGAGAAAAAAATAATTCCTGGGAAACATGTAGAACAAGTTGCAACACCCTGTCCATTAGATTGCATTCTGGAAGCTATAACAAGTATGAATTATATCTCTTAAACAGCAAAAGTTCCCTTTTCTTTTTTTTTTTTTGTTTTTTTTTTGTTTTTTCCACTGGGGTGGTCCATATGAGCTGCAAATTTCAACGAGTCCCCTTCCCTGTTCTCCACTTTGCCTCCCGGACCTTCATGCACTGATTCAGCTCCACTAGCCAAAGGACTAGAGTGAGGACGTGATTAAAACCTTTCTCTCTGTCCAGCCACATGCTCTGTTCAGGCTGCACAGAAACAGCATCTCTGTGCAGGCATCAGTGGCAAGGAACAGCCAAGCCCTTTAACCTTGAATTCCAGACTTTCCAGCTTTTGCTTTTCCATTTCAGTTCTATTTACCTTGTAGCTGTGATATCAAAGGAATGTAAAAATCTGAAGTCAAGAATTTTGAGTTAATACTAAATATTAAAGAGAGAGTAACTAATGTTATTCAATTTGAAATTTCCTTTCATTTTTCCTTGAGAAAAGAATTTGCAAGTGATAAAATAATTCTCACCATTTCCACGTTTAGATTTAGTAGTACATTGCTATTTGTAATTTACTAAAATACTACTTACCTGAGGTGACAGAATGGCTTCCATACTTGCTGCTCTTATTCTACTTTTTATTTCAGACTAATATGAAGTGTGAGAATTGTTAACACATTTTTCCCACTAAATAATTGCATATTTTTATTTAGTCCTAATACAGTAGTCTTGCTTTTGCTCAGATTTTTTTCTGAACTTGGTGAAAATTACCATAAATATAAAACAGTTTGAGTAACCTTTGACACATTGAGTTGTTTTTCTTATTGAAATATAGGAGAGGAGAGTGAAACTTAAAGTGTTATTTTAAGGCTAACAACTTGAAATTCTGAATAGACATGTCAGAATATGAAGAAAAGTCTGATTTGTTCCAGAAAAATGCATTATCCTTGAATACTGTATTCAAAGCAGTATTTTTGAAAGCTCTATACATAGCAGAGAGGTATCCTCTGACTCTGAAACCACTATGATTTCCTGTATTTATTTCATAGAATGGCCTTGTGCAACATGTAGAAAACTGAAAAAGACTCAATTTACTGTTTTGCACAAGGCAGATGTTTTCTAGTGCTGACAGAAATATGGTAATAGAGCTGTTCGAAATAGATGTTTTTATTATTATCTTATTTTATTATTTTTACTTTTGTTGAAGAATTATTTTTTAACAAACAATATACATTTGAAATGAGTGTATTATTTTGACTTTCATAGTTGTTTCTCTTGTTGAGCTATCTCTTAATAATATGAAAGAGGCAGTGCCTAAAAAATGGCAATTAAAAAAAAAATTTCAGTGGAAGAAATTTAGAACTTCATTCTAAAAAAGGAATTGTTGCCTCTCTCCATCTTGTAATGCAATAAAACATTTTGGTATTCAAGAAGGTGCTTCTGAGTTAGGCAGAAATAATGCATAAGTGCAAAAAAAAAAAAAAAAGGAAATTACTTCTACCAATGACTTAACTGCACTGGAATGTGTGATGTTATTATCCAACCTTCTTCCAGGTTACTAACTGGGAAAGCAATTGTCTTGAGCACAAATGAATTAATAAATGAAAAAAAACCCAACTATAGCCATGGAGTTACTGCACAGACTGTGAGGATCATCAGGAGTTTGTTTGATTCTCACTGTGTCACCTGATGTAGAAAAGACCTAAAAATGAAAACTATTGGCCCATCTGTAGAATTTCCCAGCATGTCTACAGTAACATTAGTGCTAAGGCAGGGTACTTGTCCTTCATGTTTTCAAACAATCTTTCTTTTCTCTGCCTGTTCACTAGGTAACTGATTTAGCTTCCACAGTGATGCAGGCAATGGGAATTTTGGCTAAGAGTAGAGAAAGTAGACCTATGAAAGGAGTAGTTAAAACTATGGCTAATTACTAAAAAAAATCATCTCCAAAAGCATTGCCTTCAGATATTTTCCAAGAATCCACTGGTACAAACACAGCTGTAGACACCTACAACAGGATGCCGCCTATACTGATGTTAATCTTGTCTAGTAGTTTCTCTGGGCAGTCTGAATATGCGTATTTGTAAAACTATTGCTTAAAGAAATGCTGACTGACAAACAGAAGTGTGCCTCATGCAGGCACTGAAGAATATCCAGCTGTTGAAATTCTGTCTTTCTGATCCGAAAAGAGCTGAAGAGGGTTCAAAATGTATTTCTACTTCCTTTCTTTTTCTTTTTTTTTTTAAATTTATTTATTTTTTTATTCTTATAATTTTACTTGAATACCACTTGAGCAGAGCAAAAAGAAAAGAACCAATGATTTCTTCATAACTGAACAGGTTCATACCTATATAGATTCCTCCAAATAAATGAAATAACTGAATATAAGTGTGAAAATGGTGCAGTGGTGATGGATGGCAGGAGTTTAGCTTTTGTGTGCATGGATGCTTGAATGGTCTACTAATAGGGCATTGCCTGCTGTGCTCTACTTCTTTTTAGAAGTAGTGAAGAGTTCTGCCCTAGGACATAATGAAATGGGAATCAACCGGAAGATGGAAATTAACCTGGAAAACATTCCAAGTTTGACAATTAGGTCTGGGGGATAAAATATTTATTGTATAAGGTAGGAAGAAGAGACAGAGTTAGTCTGTGAAAAAATTGTATTTAAATAGGAAAATTAAAATGAACTACTTATGTCATCCACATTAAATCCAAAAATTTTGTGATGGCATTGCTTCTCTGCAGCATCTATTATTACTATTATTTATTTGTATACCCCTAAGAATGAGCTTGGTGTTTGATGGATAGATACTAAAAAGTGTCTCTGCACAGAAGAGCTCACAAGCGAAGGAAGTACAGAGTGAATATTGCTTTAGAGTGCTTGTCTTTGCAACCTTAATGCTTTTTAACATAGTACCTTGTGTATAATAAAAAATGAAGCTTGAAAATATATTTCAGTGACTTCACTGAATGTCCTCAAAATATTTTCCTCATTTTATGGTTAATACCCACAGAGAGAGCTCTACAGCTTTATGTAAAAAATGCTAAGTTGCAAGAAGTTTAGATGTAGAATGAAATGGTGAAGCATCCAGCAACTCCCAAATGGCATTAGGATTCAACCCCACTCAGTCTCACTACTTGACTCACAAAATTCATCCAGCCCTAACTTTATGCTTGTAAGGTCCTGTGAAGTCTGCAAGGACGGAACTCTGAAGTTTATGCTGAATCACCCCAAGATCAATACTCAGCTATAACATCTGTACACTAATACGTTTTAGAAGGAAGGAATGAAAAGGAACCCTTACCAGGATGATGAGCAGGAAAGATGAGAATTTGAAGACATAATGCTAATTACCTCTGATTTCAGTGCAAACCCTCTGATATATTTACAGAGGACATAGCAAGGAATTTTTTTTAATAAATATTTGCATAATATTCTGTTCAGAAAAGTGAGGTTTCATAGGGTCTCAAAGCATTTTGTGTTGGAAGGGACTTTTAAAGATCATGAAGTCAAACCTCCCTGCCTTGAGCAGGGACACCTTTCACTAGATCAAGTTGCTCAAAACTCAATCCAAACTGACCTTAAATACTGACAGGGATGGGATATCCACAACTTGTCTGGGTAATCTGTTCCAGAGTCTAAACAACCTCACCTTAAAGAAAATCTTTCTCACATCCAACCTAAAACTACCCTCTTTCAGGTTAAAAGCATTATCCCTTGTCCTGTCACTACACGCTTGCTAAAAACCTCTCTTCACCTTTCTTTATAAACCCCTTTAATTATTTAAAGGCAACATAAAGGTTTCCCTCCATCCCTCTTTTCTCCATGCTGAATAACCCCAACTCTCTTAGTCCTTCTTCATAAGAGAGGTGCTCCAGCTCTCTGACCATTTTTATGACACTCTTCTAGACCAGCTCTAACAGGTCCATACCTTTTTTGTGCTGTGGACCCCTGACCTGGTTGAGGTCCCTCTTGACAGCAACCTTCCCTCAAGCATAACAGCCATACTACTTGCTTGTTGCTTCTGGGACTATTTATCAATTACTGTTTCAGAAGGAAAAAAAGATAAAGAAATATTTACAATAAAATGGCCAGCTCTGAGGCATAATCTATTGCTGAACTTCTGAGGTATTTGCATTTTCTTAGTGATTTCATGTACATTTAGTATTTACATAAAAAGGCTTATTGTACATTAACTGTGTTAGCATCAAAGACTACAGCCTGTGAAATTCTGAGAAATGGCACTTATGCTCCCATAATTTATTTCTAAGTATTTTTCCGTTACCTGTAGGAGAGAAATGCAACGCAAGAATAATTCCCTGCCAACATGCTTTGTTGTTTATCAGGCAAAGCAAATAACAGTGTGGGAGGTGAGTAGCATTAAAATTTCAAGGACTGACTAGCTGCAAAGCTGGACCAGTATAACTTGACTTTTCAATAAGCCTTGACTAGGGTTTTCATTTCTGACAAACCACCTAGGCAGGGTATTCCCCTGGGTTCCTTCTGCACAGCCAAGGGTGTTCACAAAAAGCTGATCAGAATGTGCAACCTAGCAAAGGTTTTATTTAGAGTCTACCAAATGAATACTAGAGTGAGAACATGACTTGAAAGAGCTTAGTATTTTCTGTTACGTCAATAAAATATATACAGCTCCTTCACACGTTGCAGCTCCAGTTTGTTCAACTTGACCAACAGTGGATATTATGTCCTATATCAGCAAGCTGTCAAAGGCTTAAAATATCTGAAGACAAATTGGAGACTGCAGTAAATCAATTGCACATATATATTGCAAACCAGGACAGTCTTCCATTGAAATAATAATTTGAATTATTTTTACTGCTGATTTTTTGGTAATTTTCCCCATTTTTTTTGTTTTTTCCTTACATAACGTAGATCAGATTAGGAAGAGAATTAATTACTTTTTAAATGTCATTTGGAATATATTAATTAAACTGCAGCTCAACTGTAAGTGACTTCAAAAGTTTATAAAACACAACATTTTCCTAATTTACATATAATACTGGGCTTATGATGCCATTTATAGGCAAGTTTTTACCATACAGTAATGCTAAAGGCTCCAGCTAGGAAACTTGTTGCAGAAACAAATGTGTCTTCTTTAACTTTAGGAATAGTGTCTTATTTGTAAATCAGTTAATTTCTCTTGCTGAAGTTCAGCTGTCTGTTCTCCAGGCCTCTACCCCATGAGATAACAAACACACCATGCTTATCACTGGCTTCAGATACCAGTGGTCCCCTTTCCAACAAGACATGCTCAAAAATGACAGATGACACAAAGGCAGTTGTATACTTTTCAAAGTGTGTGTGTTCTTTCACAGCAAAAGTTTGACTTTTGAAGTTACTGTTGATCCATTTTCCTGCATCATCAAACCGGCTCATTGCACCTTGTTTTCTGCCTGGTGCCCATACTAGTAGCCACAGACTTTTGTCTGGATGTATTTGAGAGGGTAACAGGATAGGATGCAACTCCTTTTTTTGGTGCATTTCCCTTAGCAAGACTGCATAACTGGAAACTCTCCATCAGGAAGAGAGATTTAGCCATTTGTCTCCCCTTTCTCCCTTCCACTCACACTGTTTCGGTAGAACCCCGCATTGCCCTACAGAAATCTAGCTCAAGAGTTAAGATGCAGTTCTGGATCAAATGAATGAAGGACACTGTCCCTCTTTGCTACATCCACTCTGACAGAGAAATCAGGACCATGAGCTGGCATTCCCTCAGGTTTGCCCAGGACACCCTCTTCTATTGTCTCACAATAAGACTTTGGTCTCTTTCTGAGCCTGAAAAGCAGGAAGAGGTGAGATGAGACCCTCACCCTTCATTGTGTTAAATAATAGAGTTAAAAGACACATTTAAACACCTTTATGCAACTTTAAAAAGTCTGCTTTTGTTTGGTATTAATCTCAGTCTTGAAGGCTCTTTCAGACTTACTCTGACTGTTAACACCTCAGGTGGATTGCACAGGGCAGGTATCACTGAGCTTCAAAACCTGGTTCTTGCAGATGCATTGTATCACACAGCTTTCAAAAAGGAACATAACTTCAATTCCCTTTCTATCTGTTTGCAATAACATGAAAATGGATAAAACCAAATTATTCTTTTCATTTTCCAATAATCATGTGTGTTCATACTACAGAAACTTCTTCTATGTGTCAATATTGTCACAGTGAAGAACTAAATGCACCTATATAAATTTCCTCAATTAAGTTTTATTAAGCATGAAAACCAGTTTCAAGATGTGCTAAGAGGTAAAAGTAACAGCATATCGACTTTCCAAACATTCTCTAAGCGAATCCAGGATATAAATCCAGGACAAAAATAGTTTTCCAGTTAAAATGAATTTTCATTAGACATAGAAATCACAGAACAATCACCTGTCAATGGCAGAAGACAATTAGTAGCAGTGTGATAACTCAGTTTAGCAAATATGTGAAATGCTTACTGTGAAATAATTACAATTCCTTCTTCTGGCTTCAATACTTTCTTACATTCCTTTTAACCATTCCTAACTCATCCTCTTGATGGACTGAGACACACCATATCTGACACAGGAGTAATGTAATGTATTCCTTTCAAGGCTGCTGATTATATGCTCATGTGCACAGTGACAAACAATTAATGTAATGATGCAGTGATTGCAAAGCTTATCACAACATTGTATAAGATCTCGTGCACTAGAAATTACCCTGACCACCTTTTCATGCTTTCCATTCTACATTACTGTGAAACACAAATTTGTACATTGAATCTGAAAGCCAGCAAAGCGATTCATCTATACTAAGTCTGTGCCGAGGAAACACTGCCTTCCAGCAAATCTGGAAAATAAATTAAAAGTGATTAGGATAAAGTGATGGCAATATAGAGGCAGGGTTAAGAGTCAGCGCTCTGCTCAGCATTGATTGAAGCAAGCTGTTTCCAGTGTGAACCCACTGCAGGAAGGCTGATGGCTTGGAGTGGTTTACCCCTACATCATCAGGCACTGTCACTGCTGCTTGCCCAGAAACCCCCTCCTCAGCCAGAGCCACGCTCCATCCGTGCTCAGCACAGGGAGCCTCCTGCCTGGCACAGGCACCTTCAGTCAATGGCAACCACAGGCTGCACTTCCCCTATTGATATGGGTTATACATGGCACTACAGCATCCCTGAATTTGCCATCTACGCTCCAACGTCCTCTAGTGAAGGGAAGAGAGGAACAGCGTTCTGTGTGTGTTTATTTCTGTCTCAGAACTAACATGCAGAGCTGTGGGGAGAGCAAGCCAATTTCTCCTCTCCCCTTGCCTTTTTTGTCAGGGTTGTGAGCTGACAAAGCCAAAAAAAAGTGGGGAGAAGCCTTCCCTCTCTCCCCCCGTACATCCTTGACTGAGATGGGCAGGCTGAGAAGGGGGCATACAGAAGGTGAGGCCAGGGATGGCGGCAGACGTGTGTGCCCATGCAGCACCAGGGCTCCCTGCCAGAGAGGAAGTGGGGCTACAACTTGGAGTAAAAGGAATATGACAGAATCATAGAATGGCCTGTGTTGGAAGGGTCCTTAAAGATCATCTCATTCCAATCCCCCTACCTTGGGCAGGCACAATTTTCACTAGGTGTCTGAGGTGTCAGGTTGCTCAGAGCTCCATTCATCTGTTTGATTTGACCACAGTGGGCAAGGATATATGCAAATAATGGCACAGCAGCTCCCACCTATTGCAGATAGAGATTTTTCTGGGGGTTTTTTTTGTTTGTGGTTTTTTTTTTTCTTTTATCAGTATTCTCATTCAGCACTTCTCCCCTTCCTTTTCACCCAACTTTGTTTCTCATGCAGAACCCATCAGCAAAAGATGAGTCTCTCTGTAAGGGGAACAAGTCTCAGGATTGATGGAGCTGGGAGCATCAATGGTGCCCTGGGCAGGAAGTCAGCTGCCCTAAGCTACCCTGGTTACAGCTCCTTGCAACCAGTTCAGAGGCTGAGGTGAATCCCTCCCAAACTGGAGGAGCAAATCTGAGGAGCAGATAGTGCTCCTGCACAAGCATATTTAGGAAAGGAACTTTCAGCTGCAGGGAAGAGGCTGAAGGAAGCCAAAAGGGACAGGGAAACCCCCAAAGAACTGCAGCCATGGGCAACTGCACTGGTTTTGACTGGGACTGAGTTAATTTTTTTCCACAGTAGCCCATATGGGGCTGTGTTTTGGATTTGTGCTGAAAACAGTATTGATAACCCAGAGATGTGCTGAGCAGCACTTCCACAGAGTCAAACCTCAAGAAAGCAGGCTTGGGTTGCACATGAAGTTGGGAAGGAACACAACCAGGACAGCTGACCCTAACTGATGACAGGGATGTCCCATACCATATGACATCATGCTCAGCATATAGAGCTGGGGGAAGAAGGAGGAAAGGGGGAATGTTTGGAATGATGGCATTTTTCTTCTCAGGTCACCCTTGATGGAGCCTTGCTGTCCTGGAGGTGTCTGAACACCTGCCTGCCCATTGGAGAAGGGGTGAGTGAATTCCTTGTTTTGCTTGGCTTGCGTGCACAGCTTTTGCTTTGCCTGTTAAACTGTCTTTATCTCAATCCTGGAGTTTTCCCACTTTTACCCTTCCTATTCTGTCCCCCATTCCAACATGGAGAGGTGAGTGAGCAGCTCTGTGGGGCAGCAACCCATGGCAGGGAAGGGACACTAAGCAACAGTGTGGGACGGAGATGTCAGGAGCAAAAAGTGGGAAAAGCATCCCATGCACAACGACCTCAGCCTTTACACTGCCTGTTATCCCACTGGGAATGAGTAGGTTGGAGTGTTGGTGTACCCTGAATGGATGTGATGTGTAATTGTGCACATTTTTCCCTTAGTGTCCAAATTAGTGATCAGAAGTTTTATTTGGACTGGTAGAAAAGTCAGCTTCCTGAAGTTGAAACTTTTTAGTCTGCCACAGTGCAGAAGTAAACTTTTTTTTTTTGACTATAAAGTGCATTTTTATGTTCCCTGGGTATACTTAAGGGTGTACTTCATCTTTCCTCCTTTTGTTCTCCTCCCTCTCTTCAGAATCTTTCTACAAGTCCTCTGGAAACGAATAATAAACTGCCACAAGATAGTTTATTTTCCTCAGTTGTTTCTGGATCCAAAGTTCTTTGTAGTGAAAGGACTGTGGCCAGTTATTTCTGGGCTGTAATGATATGAAAATATGACTTTGATTTTATGTGAGGTTGAGAAGTAGCAGTTGCAGTTGCCTTTCCTTACTGAATAGGCAAACACAAAAGACACAAACATAATCTTTGCTTTCAATATAAAAAGAGGGTCATCATAAATATAAAATAATATAAATTCATATAAAATAATATAAATATAAATATAAATATAAATATAAATATAAATATAAATATAAATATAAATATAAATATAAATATAAATATAAATATAAATATAAATATAAATATAAAAACAGGGCCATCCCTGCCCTGTTCCAAAGTCCCACTGTCTTGTGGTCCAGAACTGATACAGGTAGGATCAGAGTACGCACACAACTGAACCACCACCTGCATGGCGCTATTTTATGTGTCAGAGGTCTCAGCTGCTGAGGCACAAAGGCTGCCTGTCGAGCAGAAGATACTTCTGCTCTGTTCAGGGAAGCCTGGATCCACAGCTGATGTATCAATCTGTGCAGTAGAAAGAAAGATTTAGTTCAGTAAATCTGTTCTTGATATTTTCTTGCTAAAAGCAATTTTCAGTATATACAGCTCCCTTTATCCCTGCGTGGAAGAACAGAGGACACTGCTCACAAGGAGGTTATGAGTTTAGATTCTCAACTCAGTTCAGGTATTGCTTTTTGTAAGATATTGCAGTCTATCGTAGGACTAGAAAGGTCTGTTCTCTCTGTCTGACATCTAGAACACTTGGCAGTGATGGGCAAACAGTTAAAATAAGTTCTGCAACATTCTGCCAAAGCACTTATCATCTAGGAGATGGGACAACAGATGCTTTCAGACAGGCAGGGGAGGACAAGGGAAGAAAAAGACATGCTTGGGCAGTATGACAGGACAGCTGTCTTTGTCAAATGTGTAGCATGTGTACTTGGAAATGAGAATTTTAAGAGAATGTATTGCAATCAGATCCTTGAAGATATTTACTATGAAACTCTTCTGAGCATGAGAAATGGAAGAGGGGAAAAAAAAGCAATCAGCATTAATATTCAGGTATTAGGTGACATGAAGTGTTGGCTTGGAGGAGCAAATGAGAGGTGGCAGATGCCAAAGACTGCCAAAGCAAAATGGTGAACTGCAGGCTGAGCACATCCCAACTGTGCATATTCCAGGCACGGAAACAGAACACCAAAAGCACAAACAACATATTGGTGATGCACCACTGAATGGGAAATCAAATGGGACATTGACATGGTATTAGCATTTGTTGTTATCTGAGGATGGTGCAACAGAATTACCAGTATGCTCTGCATGATGACAAGATTTAACCAGAAAAACAGGTCTTACCTCACCAAATTTTTAGGCTACTTTTCTGTCAGAATTCTGATATATACAGATGGTGCTGCTTAAGGAATATTTGTGTGTTTGGGTACTTTGCAGCACATTGTTTAATTAAAGCACTAGCTAAATGTCCTTTTAAAAAGCTCACTCAAAGCTTCATTATTGCTGAAGTGAAAATGGGAGTCACAGGTCTGAAAAGAATTGTGCTCTGCACCTCACTGACATTATCTTCCAACTATTTCCTACCTGCTCAGTAAGTTCAAAAGAAAAAAAATTAACTTATTTAAAGGGCATATCATTTGGTAATGTCTAAATTGCTGCTAGTGCTATTTATAAATAACTCAAACTAAAATGAGAGCCACAGCAAACACAGCTGTGATTTATTTGCCATCACCCACCTGCTGGTGAATCAAGCATTGAGCTGCAGCAGTTGCTTATCAGCCTCAAACAAAAAAGGGCCCATTATTATTGTTATTATTGACACTACTAAAACTCTCACCTGCATACCTGCAACTTGCAAAACCTGGGGTTTGGTGTATTTTGTTTGTCAAGTATTACACCAGAATTTTCTCCACTGCTAGTCAGGACATTCATCTGCAGCCTGACTCAAATGTTCCTGGCATTGCACATCCTTCAGAGACAGAATCAAGTAAGAAACAACACCACGGACTGTGCATGCAGCTGTTTTAACAGAAAAAAATAGGGATGAAAATTCTTTAAGTTCAACTTGAATAGCATATTCTTGTGTTTATGTGTCCTTGTATTTGCCATTCTCTGAAAGACAAGCTTCTGAAGCTTACTGACCTTACTGTCTGCCTATCCCAATCAATACAAATGTCTCGCCCCCACTATTAAAACACAATACTCCTACCCATATCCCATTTATTTGTACTTGAAATACTCCTGAAAATATAAATCTTTCTCACATTTCTGATCTGTGTGGACTTGCAATGTAGCTAAATAACCAGATGGTTTTGTTCTTTTATGGCTGTGTATCCTACCTATCTGATATCCATGTAAACTAGCTTCAGGACGTACGGTGAATTTTTTGGCTCTGTAGCTAGTCAACATAAAAAGAACATTCTTTGGCCCTATAGGCCTTCCAACTATATGTGCAGAATTAAAAAAAAACAAAAACAAAAAAACAACAAACAAACAAGAAAACCCAACCAACCAAAAAAACCCAAACCACCAAAAACCAAAACCAAACAATCCCAAACAAACAAAAACTCAACAAAGATGACAGCTGTCTGTGCATTAAATCCTCCCTCCAGTACCAGAAGCCTAAACGACAAGCCATTGCTGTTGGCCTCTCCATGTTCTTCCTCCTGCAATTCCCCTTTCCTCAGCCACAAGGGTTAGCTCAGGTATTTACTTTGGCTACTTGACTTTAACTGGCTGCTGTTATGATCCATCCCTGAAGGGAGGGTAACTGAGGTTCTTGTTAATTATAGATCCCTTGGGCTGCATTAGAGGGAAACAATACTAAATGACCGGTGTTTATAAATATATATATGGCAGGTTTATTTCAGAACAATTTTGCAACTCCCTTTTCCTCATCCACAAGGGTTAGCTCAATTATTTACTTTGGCTACTTGATTTTAATTGGCTGCGTACACAGGGTTGCAAAGCCAAGGCTAAATGAGCAGTGTGCTTTCCCCAGGTTCCTGTTAAAGAAGGAAAATGGGAACAGGAAGGCTTTGCCATACTGTGGGGAGAGCTGTGCTGGAAACAGTCATGGACTGGGTATAAAGATGAACAAACATTAGTGTTAAAAATAAAATATTCCAAGGGACGGCTTTAGAGAGCTGGGGAAGGAATTTGTTTTGCCCTTGCTTTTGTCCAAGAAAATAACAGACTGGAGGGAGGTGAGCTGCAATAAATCACACAAAGTGGTTTCCTCTTTGAATGGGAGTGAAGTCTGCCAAATGGTGGTAAAAGTTCGCTTTTTATTCTGTTTATGGAACATATCTTGCTAATAGACCAAATAGAATAAACAAACTCCTTATACAAATAGGAAGTGTTTGGAAGGGCTGGGAAGGTATGCCAGGCAAAAGCGGAGAAGGGAATTGAAGTCTTAGATGCTTTAGAAGCCTTCTCTATTTATAATTGCATCTAATTTAACCGAAATATTTGGCAAAAATACACACAACCTTTAAGACAGAAAACTACATCTTTGTAAGAAGTTTTGGTTTTACCCTGAGAAATCCTAGAAATATTACTTATACATCTCTTAAAACACAAACACTTCAATTACTGTTCCAGCAGACCTTGCCAGCATTATGAAATCAAAGCTGACTTTGAACAGTAAAACACAGGTTACGGAATGCACAGTAGGGTTCCCCAGTTTAGATCTACAGCTCCAAACTATGGGCTAACTTGGAATTATTTGACAGATCTCTGGAAGATAGCTGCTTCTCTCAGCATCAGAGAAGGGGGAGTGTTTGCCTTCTATTTCAGGGTCTTGACTCCAGGGTTTTTATTTCTCTCATATGAGCAATTATTATCTTAGAAATCACTGATTTCCCCCAACACCTCACATTAATAGACTCAAATGCTAGGGCCTAAATCCAATAAAAGTCCCTTACAATTGTGCATGATTAAAAGAAGAAAAAGGAGGATGCTTAGAGTGAGACAACAAAATTGGTTAAATCACTTATATTGCTAAAAGAGTAGCTAAGTAAAAATATCAGGTCTCTAATACTGGCAGTAGATACCTTTTCATATTTTGGGATGCTTTTTTTTTATATGAAGGGATAGTATTATATTACAACCATTCCTAGTTATTAGGTGAGTGCATTGGAAATATTATTAATTACTGAGTGTTGAATCATTTCTGCTCAACTTACTGCCTGGGATTGGACAGGCCTTCTTTATTTCAAAGGAAATTTCAAACAGAATGCTCCCTTCCAAAGGAATGGGAAAGGAGAGGACTTTGGAGGGTTCTGTAGAGATCAGAGAGGGAGGGGAGAAAAACCCTTGTACAATGGGATTTACATAGGGATCACTGGTGGGACTACTGCACCATGCTTATCAGGCTGGCTGCTTGGGGGAATGGAAAGTGGGAGAGGAATCAAGGCAAGGAGCTACAGGAGTCCAAATAGGGCAGTGCAAAACATGCATTTGAATTTTTCCAGAAATAGTCAAATGGCTGTTTTACTGGACCTCTGTATGCAGCATCATGATACTGAGTCAGAATAAGGCAAATGATGGAGAGTGATCAAAAAAGACCCCAATTCCAGTTCCCAGAAATTACCAGGTTGTAACTTTGTCAGACAGGCTGGTGGTCTTATTATTTTTTTAAAAACAGAACTCAGTATTGCTGTTTGTTTGTTCTTTTTTTTTTTTTTTAAATGTTCTTCACCTTTCCGACTTTCAACAAATCACAGAGCTTTCTTGCAGTAAAAAAGCTGTGCTGTTTGTGCACTGTATTCGCTCCTGTGGCTGTAAAAGTGAAAGATTCATGCTGTGCTATCTTTTCTTGTTCCCAAACTTTATTAGTGCCCTCGTCACATAAACAAGATATCAAAATGCCTGTGGCATGTGCATCACAGAGCAGCACCACTAGCACAGCATCACAAGCCCTTTGCACTGCGTGATTCAGTCTGGGAATTCTGACCATCTGAACTGTCAGGTGTGATCCATTGTTAGGAGTGGACAATTGCATGATTGAGAAGTATTCCTTAAAATGCAATACAATGATGAATCAAACCTTTAAAAGTATTTCTTTGCCTTTGAAACAACAGTACTGTTTCAAACCATAGAATTTGTGTTCCAAAATCATTCTGGATCTTGTGGAAAACCATGCATGGAAATGACATACTGTTTCAGCCATGAAAACTTTTCACGTACACTCTCCTTAAAATAAAATTAAAAATTAACATTTATTTTGTATCCTAAATTTCTGTTATTTCAGTTCATAATAATATCAGCAATATTCTTTCTAAAGTTCTGAAAAAGTCTGCAGTACTCAGTTCCTGCTTCTACCTTTCTCTCTCTCTTCTGATGGAAATGAATATCCTGATGCTTCATTTTCATGACAAAGACCACAGCAGAAAATAATCCAGGCCAAGTCTTTTCCTGACATTGACTGAGGTGAGTAAGGAGAATAGGATGAAAATAACGCAGTCCTTACTCACATTTTAGCATCATTATGAACAGGAACCCACAGACACCAGCTAGAGGTGATATCAGCATGCATCATGTTCAGCATTGCAAGTGTTCATGAGAACAGTCTTTTTTTTTCATATCTGCAGTACTCACATGTATTTCAGGCATCATCAAAATATTTCTTCTGCAGAGAACAATGAAATATGATTACATTTGTCAGAACTGCAATATACCTTAGCACCAAATGACAAATTAACAGAAAACATTCCTCCTGCCTTTTCCTTTTGTAGAATTTTGCAAAACTGCCATTTTTACTGAAAAAATTACTGTAGCAATCCCTTGTGCAAACCAGTTGTAACAGTTTCAATTGCGTCAAATCCGTTTTCAAGGTGGTGCTGCCTTTTACAAGCTCATTGACTTCTTTGAGAAAGAATAGGAGCTTTTCTGCATTCCTGTAATTACTTTTATTAAACACTTTTAAGAAGGAAACAGAATTTTCAGTACCAATTTGAGCTTATTTGTTGGTTATTCCATTTTTCTCTCCGCCATTCTCATTTGTTTATGTTCACAGTTAACAGTACATTCTGCGTAGAATGTGAAGTTCTCTTCATTCTACAAACTAAGAATGAAGTGGAGTCTACAGCTGTGTTTATTTTTTGTCACTAAATTGTTTTGTAAGTGTAGAAACTGAAATGCATTTCCAAATTTTTAGATCACGTGCCATATGAAAAATGTATCTACATGTTCTGTTTTGCACAATTTAATGACAATTTCAAAATTCAGGTCTTCTGATCAAAGATATTTTAGTTTAAACTTTGGGAAGGTATTTTAGAAACTCAGACATTTTATAGAAAAACTGATATTCTAAATAGAGGATTTAATAGGAAAATAGCTATCTACTGATAAGGTACATAGTATATTAATGCCCATTAGAGATCATTTAAGGGATCTCTCAGAAGTAACAGTTCCATTCTTTTAGAGATTCTTGCTCTTTACCTGTTTTAATAATTTCTTCATGTCTCACAATCAGAATTTGTTGGCAGGAAAAGGAAGGTTGTCTAAGGAGGACACTAATCCGTGGCAGACATTTTGAAATTATATGTAAAAAATCAAGTTTCTCTTTAAGCAGGGAAGACTGAGCAAGTGAAGCAGAAGTATTGTTGCCAAAACAGATATCAGCAGCTGTCAGGCAGGAAAGGAAAACCTTGTAGCTGAGGCAGCAGCACACATGGATGATCGCCCAGAAACAACACAAGAATCTGGCAGTGGAGCAAATGCTGCAAACATCTGCCTTGTGTCTGTGATACATCAGGGCTCTGCAGTGCCCGTATCAGTTCCTTTTATCTCCTTAGTACTGAGCTTATGCTCTGTCACTCTGTGCCCTTAAGGATCCCTTGTCCCTCCTATGCTTTCCTGTTTTGTGTGTTCTAAACTAACTGTCTTCACTCTGCTTTGCTCAGAAGGCATCACAGAGGCTCGCTTCCATGCCATAGTGACTAGAAAATATGTGGAACAAAGGAGTCCCTCAGTGAGGCAAGAGACAGATGAATGTCCCAAGAGATGCTGTAAATGTTCTTGTGCACTTGCTACCGCCCACTTTCGTTGGTACTGCTTGTCCCTTTTAAGACTCCAGACTAACAAGTGAGTCTAAAAGCCTCTTGTCACACAGCATTTGACCTCCAGATGAGCCGGTAACACTGAGAAAACTGCATCAGTGGCAACCAGCTTATAAAAGAAGGCAAAATTCATGACTGTCTTTTCAGTAGAAATCAAAATGCTATTCTCAACCTTCCTGCATGAATTATCTTCTCTCATTACATTAGAAAACTGCCAAAGCAATGCTCCAAACTTCTCTTTAATGCAGTTTACATAAGCTGAATGCAAGTCTTTTGATACTCCTGACCATGAGCACACAAGGTTAATCCACTTCTTCAGATGGCATTAGGATAAAACTATTTCCAGAAGTGCTGCAATAAACTGGCAGGTATTAGCAGTGGTCCAACTTGCTTTCTTGCTTTCTTTTTGTCTTCTGAGAGAAGTGTCAAGCAGTGGTTCTTGTTGATGAAACAAATATGTCTTCAGTGTGTGTGTCATGAGAAATTCTTTCAGAGGGCTTCTCCATTTATGCAAATCATGACTAATTTCTAAGCTTTATAGAAATAAGTGTTTAGTGTGTTCTAGTAAGTCAGGAACTTCTCTTATTCTCATGTTACAATTCCTCATTCAATAATTCATACACCTTTTTTTCTGCGTCCTCATGTACTAAACTCAGTTAAGGGAGTTAAGAGACTGCTAAACTTTCAGACTCAAGATTAGCACTATAGAAAGAAACAAATATTTATTTACCTAACCTAGGTTTAGGCTTTCTTTTTGATGTGTACTGCAGCGTTCTTGCTGCTAAGCATCCTAGTTCTTTATAATCATCCAGATCAGTACTTGTTTGGAGAATTTGATGTCATTCATCTTGAGCACTGCTTTTCTTTATGTACCAAATAGGATTTGTGTAAGGCAAGATGCTGCAAATCTGTGCCTTATCCTCACAGAGAAGAAGGATACGGCCAGAGCATGCTTTCAGGTTCAGAAACTGAGAATCACTCCTGGGAGCTGTAAAGTAAAAGCAACATCAGTATTGCGCCTATAATTCACATCAAAAGACCAACACAGAGCACCTGTTGCCCAAAATGGATCTCTAATTCTTTAGCATCTTGTGTAGAATATAAGCAGTCAGGCTGAGTGAGCCAGGATCAAAGCAGAAGAAGGGTGGTGTGCTATGGTGACTAATAGTAGTACAATATTCTCTGTAAAAGTCTCTTTCAAAGTGAAAAAGCAGGCACTTGTGTTTGAAGTCTTGGAATCATTTGGGGGAAGGGACGTAATTTTTTGTATGCATGTGGTCCTAGGAACTACAGAATTTCACAGGGAGGAAATATTTGATGTTATGTTCCATTAAAACAAACAACAAACAAGCAAAAAAGCAAACAAAAAACAGTAAATATTTTACAATGGAACAAAGTTAATTTTTTTTCAAGAGAATAATTATGCTACTATTGAAGTTAACAGCTATTGAAATCTGGATACCAGAATGCAGAATGTAGAGTTTTGAACAAGCGTATGCTCCTGTACCACCAATTTGCTACGCAGATATCCTGACACAACGTGTGTGAAATTCTTATTCAGATAAAGCCTGTATTAATGTGCACTTGGATGAAATCAGGGTTGTACTCCAATAATTGTGTTCTTCTTCCTTGGATAAATACCCAATCACTCATGTCAGACTCAGCCAACAAACTGGATTTTTGTCTCAGCTTCCTCTAGCAGTCTTTGAGTTCTATCCCATTGCCTGGAACAGTATTTTTTGCAGACCTAACAGACGCGAAGTAGGCAAATCTTAAAAAAAGGGCAATGTTTGCAATGGCCTTGCTGACCAGGACCAAAAAGTAAGATTCAGCTCTCACATAAGATTTCTGTTCAATGGAACATGAAACTTTTATTTTAATTCCAGAAAAATGTATCAAACTCTTTTGTATCTCAGACTGGTTTTGCAAAAATTAGGAGATCTGTGAAGTGAATAACCTTGGTGCGTGTACTCTTCAATACGGGAGATTTTTCATAATCACTCATACTGAAAAAGCTCCATGCAGAATCTTGAGGAATCCTGGAACATGCAAGGACACTTTACAGGGTATTTTTGCCTCTTCCCGCTCGTTATAGTCTTGAACTTCTAAAAATATGTGGATGAATGTCATGAAGAAATTTCATTCCCTGGTCAAGGCAGTGCAATTAAGGGTTTGAGCACTTAATGATGTCACTGAGGAAGCCTCATTTGCTCAAGTTCCTTATCCTCATTTCAATTCACAGGCCAATTGAGGTACTATTTTTACATATAAACATGCATTTTTATCATTCTAGTTCTTCTGCCCAACTGGGATCATTAAGATCATCAAATTCTGAAGAATCCACCAGACTAGCAAAAACATTAATTCTGATTTATATTTTGTATTTACTGTTGTGTTTTTAAATATTGCATAAACAAAGTTTTGGGTTGTACAACTTGATTGTTGTTCTAAAATAAATGGTAATAGTTTATAGAAACACTTGTTTTCTACCAAAGTCAAGGTGTCCTTTGCCTCTAAGTGAGAGAGAAGACAAACAACAGGCTGACCTCTGTAGGCTGGTGTGCCACCTCTGGCAATAAAGCAGAGAAGCCCTGATGATGGGGATTGGGCCATGCTGACAGGAGATCCTATTCCTGGAGCTTTCTTTCTGTCATTTTCCTGCCTTGCACTGGATCAAAGAAAGGGAGAAGCAGAAGAAGGGAAATAAATTATTATCCTGGCCACTACTTCCCTAGACATCACCACCGTCCTGAGATATCGTGTCCCCTGGTACTGCCATTCGCTGACAGTCACAGCAGGACCTGTGACTCTGGGAGCACGGCTGCCCTTGGCAATACCTTACCTTTCTTTAGGCATGACCTTGTAAGCCTGGAGCTCTTATTGTGCCCAGATTTTCCCCTAAACCACTTTCTGCCTTCTGCAGAAAAGGACTTCAACTTGATGGGACAGAGTGAAGTACCCATCACACTCCCTTTATCCCTGTCCTATACCAAAATGCTTTATTCTTCCTCTTCCCCCTTTGCTCTTCATAGAATCATAGAATGGTTTAAGTTGAAGGGAACCTTCAGGATGACCTAGTTCCAATCCCTCTACCACGGGCATGGACACCTTCTGCTAGACCAGGGTCCTCAAAAAGCTAGACCAGGTTGCTCCTTCATACAGATGGGCAATTTTTTCCCATCCGAATTTTATTTCCCCTCTCATATCCTTTCCCCCTCATAAACAGTAGGATCTTTCCATAAATGCTGGGTTCATGAGTGATTCACAGCAACAGAAAGTGGGAACTTGACCCGAGGGATCACAGTAACTGCAAGATCTATTTCCGCTTTCAGAGCAGAGGAAAAACGGGCTGGTAGTGGATTCCTGGAGAAGAAATAAAATGAACAAAGTAAGGTTGTGGCAATCTTTTCTCCATCAGCCTCTCCTTGTTTTAAGCAATCTGCCGTTCAGGGGGCAACCTGCATTGCTGCTTGGTATAAGATGGCATAGTTCCACTGAAAATCAGTGTGAGTTTGTGCTTACACATATACTATGCCCAACACCTACCACTGTTTCAAGACAATATACATTTATACTCATCAGCACACCCAAGAGCCATAAATTAGATGAAAAGCTTGCAAATTTCAAAGCGCTTTGAGGTAATGTGTGTGCTTGGGCTTGGTAAATGCAATCAAGGTGTGACCTCTTACACCAAATTGCAATGTATAGTTTCCAGCTGTAGCAACCCTACTGTGTAAGGTAATATGAGGTGAGGGGAAAGACATAGTCCAATATATATCTGAACAGTCAGCTGTGGATAGGGGAATAAAGCCAATAATTTTGGTGAAAAATGAGCAGTGTAATACTATGCCTTCCAGAAACATGCTCTTTTGATTTTTTTTTTCTTGTAACGATAGTTTGATGATCATTTGTATTTTGCCCCAGTATTCCAAAGAATTTTGTAAGCTGTGTTTGGTAAGGGGAGAGAAATTCTATAAGCTTAACATCTAGCCACCTTTTATTTGTAAGAAAACATAAAACATTATAAGAAAAATGGTAAAAAGAAGTTATTACCAGAAGCATGCAATTTACAAGAAGAAAGAAGCCGTGTTTTCAAAAGTCACAGTTGAAGTGAAAGAATAAGAAAGCCCAGCCCATATAAAGCACTTTTTAAAAAACTTCAATGAAACATTTCCACAGTTTGTATCAGTTACTGGTCCCAATCACTGCTTTGTAAGTTTATAACATATTCCCAAATATCCCTTGCTACGTAAGTCAGTATTTTATTGCCCTGCCATGCAAGCACAGCACAGACACCAAGCACTTAGTTACTGCCCTCTCTAGTATATTATCTTCTACAGTGGAAGACTACATGTTCTCATCATTTATCGTCCCATTTGGAAAATTGTTTAAATTTGTCCTCCTTTTTTTTTTTTTAAATATGGCTCTAATGAAACTGTTGTCCTGCTATTGTTCCCTGGATTTGCCTACATCCTCATTTTTTTAAAGTGTAGTCAGATGAGGCCTCATCAGCACTAAGTAGAGCAGAATAATTTCTGTCTATGTCTTACATGTGATAATCCTGAAAGAAGATGAGGTTTCCCCAAGCGTTCGATATTTGTAATTCATTTTTCATCTTGTCATCCATTAGATCTTTTAGATGTGTGTGAGTGTGGGGGGGTGGGGGTTGTTTTACTACAATATTTCCTCTTTCTTAATTGTGCTGTATTTTGGCATTTAAACATTCGATTTCTCCTGGAGGGTAGGGCTTCTCTTTAGTGCATATCATCACCAACTTTGATCATTTCATCAACTGATGAAGACTTTTCTAAACTCTTTGTCAGTTTTTAAAAAATCTGTACCATGTCTTGTGGTGCCATCTATCAATTTTGTGAATGCACCATCTGCATTATCACACTGCACATTACTGGATATATGGATTAGAGCCATGTCTAGGATAGACCTCTGTGAGCTATGTGAGAACGGTGCCTTTAATAAAAAATCACTGACAGTTTCTGCTCAAGTGAAGTTTGAAATCATTTGTGTGGTGATTTCATGTGTACTGCGTGTTGCTTATGAGAATGTCACATGAGACAATGTCAAAATCCTCACTGAAATCAATATACAGCACAATTGTAGCTTCTTCCTCATTGACTGAGACAGTTATCCTGTCAGGAGGAAATTAAATTGGTTTGACATGATTTGAGCTTAGTATATCTGTTCTGTCTGGTTTTGTATCATTTAACTTTCCTCTTAAAGTCTGTAATTTGATCATTTCATAAGCTGGTCTACTATCTTAGTATTGAAATTTGGAAGCCTGGCTAAATTTCTGAGTTCTACTTTTTTTTAAAGATGTCACCATCAGAATCTTAATTTATGTGCATCAAGAAGAATTGAAGTGAAATTCAGAAATATTGATGACCTCACACACACTTCATCCAGCACTGGTTTAGTGTAGCAATAGTAAATATCTGAGACAATCCATTACAGGATAGTAATGCAACTAACTATAGGTGCAGAAACTGTAAATGTCAATCTTCTGTGCTTCTCCTGCACTGAAACTTTGTGATTGATTTGTATTTGTCAAAAACACTCAGTTGCAGTTTAGCTGCCATTCTAGAAGCACTCAAATTAGAAACAGGGCGTAAGGGAAAGTCTTGCCCTGCATTTCCAGAAAGAGACCACACTGCTGTTTGACAAATCGAGTTACTGACATGCAGGGGGGAATATGTGCTTCTCAAATGCGGAAAGGGAGAAGCAGTGGCCATGGCTAAGCTCCTGCTGCCACTACCAAATAAAGAGGGGAAAGGCAGCTTCAAGACTGTAAAGGTCAAAACCAAGGAATGTACCAGACACATACAACTTTGAACTTACAGTGTTGCTTTTGGATAAAGCATAAACTATTTATTATCATTAAAAAAGAAGTTTATTGAATGCTCTTTTTAGTCCAATTCATATCGTAGTCACTTTGGCATAAACACATTGAAATCACTGCATGCTGGTGTTTAATTCACATGTTTTATAAGATTAGTTATGATTTTGTCTCTTTGTTTAACAGAATGAAGAGCAAACAGCTTGAGATTTTGATGGGGAGGATCTTGTGAATAAGTATTGTATTTCTCCTTTGTTACATTTTAAGAAAATATCTTGATCTCAATGAGTAACAGATTCAAAAGTTTTTTTCTCTGTTGGCCCAAACGAAAAAAATCAAATGTATCTAATTTGTAAGGCGCATTATGAAGGTGTTAGGCTTCTCTCTCAGAAAATGTTCATGGGGGGCAATTCACATTTTCTGTCTTTCCTGAGACTTTCACAACATGCCATAAAGGATACAAGGAAGGTGATTCTCCCCATCTGCTCTGCCCTTGTGAGACCCACCTGGAGTGCTGCACCCACCTGTGGGGCCCCCAGCACGAGGAAGATGTGCAGTGTTTGGAGTGAGCCCACAGGAGGTCGTGCAGATGATCAGAGAGCTGGAGCAACTCCACTGGAAGGTCAAGCTGAGAGATTTGGTGTTGTTCAGCACTTAAAAGAGAAGGCTCTGGGGAGGCCTTGGAGCAGCCTTCCAGTACTTAAAGAGCACTTATAAAAAAGCTGGGCTGGGACTTTTGAAAAGGGCATGTGGTGGTTAGGTAAGAGGGAATTGCTTTAAACTGAAAAAGAGCAAGTTTAGGTTAGATGTGAGGAAGGAGTTCTCAGCTGTGAGGGTGTTGAGACATGGATTGCCCCAAGAAGTTATGGCTGCCCCATCCCTGGAAGTGTTCAAGGCCAGGTTGGAACAACCTGGTCTGGTGGGAGGTGTCCCTGCCCATGACAGGGGGCGTTGGAACTATGTGATCCTTAAGATCCCTTCAAACTCAAACCATTTCATATTTTTTTTTAATTTATAATTTAATTAGGCAGCAAATGTCCATGAATTTGCTGTGTTTTAGATGTTACTTGTAAATATTCCTTTCTGCATCTTAAATTTCTGTAAGTAATAGTTTTATAAAAAGGGTAGAGAGGTGGGGTATTTTGGGGTTTTTTTGAGTCACTAAAGGGTTTTTGGTTTTTTTTCCTTACTCTTTTACCCTTGAGAGTGACTTAAAATGCTTGAGCTCTTCCCCTGTGGTAGCCCTGTTACCAACCCCTGTCTAGACAGTAATATCAATATATTCTGGCCATAAAGGCCAGGAAAGAACAGTAGAAAGCAAGAGACAAAGAAATCCGGAATTCGAGGAGGTCTCTCAGCAAATGTTCCTACCAATATTTATTGTGTTTAGCCAGATAAAAAAATCCTCCCAAGCATGTTTTAGAAAGGATATACTTACATAAATTTCTGTTTTCACTGGGCTCTGTGCTATTTTCTTTGCATTTTGGATGGTTTTTCCTTGAAGAAATTTCTCAGCATCAAATTCCAGATTGATGTAATTCAAAGGAGAATAAAAGTACAAACAACAAAAGAAAAATTAGCACTGGTACGTACAAAACAATTAAACATTCAAAGTTGAATTCAAAAAATATCGCTTGACTGCTTTCCCCAAAACAACTGTTTGCAGACTGAACGTAGAGCTCCAGTGTAACTTTATGGTGCAGATGTTCTTTGTAGAGGCCTTAAAATAAATGTATTTTTCATACTTTCTTTTTGTTCAACTCTGGATCATGCTAATGAAAAAAAAACATTTTGAAAAAAATCTATTATAAGCAGAAAATGTTAATCTTAGGAAATCTATTGAGTCTCAAAAATACTCTATTTCTGTCTGTTCCTCTGTTTACTTTTATCATATGGAATCTCTTGATTTTGAAATAATTTCAATTTGGAAACTACTCATGAGCAAAAAAAACAACAAAAAAAAAAGGTGATGTGGATGAAAATCTGGCAGCAATTACTGAGGGAATTTAGTAGTCTATAATGTTAACACAATATATGAAAATGCTCTTCAAGACAATAGTAATTACTGACATAAATGTGTTTGGCAGGTGTGTTTATATGTACATTCCTTTGTTTTGTAGTTCCCACCTGAACAAATGCATTTGAACATTAGTTCTATTAAGTACTTTGAAGGAGAAATATTTCCAGGAATAGAGCGAAAAATGTAGAGGACAAATAGGAATTTGGGAAATGTCAAAAGTCCACAGATTATAAGATTTTTTTTTTCTTTTCATCTTTTTCCTTCTAAGAAAGTCAATCAAATGTTTGCAGAATTTACATTGCTAAAATTACATTGTTCATTACTGGTTGTACAGACTTCTGGTACTTCTAAAATGCTGACAAACAATTGATACATTACTGAAACACAGGTAAAAAGGGGTCACTGGGTGAGTGGATGGATATCTGCATATTTTAGCATGTGTACTCATACTGAAATAATTTCTTTGTATCCTAATAATACAATATTCTTTCATACAGAAAGAGAAATCAGGCGTCTGGGCTCTTTGTTTCCCTGTTGAAGAACTCATTGAACACCTTTGAGGAAGCCATGTCAACAAAAAAAAAGGAGAAGGGATAATAATTAACCCAACATAATTCTCATGAGCTGGCTCAATCCCTCCTTTTGAAAATATCATCTTCCCTGCCCGCCCAGGTTTACTGAAGATGCATTATTTTTAAAGCTGCGGTCTCAAATTTTTCTCAAAATAGTTTTCTTTTTCCCCTCCCTCACAGTCCCTGGTTTAGGTATCTTGTTTAAGTGCTGTGATATTATATTGCACCACCTGAAAGTGCACAGCAGCTTGTTTAGACAGTATAACTTCATAGGAATATTTATAGAGCTGTCTGAGCACTGAAATTCTGCCACTAAAAAAAATCCCCAAGCTCTAATCTTTTGAGGATCTACATGATCAAGTCAAATGCCAGCACTGACACTTGGTGTGATTAAACAGGCTGCTGTATCTTTATAAACTTATTATACAGGCTGGTGCAGGCTGTTCTGCTGGAGAGAGGTGGCATTAATGTTAACACTGAGTCTGAGAACAGTCCCTTTTATCCTCTAAGGTTAGGTTTGTTCTACCACTGATGTCAAAGGGCGAGCTGACACTGCCACAAATCCTCAAACTACACGAACACATCACTACTAATTTAATCACCCATAGTGTCAATGCCTGCTGAAGTCACCTGACATTCTGTGACATGGCACAGAGAGAACGATCCTCATACAGGCTCTTTCTGCAGTAGCAACAATGGCAGTCATGGGGAGACCATTCAGGAAAATTAATTGAATGAATATTTTGTGCCTGATAATGTTGACATCTATACTGATGGTTGATGGCAGATGGAAAAAGGTTTCTTCTAAATCAAAGGAGTGGAGAATGTCAGGGGTTTGTCTAGGCTTTTATTAGCTGGTATCTGATACTAGTTGCTCAAAATTTCCTTTAACTGCATTTTTTTCAAGAACGAAAAGATCATCTACTAGAGGGAAACATTTGAGGGGAAAAACTAAGAGACGTGAGAAATATTTTGTGTTCAGGTCACAGGAGCAGAGTCTGGTTTGACTTATTTCTCTGACTTGTGCAGTCTGTAAGATCCTAAACACATCATTTCACTGAGCCTCTTCTCCATAAAGTCTGTCCCTTTCCTATAGTTTTTCTGCGCCTCCTTATGTCTCTCCTGTGTCTTCCCTGGCTGAACCACTTTCTGGAGTCAAACAGCCGCCCCTCCAAACACGGATACAGCAGGTGGTTTGAGAAACATGGAGACTTCATGTGCAGGCTCACAAGAACCACGACAAATGGGTGACTTTTATTCAGGCAGCAAGGGCTGGGAGAATCCATAGCAGAGAAACCACAGGGACACACACAGAGGTTCCATGAATCCCGTGCACCCTGCAGGTTGCTGGGTCTGGTCTAGCGCTTTTAAATGTAAGTCCTGTTGTTTATTGAAACTGCAGATACAAAAAAACCAAGTAAGCATAAAGAAAGCACGGTGTTTGGTACGACTTGTTACATGGTATTAGCATATACTATAAATATATATAGTTTAATTTAACAAATGCGCAGAGAATGTGCAATTACTCTGACAAGAACGTCTGATTTTTATGAAAGTTTTGGCAGATGTTAAGACTAGTCTCAAAATATGACATGGTGAGCTTGAAAAGGAATTTGAGGTAATTCAGTTAGTTCTGATGAAGAATTATGAAAATGCCTTTTTTTTTTTTTTGCTGTTTAATTTTAATTTCAGTCTCACTCTAACAGGTCTTTTAGCTACTCTTGAATTACTGAAAGTTATAAAATAGCACACAGTTTCAAAGCTGCTTATATTAACAGAGAGTTTCCCAATTTAAAAAGTGAAGGAGTACAGAAAATCAATTAGAACTTGAGCCTTTTAAATGCCAGGGTACTTATGTAAGCAGGACTGAAAAGTTTTGTAAAATATTTATGTTCTGTCCTTTTTCCCTTAAGAGACAAAAGAAACAGTATACATCTTCCTTCCTGCTTATCTTTAGCTGTTTGATAACCATAACTACGCTCCAGCATTGGCTACTTAATAGAAACAAATATTTCTATAGGACATCTGGATTACATGCCTATGACATTTTTTTTCTTTGAAAATATCTGCAGGAATCCCCTTTTTTCTTACTGAGAAGAACTTACTGTAACTTTAAGAAAAAGGAAGCAATTTCCCAAGTCACAATTTTGGCCACACCACAGGTAAGAGTTCAGCTCTGGCCAAGGGCTATTACTGAGAACTCCTTTGTGCCCATGCAGGCAGGTACTAAATTGAGTGATTTTCTCAGGGGTGTTTGCAGTAATAGGGCCCCAAGACTGACTCGAACAGAGAACAGACACCTCTCCTTGTCACCATGGATTACATCCTTTCTATTGTATCTCTGAATCACAAGTGGTTTAGGTTAGACCTGTTTGTGTCACCCCGTCCAACTCACACATTCAAGAACCTGAATGTCTTCAGGGTCACCAAGACATCACAAAATCATGCACAACATGATATCTTATATAAAAGGTTTCTCTGTTCCATGTGAGGGACCAATGCAGTTTTCAAGTTAATACTGACCTGAAATAGAGTTTGTTGACATTTTCAGATGAGCACATAAGGTCTTAAAAGGATTTACATTTTAAAACTTCCAAAAAATCTGAGTCTTAAGTCCTATCAGTCTCACGGCAGGTTCTCAAGGGGGAGTAGTACTGTCTATGCTAGAAACTTGGGGTGTTGAATCTCCAGGCATCAAGCTTTCGTTTTCACATGCTCATAACTTCCATGAAAACTTAGCTCACACATGCCCTTGACAACTGAGTCCCCCATTTTGCATTTCATTCTTAACATGCCCTTCATTTTCAACCAACATAAACTGGGGTTTGATATTCTCCAGTTTCAAGGCAACAAGAAACCTTCTAACTGGTCTCTGATTTCTAATTCTTGCTCACCAGCCTAGCTACACAAGTTCCAGTCTTGGTAAAATGTTTACAAAGCAAATGTCCAGCTGTTCTGAAGTATATTCAAGTCCCTTTTGTCCACAGTATGTCTCCCTTTCTACTTCTTCTTGTGCTACTTTAAGCAAATCTCTCTCTTTCACTCCAAACTCAGCTCCTTTCTGACATACCTGCCAGCCAAGAAAAGTAATCACAACCCATGGGGATATGGTATAGGAGAAGACACTTGGGTGAGAGTGACAGAACACGTTTGAAATGGCTGAGAACCGCATTGGGTTACGCTAAAATAGGAAAATCAAGGACAAGAAAAATACAAGGAAGGAGATGGCTTGTGCATAGGGGGCTACTCAGGGGTGTTCCTGAAACAGGTAACTATTAGAGTAAACACTGCTATTGTGACAACATTGAAGTAGATTTGGAGATTTAAAAAAATTATTTTTATATTGCATAATATTTCAAATCTAAGAAGGAAAATGGAGAAGAGGCAGAGGTTAATATTTTTTTGCCCAATCCACAGATGTTCAAATTCCATCAACCAGCCAATATATGATCCCAAACATCATCCAAATTGACATCAACAATAGGTAATAACAATGGATGATTTCTTAGTTAGGATTTTTTTCACACAGTACTGATTGAGTCAGTCAAGATCTTAACTTAGAGTACTATAGTCAAATGCCTATTGACTAACTAGAAAGATTGCTGCACAACAGCTACTATTTCTGTACCTTTAAAGTAATTTGCTCAAGGATGGATGTTTCTGGGGTTTTGGGGTTTTTTTAGTTCCTGATTGTTGGTATAACAACATGGTGATTAGTTAAGCATTTATATTAGTTTTTTTCTTTAATATAATTTAACACCCTTGTCTTTATTCAGGTCCCCAAAGTCATCCCTAAGCACCAAAATAATAGTAGCTTTTTTTCTTCTGAAATTATTCAATCGATGTTGCTAAAATGGTTAAGATCTCAGAAATCCTTCAGACAGATAGTTTGTACTCAAGTTTAAGACGTGAGTTAGGAACTTAATATGAACCACAAAAAACCCCAAATAAATTCTAAATATGTGAGCTAGGAAATTAAAAATTTTCCTGCCAAAGTAATACTTTGTTTCACAAAGATACAGAAGACAAGCTGAAGTTTCAAACAGCCCTATGTTGAGCAAACCATGAAAAAGAGAAAAAACATTATATGAAGGAAAAGAGTTTATGAATTGACATTCAGTCTTAAGTATTTTGGTTTAAAATGTGCTCATGTATTTTATGAATAACACCAACTGTCCTGACTAATTAATAGTTTACTAGAAGATTCTATCTCTACAATATAAAGAATCACTAACATTTTGATTTTTATTTCCTATTCCTTAGAAGTATTTGTGATTTCTTCATCCCTGCCAGACAAAACAACCACCTTTCCTTGACCTCATAGCACCAACAACTGCAGTTCTCCATTAGATATGTGTGAACACTTACAGTCTCCCTTTCTTGACTTTTCATTTTCTCAGGGAGTCAGCTTGATGGCATCCTGAAAAGATCTCAGGATCTTAGGAAGGAGTGTGACAGAAGGGTTTCCATGGGGTTTCATAGCACGAATGTTGCCTTCTTTTGACTTTTTCTGTGTCTGACAGGGCACAGCAAAGTCACTGCACACAAAACCATAGCACATTGGATGAAGCAAGACTCAGTATTTGCAGAAACGAAAATAAAAAAAACTTTGTTGTTACTCTTTTGCACCAGCCTTACATAAATCTAGTCTGGCCCTTCCTCAGACAACAATTCCTCCAAAACTGAGGAAAGTCCCAGAGTGGTTTAAAACACATCCTTGGGAATGTGCACTGACACTGTTCTGAACTGTCATGATTCTCAGTAAATGACAGACTTTCTGCAGGTTTTTACATCACTAAATCTCTCGATCAGCACTTTAAAAATTAAAATAATGTCGAGTTGACAAGGTTCATTCAGAAAATCAATACAGATATTTTACACATTCCTTGGTTAATACTAGTTGTCTTTTGAAGCCTTTGATTCCATCTCCCCTAGGTGTTGGTACTTCTCTATGTCCTCAGAGAAATTCCAGCTATGAATAATTTTTTTGGTCTCTGCTACTCTGCCACTCATGTTAAAAGCTGATCTGTGGTTTCTAAAAATAGCTGGTAAGAGGTAGTAAAACTGTGTCTAATATAACTGCAGTTCCATCACAAGTTTGTGAGCTTAGTGTTATTTTTACATGAAAGCCTGACTGAGTCAGAAAGACACCAGTAATGAGGGGAAGATTCTTTTTTTTTTACAAGATCAGTGAGAAAGCTTTCTGTTGAACACATAATGATGTTCCTCATTAAACTCCTTCTATTACTGAATCACGTTTTGGAAAATGGGTTTTAAATAAATCTGTAGTATTTATTTAACTGTTGGAACCCTTCCAGAAATAGGAGGTGGTGGGAGAATAAGGAACTGAGGTGAATAGAGACTACTGGGTGATTGTAAAGAGAGAGCAGGCATTTCCACATGGATTTGAGTTAAAAATCTATGCCTTGATATAACCAAGATTCTTCATTAGCTGTTTTATCAGCTATTTCCAAGATTAGCAGTGATTTTGGGATGTAAGATGAGGTATGGTGAATCATATTGCTTTTTGAATATCTTTGCCTGAAACCCTGTTTTTCTGCAGCACAATAAAGATGAGCATCATAGAAGACATTCTTCATTAGTGCTGTGAGGTATATTGAGAAGAAGCTGGATTTTCAATATGCCACAAAAATACATGGGACAGCGGGGGAAGTGGAGGCAAAAGTAATGTGGTCCATGTTTACATCACAATTAAGTGCAACTTCTTCAAAAATCCAGTGAGAGAGTATTTTCTTGTGCATTCACTTGACATCATTGCCACCTTTTCCACACTGTCATAGCATAAAATATGGCAACGGTTGCTTGGTTTCCTAGTGTAATTCTTTCATAATTATTATAGCACCATTAGGGACCACTGCAGAGTTTTTCTCTTTCAGTGCCTTCCCAAGCCCAAACACCACCTGAATCACTGCTGACATGACAAGGTGTTACTGTCCAGCACATGGCTAAGTACAGACTGAGGGAAGGATCCAGTTAATATGTTGACTCAGGTAGAAACAGGTGTATACAGACCACTCTATGGAAACGAAACACAAACACCTTTTAAATGATTAGGGGAAATGGAAATTTCGGGAAGAAATAGCACACTGAAAAATAGTGGAACCATCAATGAGAACTAATAATGGTCACACATTAAAAAAAAAAAAAAAAAAAAAAAGACAGAACTATCCTCTCATTTTCACTTTCATTGTCCCATCCTGATAATTGCTAAATCTGGATTGAGGTTTACCACATGTTAAAATTATGTTATTTTTTATAATTTACTCTTGTATAGTCTTTTCTGTACTTAGTGATTATTTTCAGCATCTGTTTTCTTTAGAAATATATTCTATAATTTATAAAAGAATTAAGCAAAACCACCTACTGAAGGTTTTCTTTGAAGAATATAATTCTTCACCTTTGTGGTCATTAGCAATTATTCATGTTTTAATTAAGCATAATTAAGATCTTTCAGTACTTTCCAAATGCGAGACCTACAAAAAGAAATTAAGCTTTGGATGATATGTACAACCTTACCATTATACTGATGTTATAGCAATGAAGGGACATATTTGTTAATGTATAGTGACATTACGATCAGTTTTGCTTGGATAGTCTTATTGTTTCGCTCTGCCAGTATTAGGATTGTCTGTTAAGACAGAAAACAGGCTTAGAAAATATCTTCAAAACTTAATTTTGTCACCCTGATTGGATCAGAGTGTGTGTTAATGTAACATTACTTTCATCATACAGAAATTCTCAGCCACAGCTCTAAGCAGAAGAGGAGTGACTGCAAGGTGATTTCCCTAAAGGCATCCAGCAAGCCTCTGGCAGTACTTCGAGTAGGTCCCAAGTCTGCTGAAACACATTCTCGTGCTCCCCTGACTGACTAGGATTCTTGCTTCTGTGTACAGAAATTAAGCTTAAGAGGCCTATGTACATTAAAACCAAATTGCAATATCCTTGCACGATGAAAGTGTTTCTTCTTTGTCAATGAAAGTGGATTTTCTTTGTCCACACAACACAATTCTCAAGTGGAAGCCAGGCAGTGTATTTTAAAGTTACTAGAATCATCCTGAATGACTACAGCCTGCTTAGGTATGCACCATATGTCCACCTCACTATAACGTCTTCTGTTCATGTGTTTGAAGGGAATGAGTCTATTAATGTAATTCCCCCTTGCCTTTACCTTAAAATCCCTTTTAGAATTAAGCAACCACTAGCTTGCTGCTAAGCTCCAATCTGTTACTGAACTGTGTGACAAGAAGTTTTGATGTCACCATTATCTAGAGAAAGAATAAAATGTTAAGTCTACAGCGAGGGCTCAAACCCCAAATTTCTGCTTCTAGGACCCAACATTTATCCACAGAAATGTTTTATATTTCTTCTAATTGCATTCTTTTAAAGGATGGAGTATTAGTATTCTGATAAATATGGATCTTTAACAATACTTTTTTATATCACAAATAGGTTGTGTTTGGGGTAGCTGTACCTTCTCCTAGTGAATTGAGTCACACGGGGTAACTCTGAACATCCCAACTCAATCCATCCTAGAGCAAGCGTCTAATTTGAATCCCTTCCATGCAAGCACTATAAATATTACATTACCTACAATCCTCAGTTCACCAAGAAAAAGTTCTTACAACCTATATAGTCCCAAATTTTACCTGTGTAATAAAATGAACTGTCAAATAGCAGGAATTCATTACCTTAACTATTGATTTGGTTCAGATGCTGGTGAAAAGTGCTAATTTTTCATGAGTCTCAGCACAGGTGATAAAACAGTGCAGAGTTTTCAAAGTATTGATCATCTCAAAAACTTCTGGTGCCTTAGTTCTGTAATTAGACAGAATGAATACAACTCCCTACAGGGGAAAGGAATTACCATTTCCTTCTAGATTTTTTAAAAACTCATCATTTCCCAGAAGTCCATCGAATGGTGTGCAGCAGTCACCAACAGAAGGATCAACAGTACCCACAATTACAGCACATGTTTCTCTGAGGCACTTCAACAATTTTTTGAAAATGCTTCTGGAAATTAATATAGCTGAAGTTTCCTTTTCTAAATTTAGATATTTTTTCCAGTAACTATGAACTGTAACATTTGCTAAATTGTATCCTGGTTGGAAAGAATCGATCATAACACAATTCTATACTTCGTTGTATTCTGTGTTTCATCTTGCACTGAAGTATAGCCAAACCTTGTCTTTAAGTAATTTTCAGAAAGACATATGCTTTTACTTGTAAAAGTGAATTTTTACAGCAAATGTTATCTTTAGACCTTCATTTTCTGCCTAGCTCATATCCCATTTAGTAAAGTCTTAATAAAAGAAAAACTCACTGTTCTCTCCCAAAGATGCTTTCATTATCTTAGATAACACTCTAACAAATAGGTGTAGATCAAGACTTTTTTGGTAACTTATTTGGCAGAATTAGACTTGAAAATAGTTAATTACAGCAAAGAAGATTACTTAGCATTAGTAAAATGTTTATTAAAGGCTTTTAAGGTCTCAGCTTGTGACCAATTAAAACTCCTCACTGTTCCAAAGCAACTATTTTGTGCTTTCATGTTCCTATGGAAGCAAATGCCACAACTTGCAGAATGTCTGCAGATGGCATTCCTTTTTGAATCACACTGGTGTAGGCCACATTTAGACCTTTGTTTCAGAACCCAGCACAGAATTCAGAAGGTTTTAGAGGACCTGGAGGAACTGAATTTTCATGTGAATTCATCCTTTTAGGAAAAGGAAACATAATGTTTTAAAACTCTTCATTGTCACTGATAGCTGTATTTAACTTTAAAATAAATGTGAAGGACTTTACCTTTCAACAACAAAAAAATTGTTTAACCACCTACTGAAAAAAATAGTCATGAAGACTGACATCACAATGAGAATCTGGAGAAGGAGCTGGGATAGATCTTAAAATTGCTTTCACTGGCAGTGACTTTATAGAAAGACAGTCATTCCTTCCTCCTAAAACATCAACACATTCATTATGGATGAGATTGAGTTTGGGAGTTTTGATGCAGATTACTGCACATAAATTCTATTTCATGAGACCAGTGTTCAAAACAGTATTTCATCAAAATGAAAAGACATTTTAAAAATTTGTTTACTCTTCAAGCAAAATCTCTGAAGAAGATGTGTTCTTGAGAAGTTGCTCAAAAAAACTTGGTTTATTCATACAATGAGGGAAGCAACAACAGAATAAATGAAACCAAGACACTCAAATATTCTTAAAAAGAAAAACAAAACAAAGAAAAAACCCAACAAACAAAAAACCCCAAACAAATAAGAGAGCACCTACAGGAACACAGGTTTAAAAGAAGAATTAATCTGAAAATCTAACAGAAAGGCAAACTGTCTTTAATGAGTGTACTGAAAGGAGTAAATGGTACATACACTGAGTAACAAACTCTTGCTGTTCTTGTTGAGGAAAGTCTTTCAGCAGAGTCCCATAGTGTGGAAAAGCTTTGCACTGTGTTTTCAGATTCCCAGCTTGGTTACTCAATTTGTTGTCTGTCATACTAATCCATGAAACTGTACCAAGGACTCTACACTTCCCCCTCCCAAGAGACATTTCAGTGCCAGCAAGCTCTTTGGCTCTAGCAGGTTTTCCATTCCAAAGAAGTTGCCAGTGTTGCTAATTGAACTGTCACTGCTCCTGCTGTTCAGATTATTTTATTCTGTCCCTAAAAGCAGTGGGGCAGGTTCTCCTTGTACAATTTAACTAAAAAGAATTATTCTGCAAGTCAACAGAAAGAAGCTAATGATGAATTGGAAGCTATTCTCTAATAATGGATAGAACTTGTTAAACCAAAACACCAAAAAGCATTCAAAGTTTTAACTGAAGTGTGCAGATTCTATTCACTTTAGTGTGTTTGTGTTTGGCCTGTTTTATACAGGCAAAGAATGGAAGAAAACCTTCAGCTTTTCCCGGAGTATTTGAAATAGTTTGTTCCTAAGTGAATAATGAGCGCTGCAGCTTTCCCTTAAAAAACAACACAACTTGTTCTGCCAACCCAGCCTTGCTCCTTTTTTCTGTGCTGTCAAACATTGTTTTCAAGCACTCCATGAAAAAGATGAGACCTCTGGTTTATAACTGTTCTCTTCTCAGTCCCAGCTTCAAGCCAAGTGGTTGGCTGGCACCATGGAGTTTTAAAGATGCCACTTCTCTACCACCTTCCTAGCACTGGTTTCACACAACTACCCAAACAGGACCTGGGGGTCAGAACTAAGGTTGTCTCCCCAGTGAAGAGGGGTCAGACACTGACTGTAGGATGGGACATACAGTCCCACCAAGGCTCAGCTTTATAATGCACTTTTAGCACTGTCCTTACACATAACTAAATAGACATCCCAAAATAAGTTAAATATATAAATATTTGTTAGTTCCACTAATGGAATTGTCTTGACGACCATCATGTGGAATCATCTTAAAATATCAGAGGAATGAGCTTTTCTGACAGTGTGCTTACTATAATTTGTTGGTTTCCATTTGAATAAGAGATCTAGGAAGATGGTTCCCGGCTGAAATATTTTGCTGGAATATCAGACATGACATGATAGTATATGTAATTATCTCCTATTTCCCTTAAGCATTCATAGAATTGCACAAGGGAAGCTGATGCATATCTATTAATATCCATACCTATCTTTATCTAGCTTTTTATCTATTCACATCTGTCTATTCTATCATAAAGTAGCTCAATAGATCACTCATCTGAGGATATCCTGTAAGACTACCTAAAAGCCTGTTTGGGTTGTGAATCAAGGACAAATGCTGAACTCAACTGAACTGAATAATAACTGAAAGAAATATTGAATAGAACGCTGAAACAGCAGCTGAAACTGAATAATCGTGAGGCCAGGGTGGTAAATGGGAAAGAGGCCACTGTTTGGGGAGCTGTCACCATGGAGAGAGAGATACTGAAAGAGAATCTCTGCCTTCTGCTCTCGCTCTGGAAAAGTTTACGCAAAGCCCCTCAGGGTAAGCACACAGTACTTATAAACTCAGGCCCAGTTTACAGGACTGAATAATTTGCTACTTGCTGAGTAATAGGTGATCCCCTTTAAGAGCAGGGATAAACTGTGAGTGTTTCTTTTCCCTGTTTCTTATCAAACTTGGCCCAACAACAGCAAAGGGCATGACTGCAAAAACTGCCTTCTGGGATTCTTGCCAGCCTTTATTCAATGTTAAGCCCTTTCTGTCTACAAAGCTCCTTCACCTTCCCTTTACAAAGCATAACTTACCAAGAATGAGTAATTTTAAAATATTTATAATGGGAGCTTTCTGTGCATTAGTTGGCTTAGGAGTGGCTGGCACTTTGCCAGCAAAGCCCACCATGCCTGACTTTCTGACAGGTGAAATGAAGGAAAAATGGTGCTCACAGAAGCAAAACCACCCAACAGTGTATGTTTATGGGGAAGGTGACCAGAAAGAACTTCTATGGTCATTCAGTGTGACCTTTTGAATATTGCAGAATATTAAACTAAATGTAATCCAGAATTCACCTGATTGCTCCATGTTTTGCACTGCTGTTTTTCTAGCAAGTGGTAGTGTCAAAGCATGATTCAGTCTCTTTCCTATGGATTAAAACTGCAGGACACATGCAGTACTGATGAAAGCTTCTAAAGAAATGTAACAGTTTGAGCTGAGGCATGAAACACTAAGTATAAAATGATCACCTTAAATAAAATGGGAGAGAGGAAAAATATTCCCAAATAACATAATGACAGCAATAAAATCAACATATTAATACAAAATCACCCATTTGTTCATCCATCCATCCATCCATCCATCCATCCATCCATCCATCCATCCATCCATCCATCCATCCATCCATCCATCCATCCATCCATCCCTCCATCCATCACCAAACAAACATTAAAGGTATCAGTTTGGGGTCTATAGTAACCTAAGAGCATCATCTGTGTCAATATGCTTCTAGAGAGAAGGCACAGGGGACAAGAAATCTATACTTGGTCAATGGTAATCTCTATTCTGACAAAAAAAAAATGCTTCTGAGTACCCTTCACTGCTCCAAATTTACTAGGGACAGTTTTCATCTGTGGTTCCTATAAGCATCTTTTCTAGCTGGAGGATTCCTTATACTTGGGTATTCAGTGCAAGTGTTAAATAGATACCAGTTGAAAGTCATTCTAAACTTCAAAAGGAAAATTTCCAGAGCAACATTTGAAAGTAATTTCTTCTTTTTGGAGAGGATTATGAAGGACAGTATGAAAACAGGCACTTAAGGAATATGCTTAGTAGAATGGCATGATATAGCACTAGTCTTTGACTAAGATAAGTAGGAAAAGCAGAAAGATAAAAAGTGTTCTTTGTAATGTGAGCATTTTGGACCAACGTGATTAATGAGTTTGTGGATCTCCTCACGGTTCCGAAAGGCATCGCACCGTACAAGTACAGCGTGTCTGTCAAACAGAGTTGATATGAATCAGGCCTCAACAAATAGAAAGAAAAACATTAATCTGCAGTTTGTTTATCTTTTTGGTGATTTCTTTTTTGTCTGTGATACATTAGGAAGTATATAGGAATAATATATATATAAAAAAAGAACCAAACAAATATATTTTGCTGTTAAAGGAGATAACTTTAAAACCATTTAAGGTTATTTCATCTGCTAAATAAATTGCCAAGGTTTACCCATCAGAGCAGAGCAGACACTGTATTTTCCAAGATAAATTTGTATCAATTTGAGACAAAACCAGTTTAGCCCACTTTCTTCATCGTCCTTAAGCATAAAGTGCTCCCTTAAAGAGATTTGGCTGAAAAATGGTGTCCAGCTGTTGCAGAATCCCTGTTGTCACATAAATTAAGTGCAACTACTTTGAAACATCTTTTGCAATTCTGCACGGCCTGGACATAGACTATATTTCTGTGGAACTTAAAGATATATCTGCTCTGCTCTCCTGAGTATTGTGACAAAAGCAGAGAACCAAATATTTCATGCTTTCTGCTTCCAAAACCTGAAGATTAAAGCTCTCCATATTTATTCCACTTAACTGTGGCATAACATCTTCTACTAAGGAATGATCAAGATATTTCTAAACAACATGTTTCTCTAAATTCTTTGTCCAGAGATCACAGCAGCTTGACAACAATGCTGAAAAAGGAGATAAGAATTCCTTCTAAAAAAACATTGGCTGATTGCTGTGCAAAATGAAAGAAAAGAACATTGACAGCTGAGCAGAGCAGTTCATACTTCAAAGCACAAAATTTAGTTATTTTTGTAATATTTATAATTTCTTTCATGTTATATGATAAGCTCAAATCCTACAAGTTCTTCACATATTCCGAAATCCCATTAAATTCCTTCTCAGAAAAAAAACGCCAAAACTGGCAGACAAATATGTGCATTCATCCATTTTTCAGCTTTTTTATTTACTTTTCTAATGCACTGTCTGTTAGCTTCCCCATATTTTTATGGACTATCAGGAAAAGAAATGAGCAAATTATCTAAACAATTTACTTTTGAGGAAATAAACCTTGAGAGACAGATATATATTCTGTTCTAGCACAAGAATTTTCTCCCTGTTAAACTCTGCTCACCACAGGCAATAGTTGCACTTCAAGGTCACCTCCCTCCTCCCTTCAGGAGTCTCAAGTTTCTCTCAGTTAGTAGCTCAGAACCCCTGTCCATCTTCCTTTCCTTACTCACTGGCAATACAGGCAGTGTCGGACAGTTAAAAAAAAAGCCCCAAACAAATCAAAACAAAACCCACAGCCCAAAAAACCCCCCCGAGAAAATATCTAAAATATACCTGGTATTTATTTCTATAAGTCAATTTTTATAGACATATTCCTGGATGTTTTTAAATGCCAGCTTCAGTTATGATGAAATGCCTTTCTTTTGTTCTTCATTTTTTAAGTAAAAACATTTAAATTACTAAGGGGTAGGGTGGGAGGAGGGAAGACCCAAGTGTGGTGTGTAGAGCAAACCCCACCAGCTTTTTTTGGCCACTCTGTGGGTCTTACCAATTTTTTTGGTGGATCTCAAAATTACTGCTGTTTGCTGGGTTGCCACACTGATGATCTGCAATAGGGAGGCTTTCTGCTTTTTAGGGACCAGTTAACCCCACTGGACTAGAAGCTGGAGAGGGACTAATTGACAGGTAACATCAGGAAAAGAAAGGCTCAGAGAGAGCGCTCAGCCGACAGGGCGAATTACTGTGAGACAACCTGGCAACAGACCAGGGGATGGTTCTGACTTTGGGAGGTTTAATTTAAATTAATGAACAGCACCCTATAAGAAGGGTCAAAAAAGGAAACTTCCTGTACTACTGCTTCATTTGAGGCTCTTAAAAAAGCTAGCTGACCTACAGATATCCTGTGTCTTAATTGCTGAGAAAATTGCAACATGCCTTATTTTCACCATTTTTCTCTGTTTTTTTCTGTCTCTAGGCTGTTGCCTTGGTTGTTGGTGTGGTTCAGGCTTGGTTTTCTTTTTGTTTTGGTTTGGTTTGGGTTTTTTTTTCTGTTTCCTTATTAAAATATACCCTACTTGATTTTTATCCTTTCTGCCCTGAACTTTGCTATCTGTGTTTCAAGTTGTCTCTGTTTCTGCCTATGGATTACATACATTTTTTCCTGCCATGCAAACAGCCATGGAAATAGGCCACTCAGGCTGGTTATATCCAGTCTGAATGTCCAACACACAAGCTACTTCAGCAACTGTCTGCATGGAGTGGTACTGTGGAATCAGGATTATGGTAGGTGACTTTCAAGGAGCAAAGGATAGCTGTGCCAGCAGCTGCTGGAGCACATTACAGGGTGGGAGCTGGAACATGTCCAGGGTCATGGAGATTTATCCACTCCCACAGCATTTCTTTACTGCTCTGCACATTACTCTCATCTTTCAGCCCTTCCTGGGAATGCTGAACCAGCCTGGGGAGGAAAGATATTAAACATATATTTAGTACCACACTAAGAGAAAATTGCAGATGTGATTTTCATTTCTTTGCAAGTGTGTTTTGTTCAAATATTACCAAAACTTTACAGGGGAAAAAACCCACAAAAACAAACAAACAAAAAAACCCCAACAAATCAGCACAAACAGTTATAAGCTTGCTGTACCTTTATACAAAGCAACAAATATGTTTTTATATGCATTCTGTACTTGTATACTACGCAGATACATACACATGTTCATATACACATACATATGTGCATCACTTAGTCACTGAAACACAGTCACTTGCGTCATAGGGCATGTCAGCTCTTTAACAGTGCAGAAGCACTTTGAAATGATATTTTAGAATAGAAAACTAAGGCAGAAGGGGAACTGCTTAGAGAGTTACAGGCAGAATTCATCCATTTTCAGCTACTATGTTATTATCTAACCTGAAATCAGTGAAGCGTGTGAAAAGTAGCATCTCACTTCTTAGGAACAGGGGCCTGATAAAACAGAAACACTAAAGGATATATTAAACTAAACTCCTTTTGCAAAAAACCCCACATTTCTCTGTATTTATTCATCTGCAGAAGTGCACTTAAAACTGAAGTGAGTCAGAACTTGAGCATAGTGAGAGGAGTAAAAAAGGGTAATCCAAGGGATTGGGAGGCTGAGGAAGACGGCAGGAAACTTCATGTTTTACACATATATATGGAGAGGGAAAATGAAAGAGATTAACATTCTAAACCCATTCCCTATTTTGTAATCAGTTTTCCTATTCAGCTATCTAGAGCGACTGCAAGGTGAAATGCAAATTTTTACCACTTCTATCTCCTACTTCATCACTACTGGTATGTTGGAAAGAAGACAGGACAGTAACTATACCTGTCTTGTATAGGATTGGTAGCCTGGCCTGTTGCACAAAGATGCTGCCTGCATCTTTAGTCTTAATCAGCAACAAACACTGATGCAAGAATCAGCATGTGTAATGTATTAATTGCACATCTGTCCCTCATGTGATTTTCTGTAGATACAGCTGTTTCTTGTATACCCTCCATTTCTTCTTAGCAATTTCCATGCTCGGTTTTAAAGTTTTCCCTACAACATTTTATCTCCCATTTATATTTTAAATAAAATAAGCAATATATTCAACTGGTTTCTTTAATTGTCATTAAATAAATGAGTTTTCAGATGTGCTTTAGTTAAGGGAGAGAGGTACAACAGTTTAAGAAATGTACTCTGCAAAGGCCACATAGATCCTAGGATGGTGCCCCTATCAAAGTACAACCAAGTCAGAGGATCATAGGTTTGAAAAATGGTATGGTGGAAATTATGTAGGACATTCATGGTGATGCTGAAAATGTTCATCTCATAGCATTCAGGAAGGGAAGAAATGAAGGGTGATATAATTAGCAATGGTAACTGGGATTCTGTCCTAAGCTACTGGGAACAGTGTTTATGCAAAGGGAATCAATTATTAAAATGTTGTCCTTTCTTTATTCCTTTTTTTTTTTTCCCCAGAAAGTGAAATATGTTGACATACTGGCAAAATGTCACACATCTTTTTCTGCCTTGTGTAATGTAAACAAAAATAAGTTCAACAAAAAAACACAGAGAGTAAAGGAAAAATAAGCATCAATAAACTTTGAAACAGCTATATGTATTGGGTGAGACCAAAAATCCATGTAACTCAATATCTTTTATTGAGTGTAAATCAATAGCACAGGACCAATGTAAAGAGCACAACAGCAGCACAAAGACACAGTGATGCATCCCCACATACTTCCTAGAAACTAGATGTCAGTGGTTTGGGAAGCAAATGAAACTGTTGCTTGGAATGGGAAAGTGTAGTTAATATGGTACACCAGAGGGAAACTCCAGAAAATTGAAATTATAGCAAATAGGGGCAAAAGAGACACTTAATACCACTCACTTTGGAGGACACATAAAAATAGTTCACAATCCCATTACATCTCAAGAAGATTTATCAGGGACATATTAACTGTGGTGCATGAACATATTGAAATGGGTGGGTTTGAAAACTGTAGTTTCTAATTTTTTAAGGAAATGAATGTTTTGAACAGAATTTCATCAAGAAAGAATGATGGTATGGGATGAAGGGAAAGATAGTATGGCTGTTAATGCCAGAAGAAGAAAATAAACTCCTGAGTAAGGGTATAGGAAATATTCCTGAATGTCTGTGCCTGGTTGCAGGGTTTTCCTACCTTAGCAACTCACTAATCACCTGCATATCTTTCTTTTTTTTTTCTTTTAATCCTTCAAACCATTTCTTTGAACTATACATAGTAATTATTGTTATCAATAAAAAAAAAATTACTCTTATGTACCACTTACATACATAAGTTAGAATGGAGATTTTTGAAAAACATGCACAATATCAAATGTTGGAATTATATGTTAAGATGACATACTATACTTTCAAATAATGGAAATAAAAATCAATAATTTTATTTTTTCTCCAAAGATTAGTATTTCATAGACCTTTTTATAGTAAAGGGAATGAGCACATAGAAAGAAAAATATTTCTATTGTCAGAGGGAATAGATTTCTTTGACTTGTGGGTCCACTGGCATTCCCTCTCAATCTTCTTGCTTCTCCAGCTGAATATAGATCAATGTTTGGATTTGTGAGTAATTCCCATGCACAAAACTTTGTTCATTACCGTATTTTGGCCACAAGTGATGCATCACCTGTGCTATACAAGCAATAGTGTACAAAGCCTCTGTACAGTATATCTAGGAAAAAAAAGAAAAAAAAACAAAAAACAAGGTAGAAAATCTATAAATAAAGAGGTTTTCTTTTTCAGCCATTATCCTCAGTTGTGTGATCTTGTATACTGACTATAATTCCTCTTGTTTTACACAAATCAAATGAAGATATGCATCTTTGAAAAAAAAAAAATATTCCTCTGCTTTGGCTGCAAAAAAAATGGAATAAGGCTAGGGCATTTTATCAACTTGTTTCAAAAAAAAAAATTCAGAAAAACAGCAAAGGCTAGCAAACTCATAAATCTCCCTTAACTTTATAAAAGTTCCTTCATTATTTGCTGCTCCAGAGCTAAGCAAAGAAATAGAGCACGTATTCCACAGTATTTCACATCTCTGCTCTAATATGCCCCAGCCTAAGTCGGTGGTTTTTTTAATATTACCATGATTTGTTTAGAATTTCCACAACAACTAGGCTGAATTTAACAATTTGGCGCAAATGTGTGGATCGATAAATTGAAGCAGCTTCTGCTGAGGACTCTCTCCCACTACATGGGGCACTGGGAGTTTTTTCAGGTTTTTTTCTTCCAAGGAGTGCATTTCAACCACTCATGATGGAAAAATTCCAAAGGAAAGAGGCAGCAGCACGCCCTGGAGAACTCAGTCCTAGCACAACCTGCCCCATGGTTTGAATCTAAATTTGCCCACTAAGCACCGGAGCACTTTTTGAAAAAGAGCTTTTCTTTGTTTTCCTTGAAAACGTTCTGAGTTCTGACATACAAAACCACAGTGGAAATTGAGATTGGTCTCAGGAAAAGGGGGGAATTTCTGAGCAGCACCCCTGCTTTGAACCAGCTCACTGATGGAAACACAACTAATGTCCACACAAACACCCTTTAAAGGAATTTCTGCTAAGGCCATGAACGAGACCCAAATCTGAGTGGAACGTATCTTTCCTTATCAGTATATAAACCTACTTGACAGAGCACATGAGTGCCCTGCCATTGAATGACCCTCTGAAAGACTGGAAAAATGTGTCAACACAAACCTCACAAAGTTGAGTGAAGGGAATTGCCAAGTCTTGCATCTTTTGTTTTTTATAGTTACCATCAGGAATAAAGTGCTTTATGTATAAACTAAAAGTAAATAAAGAAATAAATAGAATTAAGTTTGAATTTACACTGGTTTTAAGAACTGTAATAGAAAAAAAGAAAGAAATGCAGTTTGTTTTTTTAATTCATATATATTTCAAGCAAAATAAAACATCTCTTATAATGTAGTGTGATTAAAATATAGCCAAGTACTGCAATTTGCCCTGGACAGAGGTAGTCTGACGAGTTCAGGGTCAGCAGGAGAGAGATGGTGAGCGGAAGAAAACTCTAAACCACTGTAGTGATTTCCTGTGGTAATTGGCAAATTTTAATCAAGACTTGAAAACCCTTTTATCAAAAATACTTAGGTATGTTTTGAAACCAGATCAATGGCACCTCACTGAGTTCTCACAGAAGAAGAATACAGTAATATTTCTCCTGTTATTTCCAGATGCAGATCACATACAAAAAATCAAATATGGCATGTATCATGCATGATTACAGCAAGTTTAACAGATCCCCTTCTATGATGTTACTAATGAAACACTATCTTAGAATGGACTATAAAATTACCCATGACTGAAGGAATGAAGAAAGGAAAAAACAAAGATGGCTTTTAATGAACTGGAATAAACTGTTCTGACATGGCTTTCAGCTGCAGGTGGGTCTCAGAGCAGACAAGGTTAACAGTGATAATATCAGGCACAACTGAATCCAATGACAGTCAGGAGGAAATCACTGCCATGTCAGAGATCAGACTTGGTAAAGCCATTTCAAAATCTGGTGGAAGACCAGAGAAGGGGGGAGTGTTTTAGAATAAGTATAAATGAATGTGAAGTTCTCAAGTCAGAACCAATCATTCCACTGCATAGTGTGAATTTTTTCATGGCTCAGACTATGAATTTCAGCGTTTTGCACCTCTTAGAAAGTCTATGCGTAGAATAATAATATATAATTTAGAGATTGTTTTCCATCAAAGCAGTTAAATATGCTTGCTGAGTAAGACTGATTTTAAAATACTTCTCTATGAAGTAACAGACTGGGCTCTCACGTGGAAGATATTGCCCTGTTTCCTTAGCATGGAAACTGGAGTGGCACAGAGTGCAGAGGAGGCAGCACGTGTCAAGTCTTGCCTGATAAAAAGGCATGATACAGCCCAGGCAAGAGCATCACAAAGCACTCCTTGGCTGTGTTTTATGGACACAGTGGAAAAGGCTTGTTTGTTCTCTGTGGGTTTTAACACTAACAGAATTTGTCCTGTCCAATCTTACTCCAAAAAGTCCTTGAAAATTCCTATCTGAAATAGAATGTAATGAAGAAGTTGCCCATGCAGCAGCCGGTCATCTTGGATGTGTTACTGTGATGCCTCAAAGCACTTGTGTGCTGTGTCACCCTGACATGTTTGTGAAGCAGTGGCTCCACAGCTTCTCCTGGGCTCACACCAGCACTTTCTGGGAAGCAGTCCACTGAACAACAGCAGACCTGACTGGTGAGGTTCTCAGCATTGCTGTTGTCTGGCAGGGATTTTCCAAAGCCCTCTGATGCTCTGAATTAACCTGTTTCCTTTGCAACACACTTAACAGTCAGAACCTAATAGACTATAACTGTTGTCACCACAGTACTAAAAACCTAACTAGTTTCTGCACCTGCATGTGTAATTAGGACTATCAGTCTCTTTAATTGCCCTCTATTAAATAACCCCTTCTCACTTGATCTCGTATTTTTCTTCTGGGACTTTCTACCTGCTGATATTGACAAAGTGCAGCCATCTCATCAGGCTGACGTACAAGGGTTGCAGGAATATCGCCTTGTGACTGCCATTTCATGCTTCATTACAGCTGTGCATCTCAAATCATAACACTAATTAGCAAACAAGTCTCTTCTACACCTGCCTGCATGATGTAAAATAAGATCACTGGCAGGCTGAGCACAGCTAAATTAAGGTACTTTACCATACAGCTAAATGGTCAGTACAGCCGTCTTATTCTGCCTATCACATCTGTGTCATTTTGCTCTTGTAAACTCATCATTTTAGATAGATGTTAGGATAAGATTTGTCCTCCTCCTGTTTTCTGCTACTAACACCTTTGCAACAGATAATTTCACATGTGAATTGGTTATTAGCTATTGTAAAATTATCAGTACAAGAGCTTGTTCCTGTAGTCATGTATTCACCAATATCCACATTTTTCACTAATTTTGATTCAGAGGCAGTTAAAATAAGTCTACAAGTATCTCATGTATGCAAATTCCTACATCAGAGAAAGAAACCATTCATAATGTCTTTACCTTGTCCATTCACTGGAGACAAGTAAGTGACTTTCCCCACATTTTTATGTATTAAAAATAATATCCACCTTTTTACTCCATTCACCCACCCATCAACCGAAGAATTGGAAATGTATCCTACAATCTCATATCATTTAATCTCAGGATGGGTGCAGAAAACTGCACAAGCTGTGACTGCCATTTTTCAGGTTAACATTGGGGTACAGAGTCTGTGACTTGCCTAAGGTAGCAAAGTCAGACTCTGAGACAGAGCTGGGAATAGACCTTAGATTTACAGTCTCATAGCCCAGTGCTCCAGCTGAATAAATCTCTACTTCTATTTCCACTGTAGGGAAGACTGCACTGCCCTAGCTTGCAAAAGGAACTTTCAGAAAAAGCAGTATCTGTTAATTATTATCTCTCAGTTGGTTTTTTTACAACATCAGTGGGTAGAACCCATTTCTGTTATGAGCACTTTCACAAAAGACTACTTCTAGAAATCTCTTGATCCCACAGTGTTTATGATAAGGATACAAAAAAGGAAACAGATGAATCTAAAATGTCAAATCCTTCCAAAAGTCAAAGCCTTATATTTTTGACTTCAGAAGAAATGCCTTCATCTTAGAGCAGAGCCAATATATACACAGTTACCATGTAGTCCTGGGGGGAAAAAAAATCATTCCTAGTGAAATCATTGTTGGATTTCCTTTACTGTTAAAAAAAAAAATTAAAATGTATAAGGCCCTCATTTCCAGCCAAAACAAACAAATAAAACAAACCAAAACCCTGAAGAAATTACAATTTCCTGGAAAAGTTGAAGACTGGGAAATCTGTCCATCCTCCTCGATATTTTACATTTGGGAGCCTTTTGGGAGCCTTCACTGCTAAGTATGATGCCCTAAAGCCAAGGGATCTCCAAAGACAGGTGCTTTTCTACAATACACACAGATAACAAAAGGTGCCTACTACCTCCTCATGCCATGCAATCTAAAGAAACAGGCCAACTATAAAAATGCAGGGAACTTTATGTCTCCAAAACATTAATGACAGGGTGATTAGAAGTCCTTTCCAGTAGCCTTCGAAAGGACACACTTGTTTCTCTGTGATTCCATCGAGATTTCTTGCCATACAGAGGAGAAGAAGCTGTATCTTTGTCCTTCTCTACCCCTTCAATGAGCTGCTGTGGCAGGACTCAACTGCACCAATATATCTGCCCTGCCTCAGTGCACAAGGCAACAGAAGGAAGCAAAGTCTTTTGTGTGGCCTCATTAAGACCCCACACAGCACAGCACAAACGCTCTGTTACAGCACTGAGGTTGCAGCAATGGACATTAGCAAGATATTGCCCTGTTGTAACTTCTGGCTGCTGTGGCAGGAAGAAATGTGGTTTCTTAATTTCATGACCCTAAGAATGTTGAAAGTGTTAAAAGCAAGAAAACAGTCCCACATTTCAGAAAAATCAGACTTCTCGTTTATGACGTTGTTTTCTAGCCAGAGAAATCCATTCACTTCACCATGTGACTAAGTGACACATCCAGAAAGCAATGGATTACCATGGCATTTATTGTCTTTTTATACTTTCAAAGGAAGGATATCCACATTTGTACACCATGGATGCATTTAAATTTGGATTCACAACAGCCAGAAAAAAATAAATTAAGAAAATAAAGGAACCAGGAGTGAATATTTATGAAGAAAGTCAATCCATAAATCAAATTATTTAAGACAGACTGTGCAAACCTCCTCTTAACTGGCTTTTCTCCTTGAAAGTCATTTGATTGAGCAGTCCTCTTTTATTTCAGAAATATCAAAGAGAAGTTGTCCAAAACCCAAGCACCCTGTATCACAAAAGCCGTACTACATCCTAACAAGGGAGAATGGGCATTTGCCTGCTAATGAGGCACTTCAAGTTAGTGGAAGCCACAAGGGAGCTGCTGTTCTTCTGGAGATTTCTGCCTGGCAGCCCAGCTCTGGCTCAGGTGCTTTGGATGTCATGAGGGATGCTCCTGCCCTCAAGCCAATGGGTTAAACCACACAAAGATGTCTTACAGCCCCGACCATGGCTGGGTGTGTCACCGCTCCCCCTGCCCTGGGTGAGAGTCTGAACAGCCAGGACAGCACAGATGAGTGTCCAGGACCTTGCAACATGACCACAACATGACTGCAGGGAAAATAATGGGAAGAGAGGGAAGATACACATCTTTGTCAATTTTTATAAACACATTCCCTTTTCACCCTGGCACAACATCTGGATGCAGCCAACCAGTATTTAAGATGAGCAGTCCCATGTTCCCGGTGCACCAAAGTGACATTGGGTGCTGGTAACTGAGTATCTTCATTACTTCTCTACTCTGCGGGAATATGTGGATGCACTGGCAGAATATGACAGCAATAACAACTTCACCTTAAGGTTTTCAGTATGAGAACACCTCCACAAATGTGATACAGGAAGCAATTCATTACCTTCAATGTGCTGTTCAAGGGGCCAGGGAGCCTGGTGCTGCAGGCTCTCACTGCTCAGGCAGTGTGCAAATAAGAGCAATAGTATGTTACACTTGCAGTGCCTCTTTCCGCTGGGAGGAAATGGATCCATGGGAGGTTGAAGAATCAATCCTCGTAAATACGTCTTTGAGAAGAGCTGCATTTGGGGGTTTTATGTTGAAAAAGCTTGATTTTTCTATTCTAAACAAAGTATAATTCTTCGTTCAAAAGTCTTGCTCTACTCACCTGTATCACAAAAAATACCAGCTAGTGCAGTGCCGTCTGATAAATGATGACAGTGATTAGATTGCTTACAGATTTGTTCTCTTGAGGAGTCTTCAATGCCATAGTTGACTCCCTCCTGGAGATCTCTTTATAGAAAGTCAGCTTGTCAGTCTAAATCAAATCTATTGATTATCTGCAGGAATATTATAAGTGAAATTAAAAATAACTTAACTGTAAGGGAAACAAGTCAAGAAAAAGAGAAAAAGAAGTAAAAGATTTCTGTTGCAAATGTCTCTGAACTTCCTGGGGAGGCAAGAGAATTTGGTATGAACTTTAGATTTTTGACCAAAACATTTTTGCTTCAAAATGATGCAGTTTTGAGGTTATTTATGTCAGCTTAGAATTGTGTCACTATCACTGAAGGATGAAATAAGACATACAACATTTTGGCATTACTTACAGCTTCTGGGATGTCTTTAATGAACCAGAATACATTGCAAATATTTCAGGGAAGCAAGATAGTCTTTCCTATCTACAGATCATTTACCAGAGTTATTCAGCATATTCTATACTTCAAAAATAAAAGGTCATCTGCTGGATAAAAGAATGGTGCTCTAATGATTTAGCTGATTCTGAGACATGACCATAATTATCATCACTTAGACTTGGACTGTGAAATGGTTCCTAAGGGATTTTAAATCTGTGAATGCAAAAGAAATTTATATACCAGAAATCTGTAATTGTCCTAATAGTCATTCATTTCTGATGGTCATATATAATGGATACAGTGCAGAACTACTGAAAAATGTGTGAGCTTGTTTTACGTTAAAGGTAGTCCACATATCAAAAAAATCTATGTTTATATAATGTGAGAAATTTTATATTTGCAGAAAAACTAAAGGTTGCTTTTTTAACCTGTGAAAAGGAATTAAGTTATTTCCTGAAGCAGAATTCAATAATGTCATTGATGTGATTTACACTCACAGGCAATTTGAGACTGGAAGCAGAAATATTTCAGACTTTCTTTAATATTTTTTCATATTTGTTTCCCTTTGTGTTTTGCTCACATTTTGTAAAGCCTTTGAAGCAGTTTTCCTATAAAAAACTGATGAGAATTGCTTGAGAAACATCAGTAGGTCCATTCTTGTAAATTTCGGATTTGCTTATTTGCAGATCTATAAGACAGAGGTCTCGGCAGAACATTGGAGTTGATTCATCCTGTTCTAAGCAACGTTGCTGACAGACAAACTCTCTAGATTCTGGAACGATGCAAGCCATGCCCCATTCTACAGAAGCTCCAGCTCACTACATCCCAACAGGGTGAGTTAAGGATACTGTTTATTCAATAATTCACTGTTTTAATTGCACCCAAGTATGTTACTCAGCATGGATTTTAATTTACGGTTTTGTTTGAGTGCTCCAGCTACCAGCACAGTATATTGCAGTCTATGAAAAACCTGAGTAGGAAATGTCAGATGTTGCCTATCAGCTATTTGGTATTACCTACCCAGTGTTTCTCTTCCATTTGCCTGATGTCTCATAGAGCTTTATTCACTGAAGCAGAAGCAAACAAGACCTATTAGAGCGCTCATAAATAAAATCAGCACTGCAGTGACTGGACAAGTTGCTGGCAACCCTAGAGATTTTTTTCTTTCCACAATATGTATGAAAATTTTTGTCAAGGGAAAATATTTCAGGGCACGAATTCATTTTTCCTTAGGTCAGTGGTAGAGGGTTCTCCCTCATTTTCCCAGCCTTGCATTTAATAGCTTCAGTGGATCTGGGACAGGTCCCCAGTGCACAAGTTCTGTACCCTGATGCAGAGCAGCTTCAGCTGCTTTCCTGTACATTTATCTCTGAATTGTGCCTGTCCTTGTCACTCTTACTCTACCTATATCCTTTACGGTTATTCTATACTCATCTTCAGTCACAAAGACCCTATTTTGTGTTTCAAAACTTGCATGGACATAATTAATATCTAAAACACTCCGGATGCAATATTAAAACTGCAACACCTAGGAAAATCTCTTGACTGTTTTCACTTAGCAGATACCGTTTCTTGTTGACTCACTGACTGCCAGGAAATATTTTTGAATGACTATCCTATCTGTAGTCTCACTTTTATGGATCTTTTATATTTTTGGGGTTTTTTTCTCCTTATTCCCTCCCTCTGAAAGGGATGGAAAGTGAGACATTTTTTCCTAGACCAATTCCTCACACTGTATGTCTTTGAAAAAGTGGTGTAAGCAAATGTTTGTATTTTGTATAAGCTAGGAGAGGATAAAGTGGTCAGTTTTATGAAGGAGAACAATACTAAATGAAATCCATTTGTTGCTTCTTAGCAGATGCCACAAACTTCTTTGGTGCAAACAAGTCATGGCTTTTCCACAAGAGTATTTCAGTTTGCATACTTTTTTCATTCTTTTCATTCTTTTGTATACGTTCATAAAATTCTCATCAAGGTGCCCAAAACATCTTACTTTGCTAACCCATCAACTTGCACTTCACAAATAATGGTTTTCAATTCAATTGATCATGATACATTACTGTAACACTGGAATGTTCGTAACTGTGGCATCAAAATATATTTACTCATTTGTTATATATTTCATGAAATAAATTGGACTGCTGCACAATGCAATGCATCTGTTTTATGCATCATTGTGTTCTTTATACAGATTGAACTTGTCTGAATATGGAAATATTTGCTTAGTTAACAGCCTCGGCATCTGAAATCCTGCAAACTCATTTTTATACACTGAAGTAATGTGAAATGGCAGGAAGCAGGAAAAGAGAAACTAGGGACAGTTCTAAGGGAAGGAGATGACTTTCTGAGAGCTTCCTGGATCATTAGATGCAGACTGCAGGCTTTGATTTCCCTCCCTCCCTTCTTGTCTGCCTTCTGAAAGTGGGGATATGGGGTTTCTTGAATCTGTGGGAACTTAAATTGCTGCAGATCTGCTTTAGTATTTGTGAGGAGACAGCTCTACCCACCACATGACAGTCTCAAAGGTTCATTTAACACCACTATAGCAACCAGTAAATAATTAAACATAGAGCTCTGTCTCAAACTCCAAAGCTAAAGAGACAGACATAATGAGAGGCTCCTTGGGCAAAGGACACAGCTTTCATTAAATCATTGTTATATTATTTTCCAAGCAGATATTTCTTACTTTCTTTCATTCCAACTGTTCTCTTTTAACTAAAGTTCGGAGAAACACATAAGGATTATACATCCTAATGTCAATGAAATGAGAAAAGCTAAATTCTGCATGCAGAGAGCCATTGAGCATTGATGCCACGTGGGAAATTTTGAGGGCAGGCATGGCAAGGCTGGAAAATGTTTTAGTTGTACTATCTAAACTGTTTCTGTGCAAAATTAACCCTGTAGATGATCCACTCTAAACATGATTCTTTGCTGCTGTGAAAGGACAAGGGCTGAACATGTACGTGGAGTATTTCTGTATCTGAATGGGCTTCTGGTAAGCTGATGATCGCAACCACAATAATTTATCCATCTTGTCTGCAGAATGAACAGCACTGAATCAAAAGGAAAATGCATTTTGGTATGGACTTTGGCTTCATTCTTTTTTAAGACAGAGCACAAGTACATAAAAGTTAGTTTACTTCAGGAGGGAAGTGAGCAGCTCATGGACACACAGCTGTCTCCTCAAGGCCATTCAGGTAAACGCCATTGGTAATGTGATTAGAGCTTGCATCTGTCCTGAAGGAAAGGTACCTTCTCTGTGCCTCCCTGGCAGGAGGATGGCATGGATAACAGCAACACCTAGAATGATGGTTTAGAATGAAATTTCAAAAGTACAGCGTAATTATTTCCCAGTGGTTTTTACCCTACCTAGATAAGCTAGTGCAATAGGATCAAGAACGGTAAAGGTCAGGGGATTGAGTTCCTAAACACACAGGGTGGCAGTAGTAGCATCCCCTTAGACAAGAGACAACAGTGTTTTTAACAGCAAGAGAAGTGAGTGACAAAGATCCAGACGAGATGATTTTTAAAAAGGAGATAAGAATGTTTGTAATGTACATTTGTCTTTTACATCTGACTAGCTGAACTAGATGAGAGTAACAAGTTTAAAAAGGGATCCAATTCTTTTTCTCACAACTAGCTGCTAAAAAATGTATAGTTTTCTCTCAAACTTTTGCCCTGCAGGACCAAATTTTTCATCCAGCAAATCAGAAATAAAATCAAAATGAGAGATAGGAAAAAGCATTTAAAAATGACTTTATAAGGCCAGGCTATTAAGGTTTACTGCAGGCTCACATGATTTCCTCAATAGATTATCTATTTTTCTTCAGTGGATAAAATTTGTCAAACATTTTTGATGGGGTGATGTGCTCTGACTATGTCAAGAATCTAGAAAGAGTGTAAGGCAGACTTTTTTCCCAGAAGGGAATTGAAAAGGATTACACCTTCAGAGGCACATGCTATTTGCCACAATCAACAGAGAATCCTGCCTGTGTGCCCTGGCTTTGAAATGCTGAAGGAGGTGCAACAACGCTGCTGAAGGAACAAAAACAGCTGTCCCAGTCTCTGGGTGACAACCAGTAGCATGTCCATCACACAAGAACACTGCACCTCCAGAAACACATTACAGTGGCTGCTGACTTTTGGGTTCCTATAATTTACTTCACCAAAAGCTGGCGGATTGATAGCTTAACATTGGTTATTAACTTTTACAATTCCAGCAGCTGTCATGGACAATCATGTAATTCAGAAATCCTCAATACTTCAGGGTTCTTTGTGTCTTTGAGAGAAGGAAAAACATATATAACTTCCCCATAAGCTAATGGCATGTGGACAATGTGACATCTCACCACTGAGCGCAGGGTATAATGGATGGGACTGGCATTCCTGATCAGCACGATCACTGTAGGAGCATTGGTGTGTCTGAAAAGAAGCCCATCTAAACACATATAAATGGAAGCCACTTCCAGAATTACCTGTTCATCCTGGTAATTTATAAGTAAGACTGTCTACTGATGGCAAGAATTTCGTGTCTCCTCTGTTTACAAACGCTGAGGTAACCTGAGCTCTGGGGTTTAACTAAACCTGTTTGAGTAGACTTGAACTTCAGAAGCAAGACATTAGACACCTGTTTCTGCAACTCAGAAGGTCTTTAGTATGCTCAAATGCTGTTGATTCTTTTGCTTTTTCAGACACCACAAGAATCCTAAGGAGTCAAGGGGGTGCAGGGGATCATCGAAATGAAGAGATTCACACAGGGAGCTTCCTGCAGACCTAGCAACTGTTAGGTATTAACAGGCAGGCTGGAAAGGAGGCTGTTTCCTCTCAGACTTCATGTCTTGTTTTTAAATTTCTTGTTTTAATACATAAATTGATTTTTTTTCCTACTCATTTTCCCTTCAGATTTACGTGTAGTTTGTCTTTGCAGATAGAAGAGACTGACATGCTGCACACAATGAAATCAGCAACATGTCAGGAAAAAAGTAGACTAAACATGGAAGAAAAACCTGAGGGAAAACTTGTCTACTGTGAAGTATTCCCACCAGATATCATTAAACTGTATAATTCAAATATCTTTTACGAGCCTTGCAATGTGAAATACGCTTAAAAAAGAAGAGCTAACATTTTCTTAGATTAAGATCTTATCTAAATCTTGAAGTCTGGGCTCGAGGTATGGAGCGGTCTAGTCACTCAGGTGCCTGCAAAGGAAGTCTTGATCACAGTGGGGAATTGTGAAACAGAATGAGAGGAGGAACGAAACATTTAAGAGTATCTTCACTAAAAATTGAATTAATTCTTCATTTCATTATTAATTCACTATTGAGCATAATTAATTTATTGGCCATTAATGCTGCCATTTGCATTACCATTGGATTTTCTGGATAAAAGCACAATGTGACTTTCCTAACCCATTTTAAATGCTATAATCAGTGAACTGCTCTTCAACAGTGCTATACAGGTTTAAACCATGGGTTATTTGGTCCTCTAAACTGCTTTCCGAGGCTGGTAATAACTTAAAAGACAGCATGAATTACTTTGAACAGGTCTCATACAGGACAGCAGAAAAAAAGAGCACTCACATTCTGAACACAACTTTTTGTTTACAGGATACCTGAGGCTGTTTCTGTTTTAAGTGATTTGCCCTCTTTCCACTGCCCCACTGCTTAGAAGATTAGTACTCCACATTAACATACCCCTTAAACTCTATTTTCAGTATTTAAGATATGGGCCTATGCACACGGACAAATTCCTCAGTCAGAAAAGAAAAACATGAACTGCAAATAATGCAGGGAAGCTTGAGAACCTGCATTTGTTTGATCTTCTCACAATGCTGCTTTTCCATTTTTCAGTATCAGCAGCACAGTTATGGAACGTCTCATGTTCTCCCACTGTGGGAGGGATTTCCACACATGTAGGAGGAGGAAGGAGAGAAATTTCAACCAGAAGAACTTTCAGTTTGGATCTCAAGTATTAACTTGTGCTCCATCCTTCCACAGATAGTACTAAACTGTCTAGTCTGAACTATAGTCATTCTTATTCTTTGATATTGGAGCCTGTTAATATTACACCTCTACAGTGTTAGCTAAATGATCTCTCTGAAATGCATAAATAATATAGTCAATGATACGTTGCAAAAAAATGAAGTTCAGTCTCTCTAATCAATGCTTGCTTGGCAAGTCCACTGAGTCAAACAAACAATCAATAAGAAAGGCTGATCTATGTCACTGCAATTGGGGACAAACTGCATCTGAATCAAAAAGAACAATTTTTACACAGTTAGTTTTGAAGGGACAATCATCACAGGTAACCTGCAGAGGACATCAGAGGAAAAGACTGAAGAATATCCAACTGCACCATCAGAAAGTTTTACAACACAATTTCCTTGAATTACATTAAAAAACCCCTTGACTTTTTAAAGAAACTGTTAAGATCTTTTGAAGGAGGAAGTCTAGCCTACTATTAATAGTTCTGTTAACCATTTCAAAAGGGAGGAAGGGTATTTCTTGCCACGGCTTAGATATTTAGTAATGAGTGCTGGTATTTCAAAAGCCTTCATGTGTGACACTCACAGTTTCATAGAAGAAAGACACCGGACCACAGTAAGATGAAAAATGTGGCTGAGAAATTTAAGATGAGTTTAACTGTTAAATAGAAATGTGATTTTTCTTTAAAACTTTGTCGTTGGTGAAAGCTGTTTTCTAATTGCAGCATACGTGTTTTAACTACGTGGCATTAGATACCAAAAGGCAGACGTAGAGGCCAGATGATAGTTGTCAGGTGAGCTTAATGTGTCTTTCACTGTCTGGCTCAACTCTGTTTCTTTATGATATAAAGCCATCTGAGACATGTGAGCATAAACATTTGACATACTATCTAAAATGACAGACTAAAATTGCTTGTGCTTGTTTTCCAGCTTCTGTCTGAATGCACAATTCTTTAAGAAATAAGAGTAGACTGTTTTCCCCAAGGATTCTCTTCAAGTGTTGCTTTTATGCCGTGACAGAATGCAAGACAAAAAATGAAAGATCCCTCCCAGGATCAAGAGCATTAATGAGAAAGGGAAGCATTCAATTTTAAGTCACATTTTGAAATACCACACAAGATCAGGGCTCAAGTTTTTCTACAAACTGATGCTCATTCCCTAGTTTTGTGAAATAAGGTGCTGAATAAGCCCAGCCAGCTGTTTTGATGCGTATCACCTAAGTTTTGACAGAGAGTCTGATTCTGTTGCTCACTTGCCAGCTTTTTGGATGCCTTCATCCCCCTTCTCTACTTCTGTACTGCACACTGGGATCACAGGTGACATGATTTCTCTGCAGTCTTTTGAAAGAAAAAAAGGTGTGAACGTTCGTCAAAACCTGAGGCAAAGTCAGCCTTGAAAGAAAAGCAAGAATAGTGCACAGCTACAACTTCAGTGGACGATCATAAACATGTTTGATGGTAGTCTTGTCCTCACACAGGACTTTGCCCTTTTGACTGATCCTTTCCTTCACATACCTGGATTAGACTAACTGGAGCTCTCTGGAGACTAAGCCATGTTGATGGAATATGTCTGTTCCGCAGATGAACAGTATGGAGAGTCCAGACTTTACCTAGAATACCTTCTCAAGTACTGAATCAAAAGTGTGGCCTAAAAGAATGACATTTTCATATCAGTCCCAGCGTCCCATTATGAAGACTGTTTTCAGCTGCTTGCAAAGTACTGGCTGATATAACAGCCACAAAAATATTTTGCACATGCATGGACAAAGAAGAGAAAAAACATGCTTTGCACATATTCCCCATATGAAACAAATGGAAATGTGAAGGGTAAAAAAACATAAGTGGAAAAGGGAGCAGGGAAAGTCATGGGAGAAATCAGAATTAGTAAGAAGACAGTGTAGCAATAATATGAGAAAGGAGAGAGAAAAACAGAATGAGAAACCAGAGGGAGTTGAAATATGAGAATTTAGCAAGCCAGAGCTAACAAGATGGACAAGAGAAGAAAAGCAGCAATGAGATGGATGACAGGATCCTGCCAGAAACACAGAAATGTGTAAATATTGGATGACTTTAACTTAGAGTTACAAACTGAATTCCAGGATTTTCAGCAAGCAGACATGGAGCTCATGGGGTAACTGTGTGTCTCCAGTGATGGTGATGGGTCCAGAAAATCCACTATGATTATATTGTAAATTACAAACTTGGTATTGCTAAACTAATAATCATAGCTGGAGAGGTCAAGAGAATTTACAGAATTTGAAGGATTTCTTATGTAAGATGAAATAATGGATAAGTTTAGGAACACATTAAAGAACAGTCTGGAAAACAATTTTAAGGCTGCTAAGTCAAGTATTCAGAGGACACCATATATATAGGTTGTAAATTATTTAATGGTATTTATTTATATGAACACATAATGTTTTTCTCTTCCACTTTATCCATGGCTCCTCTGGATATAGAATACACAGACAAAAAATTCTCTCCTGTCTCTCATGAGCAGTCTGTCATGCTGACTCTTGTACCTGCTAAGTGCCAGTAATGAGAAGCAGTGTGAGGAAAGCCTGTGAACCCGGTCAACACCTGGTCCCCTTCACTTCCTCCTCTCCAAGTTTATTGGTCCACTAGGGATATTTGAGGGGACATTCCTGCCTTTTCTATTTAATATTCAGGTATGGACTGGATGTCCACAGAGTGGATTAGACATGTGGAAATCATCTGTCTCTGTCTGAGGGCAGGATTAGCTATCCTTGACAGATGCATATCCAATGTATTCAAAAAACTCCCAGGTGAGGAGCTCTCCCAAGTCTTTTCTAATACGAGCTACCTGCTCTGCTTACCTTTAGAAATGTATTCCTGATATTTAACCTAAACCTCCTTTCTTGTATTTTAAGTCATTATTTCCTAACCTCCACACCATCAACACAGCAGTAAATTTTTCTACCTTTCCCAGAAGACCTGTGGAAGCAAGCTAAGTAAACTGTCTGAATGTAATATTTTCAGTGAGCATCAGCAACAATAAAAAATACTGTGCCTTAAGCTGCCTGCACTGTGGGCACTGTGTCTATACCCACATGAATCTACCAATGACTGTTCTCTGGCACTGGGGCTGACTGGGATGGAATGGTTTGTGTTTGCTAAACACACACACTCCAAAGTATGATGACTATCAGCTAAAACAATATTGGCTACTATTGTAATATCTTATCGGCATAGGTAATCATATCCCTTACCCTGGTATGATTTAGTTTACTAGTATTTAGTCTCACCTGAGCAAATCAAAATAGGATAAGGAGACAAGCAGTGATACAGGCAACTGCAGCATTGCATTTCTTTATTTTTGGTTTGCTTTATTAATTACAGAATGCTACTTGTTTAAATACTGGGCCTGTAAGTACCTCATGAAAAAAATATCATTAGTGCATAGCACAAAAATAAATCTCAAATTGTAAGATTTCTTCCACTTCATTGTTCATAACAAAGCTCTTATCTGTGCCTGCAGTCTCCCTTTATTTTTTAACTTGTTTTCCATCACTTCCCCATTTCACCTTCATATAATTTTTTTTCTTCCTTTGCAGCATTTCAAAGAATTGATCTTTCATCTGGCCTTTCCACTGAATCCATGCCACATGTCTGTATAATTTTCACAATGGACTTTTGAGCCTTTGATGTCTTCTGAAATGCAGCAGCACATATGATCTCTCCCCACCCAGCGATGGCACCTCACTCTTTGCACCTGTCATTAGCCTCAGCACCTTGTTTATCCAGGCTAAACACTGTTTTCAGCCTGTGCACAGTTTTCTTGCTGAACACATATCCAGTTTCTACCAGCAACCTCTTTCTGTGTGCCAAGTTCCAGTGACTCTGCAGTCTTTGTATACAACTCTTTTCTCTTTGTTTCGTTAAGTGTTTCCTCCTCCATGGTCACAGCAAATCCTCTTTCATACTGTATCAGTTGGTAGTCCTCTACCTTTTTCCATTCACTTGCTCTACCAAAAGCAATTTTCTTTCCCAATCATCAGATATATTTATGCATTCAAATAAGTGAACAGGAATAGACATATCAAATTTCAAAAGCAGAGAGGCCAAATACAAAAAATCAAGCAGTTTCTCTTGATGGGTACTACTTTCTATACTGTCTTGTCCTTCAAATACCATTTGAGTCCTAGTTTAGTTTTCTCACTGAGCAAAGAGTTTGTTTATCAACTGATAATATGAAAGATTAAAACTTTTCATATCCAGCCTAGATAGTACCTTATAAGCAGTCCCTTGGCTAGGAAGAAAACATCAATATAAATACAATTTATCTTCCACTCATCACCCAGAGGTGCTCTCAAGCCTTTTGGAGCAGATCTGCCAGTCACACGTGGGCAGAGAACCAGCATACAGCCTGAGCACCAGGCAGTGCCCAGCTAAGGTGCGTGTATGGAGAGGGATTTGTGAGGCACAGACACTTATTTATGCACCTACACACCTGTCTCTTCTCCAGTTTAAATCTAAACCTTACTCTCCGGCAGAAAATTTTAATCAAAGTCAAGGGAATGCTGTATTCCCTTCCCCCTCCTTTCACCTGGATTATTGGAGTGTTTGTAAGCAAAGGTGTCTGAATGGTGTTATTTGCTGGACTGTGCCAGTCTGTGACCCCCCTCTCCAACACCCTCTGAGCTCAAACCACAGCCCGGGAGCCCAGCTGACACTCAGCACTCCATTTCCTTACCAGGCTCGAGGTACTATGGGCGTTTCTTCTCATCACTTATACAGATTTTAGAAGCAAACTGGATCATATTCCACTTTCATGTTTCCTCCCTAATGCAAGTTATTTCATTCACACTCTTGTGTCCACTTTAGAAGATTTCACAGGCCAAAATACTTTTACACATCAAAGCAAAACTCTCCAGGCTGCTCATAAATAACTCCACAAGCATAAACAGACAACCATATTATGCCACTATGAAAACACTTTTTCTGTACAAAATCTTCAGAAGATTAACATCCTTTCAGATTTGTTTTATCTTTTATATCTTGCAGAAGGTGATCTACGAGCACAGGCAGATTGTGATACAGAAAATGCAGGAAAAACTTCTCTTGGCTGATTAGGTTACTGAGGCACTGTTAGGTATGAGGAGAAGATTGATCCAGAGGAATCAATTGTGCTGGAAAAGGTTATTTATGTATTGAGAAATAAAATAAAAAGAAGAGGTGGGGAAATCACAACACAGACAAAAATAGCTTTCGATAAGCTGCCCTTGGTTGCCATGGTTTCTTACATGCCTTGTCAATAATAATTATGAATAATAATATATATATGAAAGTCAGATATAATCATATGGCTTTTGCTACCCTCACAAACATGCAGAAGTTGTTACTGCCACACTATATTGAAAGGTTCTTCCTCCCTGAGCAGAGCATGATGGCAAACTTGGGGACCAAAACAGGTCAGGAACCTTCCAAACACTTTGGGATCTCAGTATGATGCTATGGGATCCCATCACCCAATGAATCTTCTTGCTCTTTCCCCTTCAGAGGCCACATGGTGTCTGCCACCCTGCACATGTCCCTTCTCCGGGCTGCATGCCCCGTCCTCACACAAGGGCTTTGCAGAGGCATTCCCTGAAGGATACAGAGCTGTGGTCCCTCCTGCCCCCCCTGATGCAGCAGAGATGTAGAAAGAGCAAGAAAGAAAAATGGTTGAAAATTGTCCCTGTCAGGACAAAATTTTCTATGGCAGAAGTGAGAGCCATGGACACAGCAGACACTCTTTTTTCAGGGGAAAGCACCTGAGGCTTTCACACTTGGTCAGATATTGATCTCAACCTGCGTTGCCATGAATCCACATCAAGCCACACACTAGCATTCCTGAAAACAAGTACTTAACTGCTAGATTTTAGTTGCTTCAGAAATTAATAGACACATCCAAAGCACTTGCTTGGTTGCTGGAAACTGTCTAAGAGTAATCTAGGGCTCAGCTCCTGTCTGTCACACACCCCCACACACCCACCATCTTCAATTTCTCTCAGCTTTCTACACAAAGGTTTAGCAGGTGTGACCTCAGAAGGAGGTGTCATGTTCAGCAGTATCTTGCCTTTGGCATAAACTCATATTTTCCGCTGAGTTCTGAGTTACAAAAGGAACCAGAAGTCACTGCATTGCAAGCAGGTGGTAATATCTTGAGGCTTTGAGAAGCAGAGCAGGCAGATACATATCTGCCTTTGAATGTCAAATCACCTATTCTTTCAATAAAATTTTATTAATAAAATAGATAAGCATTTGTGGATTATGTTCCCCTTCTGAAAATATTTAATTTTGAATTATATTGTAACTTTCAAATAATAAAGTTAAAGTCAAAGTTAATTATCCAGCCAGAGTAACAAATTAGGAAATACTATAGTCAGCTATATTATTTGCATTTATTCAGTGTCTTCTTGTCCAAATCTCTTATTGAATCTCCTAATTATATACAAGTTTTTCCAGCAATGAAATTTGTTCTAATAAGAGGTACTGTCTGGATTGGCATATTTCCTCCATGAGATCCTTAGACACCAGCACGGCTGTGGCATTATTGCTGCAGATACTTTCTTTCCCTGTACCAGAACACCAAAGAATTTCAGACTGTTCTGAAAAGATCTCAAAAGCTTTGTAAGGCAATTACTAAGGGAATACACAGAGACTGGACTACTATAGAGACTGGACTACTATGCTCAAACTAATTTGTATATTCTTTAGCAATTTTGGATGAGTTTGAGATTGTCCAGGGTGACTTATATTTCGGTTTCTGTTTTCCAGTTCCTTCTTTTTTTTTCTTTCTGTAAATATTTTATGCTTTTATCCTCTGAAAGAAGTGTGCTTTAAGATAACTAAAGTTTAGGCATTTGTAAAGTTAAAATGTGCTCCTTTCTGATTAACTCTGAAAGGGTAGGTTCTTCCCATTTTACAAAATACAGAACAAGGAATCATTTTAGTAGTGTAAGAAAGCAAAGACTGAAAAAAAAATCCCCAACATTATGGATGCAGCAACTCAAAGCCTTTGATCCTGAACAGATTTTAGACATTGTCACTTGCAAATTTATGAGATGAGATGTGAGCAGGAGAGATTAGAAGAGCAAAATACTGGGATAGAACAAACATGATGTGTTCTGCTTATGTTTTAACAGCATAACCACTCTCATTCTGGTTATATACCTCCTTGATTTGCAAGATGCAGTGTTAGTGGCAGCCAGTCACTAAAAAGTAGGTTTTTTTTAGAGACACATCTTAGGAACATCCACCTCTATAAGAACTTGGATCTATAGTCACTCCCGTTTTTTGATACTCATTGCATTCTCCATGATATTTAGTTTCTTATGATTAGTCTAATTGCAATAGTAATAATTAATAGTTGACTTTATATCTTCCTTGCAAAGTACTCAGGGGAATGTAACATAATAAACACAAACACCACATCGAAGCATATGCTTTCAAATTCATAATCAGAGGAAAATGATGCATAATTTAGTATTTGAAGTTTATTATTAGAAGGATGAGATCATCAGCTTGTTTCCAGATCATAGAGCCCTTACTTCAGGAACATAAGTGCTAGATATGCACTCAACTAGATGTAAATTTTTTAAGCAACACTGAATATGATCTTTCCCCACAGCTGATAAGAGAACACACAGTCTGCTCTCCGAGGCAGAAAGAGCTGTTCCTCTCTTTTTCCAGATGAAGAATTTGACTTTACCTACCAGCTTCTAATTGTCAGCAAATGCTGAAAAATACATTTCTTTACAATGAGTCTGTTCAAAAACTCAGCTTCCAAAGTATTCTACATAACCTGCTTTTTCCACACAAGGTTTTTTTTGTATTTCATAGATTTTTCTGATTCCAGTAAGTTTTCTTGTCAGGTATGGGAAAAAAAATCATGTCAGGACTACTTGAAAAAGGAAAGAAAATAAAGGTGGACACGACATAACCTGTCAATGCCTACATTTCTGCCCTTTGACTTCATCTATTCCAATATAGCATTTTACTTTTTGTATTTGATGAGGGTTTTCTGGTGGTTTGTTGTTTTCATTTTTTTTAATACTGGGAAACAGCATTCTTCACTGTCATCTTAAATGGTTAATATACAGATACGGGTTGTTAAGATCTTTAGGGCCTTATTCTACCTAACATTTTATGCTTCACTTGCAGCAAAAGAGCCTACTGGAGGACAAGTGGTTGCATAGAACACATATCAAATTGCGTTTCATTTATCAGATTTTTTTAAAGCCATAGCTGTCCATACCATAGGCTTCTTGTTGTTTGCTTTTGACCTTGCGCTGGCAGAAGTCTTACAAATAAAATCTGTCCAATATGTTGTTATTGCCAGGCTATTGCTTATATATCACCACTCCACACATCTGATGCCATTGTGTGTGCTCTTTTTGCATTGCCATTGACTGCCAGATGGAAAATTACACAGCCTTTAAGTGTTCTTCTTGGCCATCAATCTTCAGGAAAAGTACAGACCCTGATATTTCTGCTATAAATGAAGTTACAGGAAGCCTCAGCTACCAGAAGTAGTTGTGACAGAACTGCACAATATACCAGCAATTGGTAAACTGGGTAGCTTGATGATTTTGTTATTTTTCTCCTGCAGCAGATATTTCAAGTTATGCACTATAAGGAATAAGTATTTTGAAGGGGACAAGGCCAGCACAAGATTAACCTAAGAAGTTTACAGAAAGCAAATACATGTTGCTGTAATAATTTTTAATGATAAATCACATTTATGTGCTTTCCTAGGAAGCTTGTACTGTTTCCTAGAAAAAGCTTTCCTATTATACCAGACGTTGATGCTACTGTGTCACCAAGAACAGCAATTTTCCCCATTCTGTTTGTATACAAAAAATTCAGATCCTAAATAATTTCTTTCTGCTAAGTCTAGTATTGCAAAGAAATGTTGTGGGAAAGGAGTGCATGTGAACTTACTTACCTTATTTACATAAACTTCAAATTGTGTATCCAGGCATCAGATCAAGGCAATAAAACAGCAGTAGAATGAAAGACATGAAAAACACAGGGCTTTCTGCACGGGATTTGCCTGTGTCCTTCCTGTAATACTTCAATTTTGTATGATACACTTAAATACTAAATAGCTAAACTGCACTAAATTTCAATCAGAGACAGACTTCAGAAAAATGAAGTCAAGATTATGACACACACAACAAAGGGGCATATTCATTTGTGTCCCTGTGTAATGAATGTATTTTTACTTCTAAAGACAAATGGCATTAACAGCACATTTTGTGCACTCTCTCCCTTGTGTCTTTCAAGGCAGAGTGCACAGAAAGCAAGCTACCATCTTCTGGCAAATGTAATATGGGAAGGAACAAGCAAGAAAAAATTTAAACATGGGAGACATTTTTTAGGCTGGTCCAAAAAATTCCTAAATTCACATTTGTGTACAGCCTTAGGCACATGGCTTCGGTGCAGTCAGCTGATCTGAGTTTTGACCAGGACAGTCACAGGTTGCAAATCAGCTTCAGTTCTGCAGCATGCAGGTTAAAAGCAGCAGCACACTGTCAGTGAAATGCTGGGGAATCAGCCCCACCGTGAAATGCAGCTGCCTGCACTGCATCTCTACAATGAGAGGCATTTGCATGAGCAATAGATCCCAAATGATGGACTAATGAAGTGCACCTATTGCAGGACACTGGCTTTCTGTCACGCCTCAAAATATGGGACACTGCATAACGAAGTATAAGAAATACGCAGCATGAATAGTGTGGAAATCTTATTAGATACCACTCCAGTATGTTATGTCCTGATAGAAGAAGATAAATATCCTTTGCTAGAATGTTATCATCATCCCCTTGATACCTATATACCTGTACTGATTGCTTCAAGAGAGGCTTTGGCCTTAATTTCCTGTGGTAATGGTTCCCCACTCTAGTTGCATATTGTATGGAGATGTGTTTGCTTTTATCATGCTGAAATTTCCTGCTTTTCATCTAACAGTCTTTCACCTTTTTTTTTTTTTTTTTTTTTTTTTGCATAGCAAAAGCAGAAGAAACGAAGCTCCTACTTTCTTTTCACCATGTCATTTGTCATTTTATATGTATTTTTTCAGGCTTGTTATTGGGTTTTTTTCCAAGTAATCAATCCTAATCTAAACTCCTCTCTAGCTGTTTTCATTGACTCATTTTTCATTTTCTTCGACATCCACAAACCTACTCCAATTCAGCTATATTATTTTCCAGGTGGAAAAGCAGCAGCGAATGCATGCACAAAGACAGCACCACTGATTTATCTAACAATCCTGAGTTTATCTAATGTGCTCCTTCTTCTTGTACTTAAAGATTTTCTCTTATGTGCCCATTGGAAGATGTACATAGTATGAATGCTCATATAAAGCCCAAGGCCTCCAGCTGAACCCCAATACTCAGAGAAAGAGGGAGCCCTTTGTCCAAAAGCTGGAAAGTAGAAAACAAGGCAAAGAGCAATCAACTGATTTCCTGGCACTGCCGCTTTAGGTTACGGTACACAATCCATTAGATTTCAATAATTCTTACATATGTTCCATATACCTACAGGATTGCCAACACAGCTGAGTAACTCTGAGATACAGTACGTGGAACTAGCAAGCACAACCCTTAGGGCATTCCTAATGACACCAGAGATAAAACAGTGTATTATATCAGATAACAATATATTTATATTGTGTTATACAGTTAAAGCTGTGCCATATTTATGACCTATTGTGCAATATCATTAGAGATTGATTTTATAGATACAGTAACTGCAAACTTTATTAGCAAGCAGATTGAGGAAAGTATTTTAGAATTGACTTTGGGCTGTTAGTATTCAAGATCATAACAAAATGGGTATATGAAAGGCATCTTGATGATTCTCTGAGATGTGAAGACATCACAATGAAAATCCATTTTCTCTGAATCTGGGCCATTTGAACACTTTAGATTCATCATGTTTTCTATGGGAAAAACATGAATGTGAAACAAAAGGAATGCAGGTAATATGGACCAAATTTGCAACTACTTAAGGGATTAACTTCCACTGATTTAAGTACTGAGTGTGTTTGAAAATCCAGTCCTGATACCTTGTTTAATTGGTATTTCAACAAAATGTATCTAAGGTGGTGAGAGCACAAAACTGCAGGCAGAGCTGGGAAGTGTATGCAAAGCCAGAGAGAAGCACTGCATACAGCCTGCAGCATGTCATTCAAGCTAGAGCAGAGAACTCTCATATCACTTATTTCAGAACATTTCACACTTGAATTTTGATTTGTATTATCTTATATTTTGATGCAAAGAGAACATAAGGAAATGATCAAACTTAAGAAATAATATTATCTATACCAGAAGCTTTCTGTTTACTTATCCTGCATATTTCTATGTTATTGTATTGAAGATGTACAAGTTCTTTTCAAAAATTCAGATCGGTTGATTATACAAAATACAAGAGCTTTCCCTTTCTGAATCTTTACATAAATGGGGTAAGACATGATAAAGGCCTATAGACCACTAATCTAAGAGAACAGCACTGCAAGAGAGTACTCTGTATTAAGAACTAGGTCAAGATGCAAACTGAGATGCCATATTCATTCATTATCTGTAATTACTTTCAGGGACTTGCTGAGCATTGTAATGTGTTTGGTTCAAGATTTTTTGCCATGAACATGTCCATTGGAATCTAATATTCTGTTACTTCCTCACAGTGCTCCATTCATTCTTTTTTGTCAGTAAAGTTTTTCACATCAAGTATCTACTCTCTCATTTCAAGTCATATTCTTTTTCTTTCCCCAAAAAATAGCAGATATCTGCTAAAGACTGGCAAAAGAAACACTTTTAACAAACTTAAAGCCTTAAGAAGGCTATGCCTGTATTAGCAAATCACCAGCCTAAACTGAAATGGATTACCAGGTGAAAGATATTGGTGCTGAGAACCCTGTGTTTTCACTATACACAATCTTCCAGATTTTACTTCAGACTAGGTTTAGTGTGGTCATCAGGACTGAACGTACTCTCTCCATGCATGAGACCAAGCAGTCCAAAGCAGCACTCACTGGTTGAAACCTTTATACCTAAAGGAGGACTAGAAGTGTATTGGGATACATGTCTGAGGCAGGATTGGTTTAGTTTCTTCTGAAGAGACCAGTTCCCAGACACCAGAAGAGCAAAGTAACCTGCAGGAAGTGGGGAGAGCTGAGGAACTTGCTTTGAAACTGCACTGCTGCTTTAAAGAAAAATGTGAAGCCAATCAGGTTTTATTCTGCCTACTATGGCATATACTTGAATATGTTCCAGCTTTAAGAATTGAGTAATCACATTGTTTGCAGGTCTGCACTACTCTTGGTGACAAGGCTAACTAATGCATGCTCAAGACCCTGCAGGTTCATGCTGTAGTATGTTCCTACATTTATTAGGATCATACAAGGTGTTTATTCACTCTATCATTGGAAGTTTTCATTGACAGCATTAGATTTTTGATATAGGTGTGTCAAAGTCATGTTACCTGTATTGCACCAATATCTGAAATATGTTTAAAGAAGCATTTATGTGAAGATTAGCAAAGGTTAACAAAGAATAGAGAATACCAAGAAATATGTTAATTTGGAATAGTTGTCAAGCCTTTAAGCTGGAAAGTAGAGGTAGCTAATCCAGAGAATCAGCAGAACAAAGCCACAATACTGCTCAGAACAATTTTCCATTTATATGAGCAGTACTCGCAGCTGCTTCGGTAGCTTCCACTGTAAAAACAAAACACTGACATATTTTAAAGTAATGGTCCAAGATTTTACAGCTGCATAAGCACCGAGTGGCTTTCTGCAGTGTTTCAAGCTATTTCTGTAATATTTTCATAAGTGATTAAGAGTTGTCTCCTACCCCACTTCAGTCAATACGAAATTTGCATTCAGCAAGGATTAGGAACAGGCGCCCTGAATCGAAGCTCTTAAGATTTTCTAAGTCTCATTGAGGTCAATGTAAAGCAAGCTTGCACTTGAGTGCTTTGCTAGGAGGAGGAAAAATGCTCTTTGTTTTTATGTTTTGCCTGTTCGTGTAAGTAAACAAAAAAGGCAGTGGAAGCTGATTTTTAATTTCTGCCATCACAGCTCTGAATCTGAATGGCTCAGCTGCAAGACATGGAAATCAGCCCGTGGCAGGAAGCTACAGAGACACAACAGCAAGTGAGAAAGCAGCACAGTATTATCAGTTAATTTTCTACTTCTGGCAGCAAGTAGAAGGGAACTGCCCCTAAGTTCCCGTATTGTCTCATATATACATCCAGGGTATTTAAATATACAATCAGCCTGCAGATTTTTATGCAACAATACGTTTTAACTGCAAAGTTTTCTTCACCCAGAGCTTGATAAATGCTGACACATGTCAGTCTGCTAAATGTAACAGTAGAAAAATGGTAAAATGTCATTACAAATTTCTATTAGAGAATGAATAGAGACTGTTCAATTTGTACTGACACATAAACAAAAAATTTTCTGCAACAGAGGAAAGATACCAATCCCTGATTTTTGTAAGTGAAAGGTCAACATCATTATAAATCCTTGTCCTTTAATGGATGAGATGGTCTCAGTATTTAATAGTAAGTACCAGTTTTCCCCCAGGTGCCTTGAGCTGGAATGGGGAGTAGAATGAAGTGTGCATAATTCAAGAGGAAATGATCAAGGACCTGCTACACCACTGACACACACAAGTCAATGGGGCCAGACAGGAGCCACCCAATGGCACTGCGGGAGATGGTAGATGTCACATACTTAGACTTTAGTAAAGCCTCTGACATTTCCCACTGGGGAAATGCTGCTCTTAGCTTGGACAGGTGTCGTCTTTACTGGGTTAAAAACTGACTGGATGGCCAGGCCCAGAGAGTGGTGGGGAACAGAGTTACATCCAGCTGGCAGCCAGTCACCAGTGGGGTTCCCCAGCAATCAGCCTTGGGGCCAGTCCTGTTTAATGTCTTTATTAGTGACTAGGACAAGGCGACTGAGGGCACCCTCAGTCAGTTTGCAGATGACACCAAGCTGTGCAGGAGTGTTGGTCTGCTGGAGGGTAGAAAGGCTCTGCAGAGGGATCTGGACAGGCTGGATAGATAGGCCAAGGCCAATTGTGTGGGGTTCAGTAAGGTGAAGTGCTGAGCCCTGCACTTGGGTCACAACAACCCCAAGCAATGCTCCAGGCTTGGGGAAGAGGAGCTAGAAAGCTGCCCAGTGGAAAAGAACCTGGTGGTGTTGGTTTAGAACTGATTGAACAAGAGCCAGCCATGTGCCCAAGAAGGCCAGCGGCTTCTATCAGCAATAGTGTGGCCAGCAGGACCAGGACAGTGGTCATACCCCTGTGTTCAGTTTTGGGCCCCTCACTGCATGAAGGATATTGAGGTGCTGGGGTTTGTCCAAACAAGGGCACAAGTCCAATGAGGATGACTGAGGGAACTGGGGTTGTTCAGCCTGGAGAAAAGGAGTCTCAGGAGAGACCTTCTCCCTATCTACAACTACCTGAAAGGAGGTTGTGGCCAGGTGGGTGTTGGTCTATTTCCCCAAGCAACAATTGACAAGCCAAGAGGAACAGACCTCAAGTTGCACCACGGGAGGTTTGGACTGGATATTAAGAAAAATGCCTTCATGAAAAGGGTTGTCAAGCTTTGGAACAGGCTGCCCAGGGGAAGGGTTGAGCCACTGTCCCTGAAGGTGTTTAAAAGACCTGTAGATGTGGGGCTTAGGGGCAGGGTTTAGTGGTGGACTTGACAGCATCAAACTAACAGTTGGACCTGATGATTTTAAATGCCTTTTCTACCCTATATAATTCTATGATATAAAGTTTAAAACAGGATTTTTCACTCTCTATGTTACAATGTACAAATATTTTAAGTGGTAGTGTAATTAACTGAAATGTGATAACTTACCATACCTGCTTTGAGTTTTACAATAATTTTTATATTTATTATAAATCCATTCCATATCTCTCCCTGATAAGGGTGTTTCTTCTCTGCTAACCTTAGAATGGGAATGCTTACACTTTCTTCTGCTGCTTACAATGGAGTCACAGGACAGGCTATAACAAATTTATTATATTTTCCTTTAACAACATAATCCTGAAGTATATTGTGGAATATCGTTGGAATGATATTGGCAGATCATTTCATTTCAAGCCAGTTTACACACACAATCTTGTGCATTTTCTCTTTAGAGGGTGGAAGTCTTATCAGAAAACTAAATGAAAACCCGATTCTCAGTCCACATTTTCAGCAGGAGATGACACACTCCTGAGAAGACACAGGATACTTCTTAAGCTTTGATAGAAATGGAACAAGTGAGACTGTACAGAATTAATTACTGTACTTCAAAGCAATCTGTTATTTCTAGAGTCACTGAGCGACTACGATTCTACTGATTGCAAAACCTTGAACTCTTAGCACTACTTAAACTTTTACCTGCTGTGTTAATGCCTGTAGGCACAACCTGGGCAACTGACCAAGGTTCACTGTAGAATACAGCAGTGGTCAGTCAATTCCATTAAGAGACCAAAAAAATAATTAAAAAGTAAAAATCACATCTTAAGGAGAGAAATAGATTAATTTTTAAATAGGAAATAAAGACAATAGTAAGAAAAAGCAAAGAAAAAGAAATTTTAACAAAAACAAAGGGATGAGAAGACTTAAGTGTTGCTTTTCTTCTGTTTTGTAGTCAAATATTTTGTAAAATGAATATACAATGCTTTTAACTAAAAGTAACAGAGACAAAGCAAAGATGAGCGGCAAAATCCAGCACTTTAATTCTCCTTTCTCTACATGAGAGCCTTTCATTCATATTTCCCATTTTGGCATAAGGAATTATTTTCAACCACAATTCCAACTCATTTCAGCAAAAATGTGAATATGTTCCACCAATCTGCTACAAAAACAGAGCATTGTCTCATTACAGAATTAAATAGTAAAAATCTCATTCTCCTCTAACCATTAACCAACTCATTTCCTAGGGTGCTGATACAAAGCAGCTCCCCAGACAAATTCATTATAATACTCCTTCCCAAATACCAATCAATTTTGCTCAGCAAGAAAGGGTGGCACACCATGAAAAATTAAGAAGTCCCCCATGTACACAAGCAAAATCACTGGTTTTTGCTATTAACCCTTCAGGAACTGATTGCCTAAACCAAAGCCAGAGAACTAAGGACTGAGGGAAAGCAAGGGACCCAAAACTGAGGGAACTGACTCACTCAAGCAAAGGCAGAGAACCCAAGACTGCCTCTTGCAGCCCCAACAACAGCCCAAATTCTGCAGCACATCACTAGCCTGGCTCCCATTTCATCTCAACAACCTTCTGCCAAAGCATTCAATTTGTAGGTGGCCTTTGTTTCTGATATATTTAAAATCATCCATGTAGTAGCACAGATGTTTTTGGCAGGATCTTCTCCTCCTCCTGCGGGATGCAGGATCCAGCCAGCCTTCTCAGTGCCTTCCTTCTTTGCCTTCATGTCTTTCAGCTGCAGGGTGCCCTCCTAACTCCTCCAAGGCACAAGATGGTTTTGCACCCCCTGCTTTTGGGGAATAAACACCCCTTCTTAAGGCTCTTGGCTCTTTGGCACCCTTATCAAGGATCCTACTGCCTACTGGCTCAAAAAAACCCAAACGTCCAAATTCCCCGTTTCCCCAGTGCTGCACTCAGAGAAATAGCCTACAACAGCCACTCTGACTACGTGAAAATCCACATACCAAAAAGTTATCTTTTTTTTTTTTTTAAGCCAATAGAACCTCTCACATTTACAGAGTAAGGACAAAAGTGGGCTCAGGTCTAGTAGCAGCCACAGAAATTCATGGGGCTGGCCTCCAAGGGATTTGGATTCATTCACATCTCTCAATTGTTAACATAATTTAAGTGAACAAGTCGACTGTCAGTAGGTGCTTGAATTACTTAAGAGGATAAATCTTTTATTTAACTTTCAGGCTAATCAATCCATCCACCACCAATTTTTCAGAAAGTTAATTCTGTATTCACTACAAAGCCAAAGACCTGGATCCTGCCTTCATATATATAAGTCAAATAAGCTTATAAAGGAAACTGAAAATGCCACAATGGAAACATTGCCATACCAGTACTTTAAGCCATAAATGTAATATACATCTTCAGATATGCTGGACTGATTGGAACTCCTATCTTTTGCCGGAGCTGTATTATCTTTAAACTCTCAGGAGGCAAATGCTACCTTGGTATTGTGGTGTTCAAAGCACTGCTTAGACCAAGTCCAAAGCACAGAAAAGGCTATTAGGTATGAATCAGATCCAGCACAGTGCTGTCACCCTCCAGACAATTACATAGTCCAGGAAACTATTGCGTACATAAGTTAAAATTATTCTCCTATTCCCCTCCTCTATTATCTCATATCTTCTCACCTTTCTTACCTCCTGTTATTTTCACAAGAGTCAATAAATTGCTTCACAGCAATTTTACTATTTCTTCTATTATTCCCTTGTTTCTTTAGCAAGCCGTAAATAACTCTGCTTATTCTGAAAGTGTTCTACAGAGGCCGATCACAGGCATAGGTTAGAGTTTCATACCTGTCTTAAAATCCAGAGGTCTATAGGCACATTATCTCTGTTCTGGAGAAGAGTGCTGTGCTGCTTCTTTCTCCCATGATTTAGGGAAGCAATATAGGGCAGGATTGTTCAGTAATGAAACTCAGTGGAAAGCTAAAACATTCATCTTAGTACTATCAACCAATAGCAAATAAAAAAGAGTGATACTCACAAGTAACATGCTCTGATTTCAAAGTCATTGCTCCAAATTTGCATCTGTGTAGAAGAGGCTTATTTCTCAGTCTTGAGATTTTCTTTATGGTGCTTTTTGTTATTACTCATACAATGATTGCAGGTTGAAATATGCAGATATTTAAGTAGGAAAAGATATTTTAATTTCCCTCATTATGCAAGCCAGGCATCAGACATCAAGTATTTAAAGGTATATTTTTTAATGAACAAGATTTGACTGAAAATTTTGACTAAGTTTTGAACGGCTTATAAAGATCACTATTCCACTCACCGCAGCTATTACATATAACTGACTCATCCATCTAGTGGTGCTGAAATAGCTTAAGTAACTTTAAAATATGGCAGCAAATGTAGGTTTCAATGTAACATAAAGCTCTGCACAGAAAGCGTTGGAGAACTTCGAACATTCTTTATTTTGAGCTATTTCCCTCAGTCCTTTGCAGCTATATGTTTTACTACAGTTCTTGAACTCAAAGTAGTGAAGATTTCTGAGTTTTGTTTTTATAACACTGCCTATTAGCAGTCTGTGGAGGCCAGGAAAAGCAACACCCATGGACTTTCTGAAGACTCCTTTGAGCAGACTGAAATGACCTCATGACAAGCAGAAGGGAAAAAAAGTGTACGTGAGGGAGGCACAAAGCAAGGGTCTATTTTTAAGCCTCCCACCTTGCTCAGAAGGCTTACAAAATGGCAATGTCTAGCCTACATTTACTGGTGGCTTTATGCTCTTGGGGGTTTTTTTCTGTGCTACACAATGAGTTATTTACTTATGAGAAATACTGGTCTGTGTAAGCTGCAGCCTAGGAGACCAACAACTTACACTGTCCTTGGCACCACGACAGGATCTGCCACTATATCATACTGAACTGTTCTTGAATGTCTCCAGTGTATTATGTGCAACTGTGCTTTCCTTTAGTGCTGGGCCTGTAACCTTTCTTGCCTTCTCTTTTTTACTCCTGGAACACAGATTTTTGTACCAAACAGACAGTAACAAGCTTGCTTTCACAGAAAATGGGATCATTGCTTTGGCAGCCGACAAAATTCTAGGCCAGATTCTCTCTTAGTAATAACTGCAAATACTTTATTTTCTCCAGTTTTCTACAAAAATGGTTTACAGTGGCAGGAGAGATCAGGACAGAAAGTTAACCAAATCCAGCTTCATCCAACACTTCCATGTACTAAGACTTTGTGTCTACATAGCTCATGCATTTGTCCCTGAATACTGCTTCTGTTTCTGGGAATGGCAGAGTTGGGAGTCGGTAAGTCCCAGTAATATCTCAGTAGTGTTTCATTTGAGATATATTTAGAGTACAATCAGAATTAAGAAATTTCCTGCCTTTCTCTATCTGATATATCCTGGAGTATCAACTTGGCCAATAACGAAGGCACTGGGAAGACTTCCACCACCAAGTGGGACAGATTGTATAAAGATGAGGAAAACTCTAGGAAAGGATATCTGATGGACTTGGGGTGGCTTACTGGCTTACTGGTTTGTGTGTATCCCTAGTCACCCTTAGATCCATCCAAGGTTCAGAGGAGGTTCGGGGTGGTTGAGAGATAGATCTACACTGGCCGTCCTTATATTCCCATCTTTTCATACTAACACTTTACTTTCTATCAAATGACAATATGGATTCTCCTGTTTGGATAAACATGTGCAAACTTCAGCCATGTCCTGAAGGCAGTAGAAAAGAAATGCAGTAAAGCCTGCAGCATCCAACTGTACTCTACAGATGCAGTTGCATTTCTACTTCTATTTCTGGTACCCACCTGCTCTGCACTCACAGGCAGAAGATTTCACCTCTGTGTGCCCTTTTCTGCAGTTTGCCTTTCTCTGCCATTCACTCTGAGAACTGAGACAACTGTGCATATATATATGTGTGTGTGTATGTATGTGTTTATACATACAAACATATATGCAGAACTTCACACAACAGCAACTGACCCTGTTGAGACTGCTGGTTACCTCTCCAGGGCAAAACCTGGTGATTCGGAGAGGGGAAGGGTGCTCTGGGGTTTTTTTTGTGGTTTTGTTTTGTCTTTAATTTTTCAATGTTGTTTTTAAGAAAACAGTGTTAGCTTTTAAGGATAGCCTCCTTTTTAAGGATAGCATGCAGTGGTGGCTCTGATAGCCTTTGGCTACATGCAGTGGTGGCTCTAACACTTCTTTAACCGGTGAGAACCCATCTCAGACACAACGAGGGTTATCACATGGACACTGCACATCACGCCCTGTTTCAGTATGTAACCTTGGGTCAACTTGTGCTTCTGGGCTTGCTGTGAATGTATGCATCACCCGTGCTCAGCGCAGGAGAAAAATAATACTCTGAAAATGTTTTCAGATATTTTTCAAAGTTCTGGTGGATCTAAACCCATGCTATCCCCAAGGTGTGTATGGAAAAAGGAATAAACAATACAGTGATGCATTCGTAATAGCCAGCAAGCTCAGGGGTGCTTTTCCTAAGTGACTGCACTCCTCTAGCATTCTTCTCTGCAGTTTTTAAACAACAATTAAAATAAAGTTCTTTGGAGCAAGAAGACTGTTTAAGTGAGCATTTGTTTAGATCTTTGGGGCCATAGTGCTGAAAGGGAGTTTGAAATGTTATGATGTAGTCAAATAAACGCTATCGCAAAATGTAAAATCACCCATTTAACTGCCTGTGTTGTATTCCTTGCAGCTTCTTTTCAGGCTGACATTCTTTCATGTTTTGCCTAAATATAAATATATATGGGGTTTATGCATGGATAACTTATATTTTAATACAATTTTCCTTCTCTAAACTGTTTTTTTTCTGAAAAATTCTCCTATATTTACCAATGGAATTTTTTCAGGGAGATAAAGCCCATGCAGAAAGATATCTCAGCTTTCCAGTGAAAAAGAGTCACAGGTGAAACAGGGAGATGGCTTAAAATCACATTTTGAATGATTAACAATTAAAAGGGCCAGTCAATATTTTCACAATATTTGTAAAAAGGCAGCATTACTGAGGCAGACAGCCAGACAGCTTCACTGCACAGTAAGAGCGTGTGCATCTCGCTGTGGGGAGACATGACTCATTCAGCAGCGCCTCTTTCTCTTCTAATGGAGTGAGTCTGACCTCTGTGCATTGAACAGGATGCACAAAGAGAGACAAAAGAGACTGTCATTACAATTTTTTCTCTGTTTTGAGGTGACAATGCAACAGTCATATCACTTTATTTTTTCTTCATCATTATAAAACACTAGATGTGATTTTTCTTCCATTCTTTTGTAAATACATTTAAGATTAGCATGATGGACTGTGAAAAAAAGTCTTTGATTCCTGAACTGACTCAAATATGATTACTGCATACGATGGACAAAATCGCAAGACTTCACCCTCAGGTGAAATGGTTAGATAAGTACTGTATTTAATATCTGCTTAGGATGATGAACTTCACTCTTGGTTGACTTCCAAGGGTGGCTGGTGGGAACCTCACAAGCCATCAGTAATTATCATGTTGAACTTGCAGAAGATGGGCGAATGCCAGGCACTTAAAAAAGGAAAATGCAGTGCCCATATTTCAGAAAGGAGGGGGAAAGAGTCAGAGAGTCAAAGATGTCAGCTTAGTTTCAGTTTCAACAAAATTTTAATGAAAGAAATCATCAAGCCAACAATTTTTAAGCATTAGGGAAAAAAAAACAAACAAAAAACCAAAACAAAACCAAAGGAAACATGGATTAGTCTGGCAAGTTTTTCTTTTGCCAAAGCTAATTGCTTTATGTGACATCAAAACACTGTGATAGAAGGGAAGCAAAAGATGTCATATCTTGGCTGTTAATAGTGTTTTGAATGACATGTTCATCGTCCAGCTAGGGGAACCTAGGGAGGGTGAAAGCAAAGACAGCTGGAAGATTGTAATGAAACCACAGTTACTCATAAGCCATTGCCAAAATGAATGGGCATCTTGAGCAGACTCTGGAGTCTGGTAATACTCAATGTTTTCTTTACAGTTCTAGATGTCTTGACAAAGGATTTAAATTAAATTTGCATATAACACCAAAAAGGATTAATGGGACTAAATGGGGAACAACCACTCTGCTGAATGCAAGATTTAAAGACCAAAATGTTCTTAACACTTCTATATGAAAAAGTATGATTCAGGGACAAATATAGGGTTTTACACTTAGCAGAAAATAGTTACATAAAAACACATAAGGGAGTTGCAAAATGGTAGGGTTTGGTTATTTTTGACTCAAATTCTGTCTGATCTGCAACCTCACATTGCTGCAATAGGTGATGGGATGCAGAGAAAAATGCGGAGCCTGCATGTCAGGTGAAATGAGTCTCCTGGTACTGATACAGCTCAGGTGTTTCAGGCTCTCAGCTTCACATTTCTGAGTAGTTGTCACAAGATTAGAGGAGAGATTAACCAGAGATTTGAGGAAGGTTTGCTCTCAGGAAAGATGAATGACTATTTAGCCCAAAGGAAAAAAAATCGCATGAGGGACACAGGTCTTTATATATGTAAATGGCAACTTCAGAGGAGCAGGGAATTACCTCTTCTCTGTGCTCAGACAGGGAAGGTGAAGAAACAAGCTGAAATAGAAAGACAACATGTTCCCAAGAAGCATTAAGGAAGGTTTCTAAGGGTGAAAATCAGAAGCAGTTCCTTGAGAAAGTTGTGGAAAAAAAGAACTGGCGGGACAACACCCTGCCAGGAGTGACAGGGGCATAGCTGACCTTCCTTGGGGACGAAGAGGGAATGTCACTTTAGGCAGGTCCAGTGGGACAAGTAACAGCCTGCGATCCCTGCCTGGCCCATCCTGGGGATTACATCTGCTCTGCAGTCCCTGCCTGGAGCCTGCTCTGCCCAGGGATGGACAAGTGGATGGTGGTGGGTCTCAAGTGCAACACAGCTGGGGGTACCAATATTGCAACTTAGGCATGGCTTTTATTCAACATGCTTCACTCCAAGCAAGCTTTCAGCTGGTATGTGTATGCTCTTCATGTGTTTTCTCCTTTTTCCTTACTCATATTTATTCAATTGCTTAAACCAAGGCTTTTTTTGAGTTCTCCCATTCTTAAGATAAACAGCACTTATTGCTTTCTGACTTCAATAACCAAGCTAATAAAAATCCAGTTGGTAGATTTAATTCTTTTCAAGCTTTTATGAACTGAAACAGGAGATCAGACAGTTTTATGCTGATGCACAGTCACTGGTGGTATATGAACACAACCTGTATCACATCCTGCCAGACGATGCTTTATTGTTGTTATTTTCATTTATTGTTTAAACTAACAGGAAGTGCTGCCACTGCTTGTTTAAAATCAAATTTAGTAATTATGCATTGACCTGGAAGAAAACTGTTTAGAAGAAAACTGCTTAAAAGAAAACTGTTTAGAAGAAAACTGTGACATTTATAGCAACAGTGAAGATCTTTAAGGCTATGCTAACAACTTAGCCTAGACTATGCCACTTTCAATAAATCTGCTGTTATTTAGTTACATTATTCTATTGTAATACACATGCAGAAACTCCTCTGGGGTTTAGAAGAAAGCTCTAAAGTATCATTAAAAATGGCATTTTGAAGTATCATGGCATGTATCTACTCATATCTAAAAGAAGAAAAAAATGTAGATGGTTACCAGAAGCTTAAAATCTAGCAGCTATATAACTTCTTAGATAAACAAAATTCAGTACCATATGGCTTAGAGTGATAATTCTCAGAAACCAGTCCCTGTGTGCATCACTAATACAAACCTGAGCTCAGAAGTAACATTTCTGGTATGTGAGTCCCCCATGCAGCCTACTCGTTATTACCCTTTCTACATCATGGCAAAAACAGAGGCCATCCACCCTTGGCATGCATTCCCCAAATTAATTTTCCTGGTCTCCCAAATGCTACACCAGAGTTTTTCCCCAACCAAGAAGAGTTTAGTGGGGCTGGGGTAACTTGGTCTCTCCTGCTGTCTGGACAGACCAGGGTCTTAGACCTTCTTATCTGACATGTGGGTGATTTGACTTTAACCTGAGAGAACTGCTCCTTCCATTTGAATTTGGGATTTAGGGAATGTGAAGGAGTATAGAAGCAAAGAGGAAAAAAGTCCACCCTGCTATTGCCACAACCCCCAAAACCCTTCCCAGAAAACCATTAGTAGCTCCACAGACTCAAATGCCACAGGGTTTCAGAGTCACAGCAGAGGACCAGAGAGCATGTTTAATATGTGAAATTTGATGTTTTGGCATCACCATGCACCTTCAACAAGTAAGTCCTTTAGCCTGTAGCCAATGTGCCTGTGTCTTTTAGATCTAGTAAGACTGCAAGGTCCTTGGTATAGAAATTTTATCTCCTTGGTAAAATATCCTGCATGCTTTTACAAAATCATTTTGAAATAATAATATGGCCAAAGGACTTCAGTGCCTTCTCAGCTGTGCACATTTAGAAGAGCTAAGTTTTAACTGGCACTGTTCAAAGCAGAATTTAATCCACATTTCACATTCTTGTCTGCTTAAGGGCCGTTGAAATAAAGTATGGTTAGCTAATTATGAACCTATTTGTCACATAGGAAAAAGAGACACTACAGACCTTCTGGCTGTTAAAGGTAAGTAACACTGCAAGGGACCAACAAACTTTTAATCATGGGGAGGGCAATGGGTGTAAGGTTAGGTCTCTAGCAGCCCCTGGTGGCTGTTCAAATACAGATTTATTATTTTTTTGTTAATGATTATGCAAACATTTTTATTTGATTTGTGTTGCAATTTTGATTTCATGCATTGATATGAAAAATTTACGTGTTGTGGAAAAATGATTTCCTTACAAACTCTTTGATTATCTCTGAAATTCTATTGTTTCGGTGGAAGATTTTTAATAGAATAGGTCACCAAAATGCATTGGTTAAGCTAACAGCATCTAGGTCAGAGATAGTTATAGTGACTAATTACAATGGCTAATTCAGATGGTTTTGAACACAGAGATTTTGGGCTGACTATTAGTAATGTAAGCTATATCAATACACCGCCTTGTAAATTAATAGCCCTGCCTTTTAATTTTATTGAATAAAACTGTTTCATAATAGCAGTAAAACATTATGGGCAGTAGATTCCTACAGGATTATTTATCAGCTTTATGACTCATGTCACTCCTGGAAAATGCAGTAATTTTTGTTGGGCTGTATATCTTAATCATCACAGCTGTCACCCATTGCAAATGCTGTAGTAAAGACTGCAAATCACTAAGCGTTGCAGCTCCCTGTTTTCACAGACTCCTAATTTTCCAGCACAGTCTCCTTTCGGTAGTCAAATTTTCCATGTTTGGCCTACAGCAGACACACAGAAGTGTCTGGAAACAGAACAACAACCCACTAAGCTATTTTATTCCTAGGAAAAGACCCAAGAGAAGGGTATAACACTCTTTTGTGCATGTAAACTGATCCAAGTGTTTAGACACATAATTGCTAGTCCTACGTACTACCCCAAAATACTCACACTGGTGCATTGCTCATTTCAAGGGAAATTAGAAAGGTGGGAGTCTGTTCAGCACTAAAATCATGCCTCTGAGTGTTGAAATGTCTTCAAAATTCCACCTTGAGGGGGATACATGAAGGGCTGGGTCAAGACAGTGTGGCAAGGGTCACATCCTTTCAATCTTAGCCCTAAAACCTAAACCTAACATGTGGTCTAATTCCTCTGTCCTCTAAAAGAGGCATCTGCCACTCCTCCATGCACAGTGAGTTTGCTCTGCTTCTGTTTTCTAGCCAAGTATAAAGAGTGTCATAGGTTTGGTTGACCAAGTCAACCTGACCCCAGATTTAGGTTTTTGTGATCAAGGTATTTCAATGAACACTTCTCCCTAAAACTGTACATCAGGTGACACATAAAACAAGGTTTTGCAGATTTCCTAGCAACATCTTTTGTTCTGGTTTTGCTTTTTCTTTGCCTCTAAATATGGAGTGCTTTTAAAAGTGGTCAAACATTTCAAATTGAGATATTTTTTACATTCACAGATCACTGAACAGTAAGTCCTTCAGACAATCTTAAAAATGTTTTTTTATTAAGTTAGAAAACATGCATTTGCATAGAAGAAAACTGTAACATTTTAAAGAGGAACTATAAATAGAAATATACCTGTTAATACCTGCTCTTAAAAATTCTTCTAGAATAGACCATATGGCCAAAAATCATCATTAGAACTAGTCAGGAAAATTATATCTGCAACATGAAGCTATAGAGACTCAAGCCCCCACATATTTGATTTGAACACCTTCCTGTAGCATGGGCCAAGAGGAATCACTTAATAAAGCAGCATGGAACTCCTCAGCTATTTCTCAAGATTATAACAGCAGGTCTTTAACCACAAAGAGACAAAGCCAACCTTTAGCATCCCAGATTAGAGGAAAATTATCTGGCTGATTTTAAGTTGGAAGTGTTAAACCTGTGGGTATGCCCACAACCTTGCTGCAACAGCACATGGAAGAGAAGGCTTTTCTTTGGCTGACATAACATTTGTTAAAGGAACATTCATTTTTTAACAACTGGTGGAGGATGAGATTTCCAATGAGAGTCTGTAATGAGTTTTATATACGCAAGGTCACCTTGTGTGCTGCACAGCGCCGGGAGAATTAAGGCTGGTTGTGTTTGCACAGGGATGAAATGGCAGCAGAGGGGGAATCTTTGGGAAGGAAAAAGGTCAGAGACAGCACCAACTGTGTACCTGAAAGAAACCATTGTTTTAAGCGCTAATCAAGTGTTCCATTCCTGTTTACTAATCTAGGTGACATCTTAGTATGGGGATATACAGTGATCTAATAGTCACAGCCTTACAAGAAAACCACCAATCAACACCTCACTCCCAGTCACACAACTTGTGTGTTATTGTTCAACATCCAACAGGAATTTTTGTTGCTGCCTAGAGCCTGTGCAAAATCATGGTGTTTTTTTCTCATGTTTCTGTAAATGATAAGGTAGAGACCACTGACTTCTTAGCTTTATTAATGGCTTGTCTGATGTGGGATATGAAGCCATTTTTCAAACAAAGTATCTGCATAGCAGCATTCTGTTTTGAAACAGCTTAATTTTAAGTGTGCTCTGAGAAAAGCATTTTAGCAATTAGATATCATGGAGTACAACTGCAGGAACAACTAAATTAGGTTTTCTTGCCATGAAAAATTTGTATCAAACACATGTTTATCCACCCAAAATATAAGCTAGAGGTGCAAAAACCACTCACAGGCAGCTGTGTGCATTGTAAAGATCTGTGCACAATGATTCTCGTTCTCATTGCAGTGTTGTCCTGCCAGGCAGTAAAATTGTGCTCACATGAGGCAGCCTCTCCAGAAGACTGTCACAAAAAGCCTCACTGTGCAAGCAGATATGAGCAAGCTTGTCTACGCTGTCATCTGTTACTGAGACCTCCTGTTACTGCTGAATCATTTCTGATCACCTTGGCTTATTTAAAGTTCTTAGCTGGTGTCTTCAGAAATAAAGAGTTTGCTTGTCTCACTGTCTTTGCTTGGAGTGTGAGCGAGGATTACAAATTGGCATTTTCTGTCACAGTCAGACTGGAAGAGACAGGTACAAGAACATAAATGTTTCAGGCCTTGGTTGTTGAAGGTTTGGAATGAAGAAAGTAGAGGCTGATTTTAATGGGAGTCTTAGTCTTGAAGAAGGAGAACAGGAGCAAGACTTGAGAGCCTCCAGCCTGCAGTTTGCAGGCAGAGAGAAAGGAAAAACTAAGCAGCAGCTGATCGAGACAGCTGAGTAAAGAAGCTCCAAGGTAAAAATAGCAGCAGGCTGTCAAATAATCTCTCAGTGTTGGGCATGAGTGAGAAAACAGCATCAGGCTGTGGGGGAAGCTGAGTCAGGGACGCTTTGTGGGGAAGGGGAGAGAGCTGCCAGAGAGTCCTTTCACTGTGAGCCACGAGCAGAGCTCACAGAGGAGGAGCAGGCTTGGGGTTGGTTTGCTGCACCTGAGCACCATTCTGTAGAGACAACTTCAAGTCTCACTTTATCACAACTTCAAATTGAATATTTGTGTGAAGGGGACCCTTTTATCACTGAGATACCTGCAGTTATTTTATGCGCTTTCTTAAAAGGATGCTAGCAGGGGATTTCTGAAGTGACCTCTGGAGTACAGTATGTCTACCCCAAGGAACAGGGATGTCACTCACCACTTCTCCACTAGCCATTGGAACATGTCAGTTCTGAATGGGAGGTGCAGCACGGTAGGTGCTCAACCCACTAAACGGCTGTCTGTGCCATAGGGTTAGGTGTCATGGGCTTTTCTGTAAATGCTTTAGCTCATTCAGTAGTGACCGCAATGCACAGGCATCTCTGATGGATGGCCTGCTCAGCATGCTGATGGGCCAAGGACTGAGGTCTGTCTGGGTTTTGTTTATTCTTTCATGAATGACAATGCTAGTGAAGGGTTTTGCAGCGAGAGTCTTGAGCTGTTTATTTATGCAGCAAGAATAACATAAATATTTTGAAGTGTGGCTCAAACCAGCCTTCAGCAGAGAAAGTAGTTATGCTCAGCAGACAAAGCATGGTATGATCAGCTAGGGTGTCATCTGTGATGGACTCCAACTGCAGCTGCTGTGAACTGGGGAGTTTGAACCCATGATCTTAGTTGTGCTGCACACATTCTTGGATAAAAGGTGCTAAAAAATGCCAGGAGTACCTGTTCTGTATTTTTAATGGTGTTTTGTCTGTATCTTTTCACTTTCACCATCTGTTTCTGAACTGCATGAGGTAAAAAAATCAACCTCTTAAGAGAAAAAGGTACAGCTGTGGTTGCTGTTGAGCTCAGACTTATAATTTAAGAGTGGGATGGAGGGATAGAGTGGCCACTTCACTTCCTAAGCCCACAGCCCTGCGCATGCACTGCCTTTGTGGCTCAGTGCTAATTCAGTGTTCAGCAGTTCAGCTCACACTGGCCTCACACCAGCATCTCTAAACACCCAGTCCATCCCAGGCTTCCCCAGAGTGGCACCAGCCCAGCACTAGCACTGCATCCTCTGACTTCTGAAGCCCACCCTGGCACCAAGGGCTGGGCTCATAGGGAATGTGGTTACCCACAACATCCAGAAACTGGAGCTGGGCATTGAAATGCCCCACATTCTGCAGGGGTAGAAACAGCCCTGGGAAAGAGATCCTAACCCCACAGGCAGGGGTAGGACTGACGGTGTGTGTTTGGGCATACACCAGGAAAGCAAGCTGTCCCAGAGCTGCCCTGCATCCTGCACGAGTGCTGACGGTCAGGCTCAGAAGTTCATAAGCAAAGCAGCAGCATCCCCAGCATCACACCTCAGCCTGTGGGCAGGGCATGTTTAGCTCCACGAACCCAACTCTGTTCCTGGTTTGGCACAGCTCTCCCGGTACCACCAGCTCCGGCATCAGCTCTGCTCTGCTCATGACTTCTGTCAGCCAGGAGGTGGACTTAGAGCTGTTTGGCCTCTTCCTTCCATGCAAACCCACCTACCCTACTCCTTTGGGAACTGGATTCATTTCTGCTCTTTTAAAAGGCAGAAGCAAAAGCTGGTGCTAGGGCCCGGCTGGGCTGTGAAGATGGACATCTTTTTAGAGCGTATCTATAATAGCAAAATCCATCTCACACAAAACAGAGCCTGAGACACTGTGGCCAAGAGAGAGGCTAGCGTGGCAGCACGGTCTCCCTCCTTCAGAAACCCTGCAGCACAGAGCTGGGGAGCACGTTTCACTAGTCCAGACATTAAAGCAGTTTTCACTCCTTCTACTTGTGATTTTCTTTCTTGGCTATTTAAGAGCTGGGCCAAGCACCCATCTGTTTGGACGGACACGTCTTTGTTATTTAGGCTTCCAACTCTGAGGTGTGGAGAACTTTCCTTAGGCTGGTTGCCAGAGTGAGGTACCAAAATCTCTCGTCTCCTGGCCTCTTCCCAGCTGCCTTTGCAGGACAGCTCATTTATTGATGGGATGCCTCCTGGATGGCTGCACTTGGTAGAACAGCATGCAGCAGACAGCAGTCAGAGGCCAAGTTACCCCAAAACATCGAGCTCCAATACCCAAAATCCTTGCAGCTCTGCATGGAGTTCTTACTACAGTCATGTGCTCTGGCTTTGTACATAAACTAGGGAGATTTAAGTGTTAAGTATTTCAGTGGTTCAAGATTAATCACAATTTTATCCACTTGCTTGTTGAAATAATCTCAGAAAAGAGTTTTTCATGTCTCTTGTTTGTCTGATAGAAGGACCATAAGGTGAAATTCGAGCTATTTCTGTTTCTTATTAATTAAGAGAGGTACCAAATGCAGAGATGACATGCCTTGCTCAGAGCTGAGAGGTGACTCCCTGTGGCTTCCCTGGACAGGGATGGTCCCAGACACCCCTGGAGTATCTTGATGATACTCCGTCCTATTTGAAAATTCTCATCACCAATCCTTTAAGATCAGTGGCCCTAGTGAACATTTAACTGTATCATGACTTGTTACATCAATGGTACATATGATGTTTTTATTCTGCTATTAAAACCATCAGCCCTGGTGTGGCCACCATGGCTTAAAACTGGTAGTCTAGGACCTTTGGGAGGAGTTAGGGGCACTTCTTTCTCTTGAACTTTGAAAACCAGAGCCTTCACCATCCTTGTTCAACCCTGAATAAAGACTCATGTAAGGATATGCCCGGAAGATGAGTGCCTCAGCTGGTGTTAAATTATGCCCCATCTGCCACTGGGAAACAGCTGTGTGGTGCAAAGCAGTGACAAGCACCTACTGGCTGCTTCCTCTCACAAATGTCCACAGGATTTCAATCACAAAAAAAAAAAATAAAAATCTTGTCCTTAGGGCTGTAATTCATTGGCTCTTAATCTTTCAGTTGATTCCTCCAAAGCCTAGTCACAGCCTGTTGCTGTCAAGCCACTGCTTGGAGAAAAAAAACAGGAACAATCCTGTGCTCCCAAGGACCCTCTAAGTCTGTAGGCAATAAAGAGTCTAAGGCCGTAAGTCAGATAGGCTGTCAAGTCATAGGAACTGTGTCATTTTTACCAACTTCCCACATGTCTGTCTTGACACTCAAAGGGATCCTCACAGCAGTTCTTCCTCTGCTTCACTTGTAGTTGCCACTTAACAAAGACTGAAGTGGAAAGGCCTCCAGCTCTAACCCCATTAATCTCTTTCACAATCAGGCAGATAACTGAGCTACAGGGACTTGCAGTTTTTTCTGATAAAAGGAGAAATTGATGATGAAGAGGGGCATCTGTGGCATGAAATCCAATTTTTCTGAAGAGAGCAGAAGACAGGATATCAGGTTCTCATGCCCTGTTTCAGCAAGGACCCCATTCTCAACGACTCACTTCATATTGCCCTGCCAGTGAAACTCTCATATTGGCATTTGCTGTGTCTTGCTTTCCACTTCTTGAGTTGCACCAAGGAAGGTTTAGATCAGATATTTGGGAAAGTTTCTTAACCAAAAGGGTTGTCAAGCACTGGAACAGGCTGCCATGGGAAATATCTCCAGGGAGATATTTCGAAGACTTGTGGATGTAGCACTTGGGGACACGGCTTAGTGGTGTACTTGGCAGTGTTAGGTTAATGGGTGGACTTGATGATCTTACAATCTTTTCCAACCAAAATGATTCTGTGATTCTGAATGCTTTATATGGTGTGTCTTTAGTGTGAGCGTGCCTTTACACAGAGTAACAGTAACACTGCATAAAACAAAGACTTTTTACAGTTACTTCATAAATGAAGGATAATGGTTCTTCCTTTCTCCTGAACTCCAGTTTTAACAGGTCCTAAAGGAACCCCTTTCCCCATTTACAGTCAGGTGTTGGTCAGTCCCTTGAGCTCGGCAGCTGCAGCACATCTTGTACGTGTGGCAAATTATTTAACAGCAGCCTGTATTGCCTCTCTGGGGTTTTGTATGAGGGAACCACATATGCACAACCCTCCTGTGCCTCCCTGGTTTCAGTAGTCTTCCACCTTGTTCCTCACCCTCTTTAGATGTCTATTTGGTTTTACTTTGTTGCCTTAATTTAAAATTACAGTCCTTTCAAAATCAAAATTGTTGACGGATTGCCGCCACAACATGATTCCAGGATCCAGAAGTGGGCAGAGACCTGTTCTGTCTCCTTACTCAGACCTCTTTTTCAGTTTCTGGTTTCAGTTTGCTGGTTACTTTCCTAGACAAATAATTGTATTTTAGATGCTTGGAAACACATCCAGTTTGTCAGTAAAGTTGATCAGCATGGCCCTACATGAGACCTAGTGCTGTTACCAGCAACAAAAATCACTTGCTGGAGTAGCTCAGGACCATTCTTAAAACATAACTGACATTGTCACCAAAGGTGTTTTTCCAACAAAGAAAATGCAATTATCACTTTTCCCATAAATTGAAACACTTCTTTAGGATTTTGTTCAACCTTCTAATGAGAATAAACATGTTGGCAAATGTTGCATTAGACAACTATTTGGAGATAACAGGCAAAAATATTAAGCATTTGTAGGTAGGTGAGGATAAATTCAGGCACCTACAAAGGGAGCCTCTATAGTCTTAGTGCCAGTAGCTTTCTACCTGATATTCAGGGCATTTTATTTTATAATTAAATAATTATGAGGAGATGGTGGTATTTATTCTTACATGACACTGAGAAATTAATCACTCATCAAATCCTACAGAAATCTGGGGCACTAAATTCAGACACAGTCCAAGGTATTTTTATTTCTTTCTTTCTTTTAGTGTGAAATTGTACCTGCGAGCTGCAGCCCCCTCAAGCAGGAAATGCTAGGAGATTACTCTAGGCACGCTGACCTCTTTGGCACCCACAGCTGATGATCATCTCCCCTAGGCACATTAATTAGTTGCTAGAGTAATTAACTGGAAGCACACTAATCAATGCCAGATGTTTTGGAGTTGTTTCATTTTGGATTGCAACTGCTAGGGGTTTCCTAAACTTATAGTCTTGAATGTTCTTCTGCAGGGAAGGCCAAGCTTTTTCTCATCCAGTCAGCAGTTCATCAGCACTTGCTTGCGTTCTTCCAGCCCAAAGCTGTGGCTGAATGACCTCACCACCACAGCACCCACAGCTTCAGTTTGAGCATGAGGAGTTTGGGGTGAGATTGAAAACTATTGGTTAACTTTCTATTTCCTCGTGTACATGCACATTCTTCTTCCTCAAACAGATATCTTTGCCTGAGGGAAGAAGCAAAGTGATATGTCAGTGTATTTACATGCTAATATTTAGATACATGTGATGTTTATTAGGAGAACAGTGAGGGATGGAGGGTTGTATTTGTGTCACTAACTGTGACTGGCATCTGAGGAGGAAGTTCTGTGACTTCTTCACGTTTTATTGAACACTGGAGAGTGGAGATTTCTCATTTTTAAATTATTTAAATGATGATCATTACCTGTTCACAAGTTCAACACCAGTTATTTATGTTACCTTCACACTATGTTAAAAATAGTACTCTCTTCACTGCTCTTGGATTACTTTTCATAGACACAGTTATATCGTGTGTGAAGATACAGCCTTGTTAAATTTATCCTGATATGGGCTCTAATTACCTTGTATACTTACTGGAAATCAACCAAATGCAGCAGGATTTTGTTGGGGAACTGATTTCTTCTTAACACCCTGACTGTCTTTTGTCCATAAAAGATATTTCTAAGCCTGTCAGATATAGTCTATGTGATTTGTTCTTTTAATTGCATCTTTTCAACATTATGGATGCAGTGTTGTTTCTTTAGGGCCAGTACTGGTAGTGTTACACTGGCAATGTGCTTTTGCTCTTGGGAGCCATCGGTTCTTGCACCCTCATCTTTAGACTCTCCTCCCCTCCAAGGACCCTCTCAGTCTGTCCCTGTGGAATTGTGCCACTGCCATGGCATTACACTGCAGCTTCTTTTCTGCTTTACAGCCAGAGGTACAACAGTCTTCCTCCCAAGGTGCTGTTCTTTGGCGATATGGTTTTTATTTTGTTTCTTTCTATCAGAGATTTGAGCTATATTTGGTATTTATTTTTATTGTTGGACAATTTCTATGGCTGATTTTTCTTGATGGACCACTTGGATCTGCACTGTTTCTTCTCTCAATTTTACCATAATTTTTCTTACTTTCTATATTGTGGCAGAGTTATTGTCGTTGTGTTGACAGCCCTAGCAGATGTCTGTGACTGGCTCAAGTATTCCTCAACACCTGCTGAATTTTTTCCTCCTGTTTCTACTTTAAATAATCCCCCATAACCTTGTCAGTTTTCTGTGCCAGCTGACTTGCCCTACTTTCTTTAAGGTGGAACTTACATTTCCTCACAAGTTTTCTTTTCCCGAATAATTTCAGTGAGCCTGTTACATTCATATTTTCCCTTGTCATGCTGCTTTTAATTCATCAGTTCAGACACTGATAACCTACCTAGCTGTTCCAGTTGTTGTTCCTCTCTGTTAATAATCAAGTAATTTATTTTTTTACACTTTGAAAAGTGATAGGAATTGCAGCCAACCATCTATCTAGATGCACTAGATGACAGGTAAAATCTCCCCAGAGCAGCATCACAATTCACTATCAGCTATTATTAGCAAGCTAAGTAAGCTAAATGCAGATTTCCTCTTTGTAATTTATTCCTTTTAATACAAACCGGGGAAAAGGTTCAGAGATAATTTGCAGCCTGCTCTGAAAGTTAAGATAAGGACTGTATCGGACCACGGATTGATTATATTTAAAGCCATAGGACCCCCAGTGGCAATATCACCCAGCTGTTCCCTCTTATTTACAGCAGCACAGCTCTGGCTTAAACACTGCAACTGATCTTGGCAGCTGGAGCATCACAGCACAAGGGGGGAGCGAGGGGGAGGGAATCTCCAGGCAGCTTCAGTGCAGCCTTTTGTCCTCTATGGTCCAAGGTAGGAGCAAGGATGTGTGTGGTAATTCCAGCCACCTCCTGCCATTGCACTTGAGCAGTTTGACTACTGTGACCTACCGTTCTTACAGATGTTGTACCCCCAATAAGTAATATTTTTAAATAAGAAAATCTAATGTTTCTGCAGCTGATTTTTGTTTCAGTAGAGTGACACCATATCATCTAGCAATTAATCCCTAACATGGCAATGATCATAGCCACTATGTGTAGATACTTTCAGGGAACAGGAGTTTCCTTAGAAAATATTTCTATGCCATAAGATTTCTTCACCATGAAGATTTAATTTTGTAGCTTGCTTGTCTCTGTCTCCACTCCACAATATGTCTTCTATGCAATTCAGATTCATGTTCACTAGGAACTGCTTCATAATGATGAATAACTGGTAGCTGGGCACAGTAAGATTCAGACCTAGGCAAGGTAGCCTTGGTTTTTGGTTGCATTTTTTAGTTTGGTTTGGATTTTTTTAGATAGCAAATATTAAGGCAGATATAAGACAATGATAAATAGAATGGAAGTACCAATTAACACTAGCCAGGTAGCTGTATGGCTCAGAAAAGCATTTTAAAATCAAAGGCTTTACATTTGAATGCAATAGTTCATGCCAGCAGCAAAGCAAGACTGCTGAGTCAGTGCTGTTCACTTATCTACCATGTATTCAACCCACTGCCCGCATGCATGGGCTGAATTTTGAAGCACACTCCTGACTGCCTGCATGTTCAGCACAACATTCCAAGGGCAGAGTTATGCAAGCACATATTTATTTTACATTTCAAGAAATAGAAATAATCACTATTTTATTCATACATTAGATGTATGAATAAAAGTCTATAATACACCACACATTACAGAGAATTATTCCTAAATGGAGTTAGTATGCTGGCAACACAAATTGTTGATATAATATCTTTGGGTTTGTTTTCTCCATTGGTATTAAACAGTCAAAAATGTTTCAGACTGTTGCCTGGAGTCCCCAGTACTTTAAATGCTTTATCCCAGGTATCAGTCATGATACTTATGGGGGAACTGGCTGATGTAGTTGCTGAGCCATTCTCCATGATATTTGAAACATCATGGGTCAGGGGAATTCCTCAGCAACTGAAAAAGGAAAATTGTAGGCATCTTTAAAAAGGGTGGAAAGGAGGACCTTGGGAACTACTGACCTGTCAGCCTCACTCTGGGCCTGGGAAGGTCATAGAACAGATTAGAAGCTGTGCTAAGGCACGTGAGGACAGGGAGGTGATTTGGGACAGCACTGGAAAGCAGAAGGCTCCAGGGAGACCTTTCTGAAACCTTTCAATACTAAATACTTACATGAAAGACGGGGACAGACTTTTTAATAGGTCTGTTGTGGTAGGACAAGGAGTAATGGTTTTAAACTAAAAGAGGGTAGATTCAGACTAGATATAAGAAAGAAATTTTCCACAGTGAGGGTGGTGAAACACCAGAAGGGGTTGCCCAGAGAGGTGGTAGATGCCCCATCTCTCAAGGTCAGGTTGGATGGGGCTCTTGATCTAGTTGAAGATGTCCCTGTTTATTGCAGGGGCATTATGTTAGGAGACTTCTGCAGATCGCTTCCAGTCCAAACTATTCTATGATACTTACACCTAAACAGTACTAGAAGAACACATCCTTTACTCATCAAAGAATGTGGAAGTTTCACACTTCACCCTGAATTCTGGTTATTAATAGACCATCAGGAATCTTTCTTTTCACAGTCTAGTTTTCTTCAAAATGAAAATCTTCTGAGATGCTTTATTTAGAGAAGCTTGTGAGTGGAGAAAATTGTTTCTTTTATGCTTTTTTGAGAAGGACAGTTGCGGGTTTTCACTGATTTGCAATGTACATTTTGCACTTGAGTATTATATGAAACAATCAGGACTGGAGGAGATGCAGAGTCAGGACACAGGGACTTCATATGCACAATACCAGGCCTGTAGGCTCCAGTAAAGGCACCCTGCAAACCTGTTTAATGAATGGAGAAGCTGAGCCTTTGATTTTTCTACAGATTGGTAAATTGGATCTCATGTGATGAGTGGCAGGATTTCACTTTGTTGCCTTACCCTTCGTGATACATCTGATTTTATTTTGTCACGTAAGACTTGTACAAGACTGATTTGGTGGCATCTGTTGTGTACTCATATGTTCCACTGACAGATTTTTTTTATTTTTTTTTTTATCATGAGAAACTGTGTACTTTGCAGAAAAGAGGGAAGTCCTGGAAAAAAACCCAAAAACTCAAAGATTTTCCTTGTCCCCATGCCTTTATTTCCCTAGGCACTCAGCAGTCCTTTTTAGACAGACTTCTGTGCAGTGACCTTGACATCGATGTCCTGCCATGACCTCATCGCACTGTCATCACACCATGGTTTCAAAATGTAAAATACCCTGCTATAGGAAATTTGACACTACAAATATTACAATAACTGCAGTAAACTGCAGAAGAACATGTTTCATGACAGTGGAAGCAGAAAAGCTAGATGAATTGGATTCCTTTTTAGATGAATCTTCCATGGATCAGTAGGTTTATTCAGAGTTACTTAAAAAGCAGTTAACATTCCATTAGCAACAAACTGTGATCTGTGTCAGCAGTAAAACACTGCTCAGTCATTTATTTTACAATGAGCAGTCACTGCAGGGAGAAGTAAAATTATGAAATGCCTCACACGCAAATAAATAGTAAGGCAAAGCCAGGGATTTTCTTTCTTATTCTAAATATTAAGCCTTCCTCCTAGGAATATTTATTAATATAGAGCAATTTTTCCTGTTGTTTGCTCTGTGCAGGGTGAGTCAGAACTTTATTTCTTCTTATGGTTTCAGTTTGTGATGAAAGAGGGGAAAAGTGCATGCTCAGATTTGGCTGCTGCCACGTTATTTCATTGAAGTAAGAGCATTGTTGGTTCAGCATTGTGTTCTCTGCCAACCTGGCTTTGGTCCCAAAGAGCTGTCTTGAAAGAATACCTTTCCTTGCAGTTGGCAGGAGGAACGTATCAGGCCCCATGCCCCAGTGAGCTCTTCACCTGATCATGATCACCTTCTGTGCTTAAAACAGCCTTTATCTCTCAATTCTCCTGACTCAGACAAAATCTGCACCTAATATTAGGCTGTTGTTATTCTTGAAGGGCAAATCTGATACTCACAAACCTTTTTATATCTGGTGAGATCAGGTATAAAATAGTCTTCGAGTGTCATTGATACCGCAGTGAGTCAGACATGAGTAGAACAAGCAATCTTGAAATGTGAGTTATGGGACAGCAAAACTCACTCCAAGCTGAGCTGCGAATGGCAGGCATCCTAATGACTTCTCCGTTGTGTCATTCTCCTGTGTGCTACTGTGCCAAATAAAGCTCAGCTGAACATCTCACAGTTAGAAGGTTCCTTGCTTTGAAGTCAATACTCTGACTGCACAGTCCAGCAGCAACCTAGAGCAGATTGTCCCCACTACTGGACATAACAGCTGCACGGTATTTTAATAATAAATATAAATGTACACCTCTTTCCCAAAGTAATGAGTTCTATGTTACAACAATAATGTCGCTTCATAAGGTTTTAATCCTTGTTTTAATTACTCTGATAGATGAATCATTATAATGAGACATAGAGAGAGAAGGGAGAAAGAAATATAAATAAACACATTGGTTGGACAACTTGTATTTCTGCTAAGACAGTAACAAGCAGATGCACAGCTGACTCATGTTTGGCATGTAAGATTCTGATTAAGACATTGCCCATAACTACCACAGTGACTGAAGTACTTGTGCTACTTTGTGAATTTGATATTTCTATAAATAAAAATATATAAGTGGGGTCAGTAGAAGTAATTTTACATCCCTAATTGATATTAGCAATTAGAAATGAAAAGCTATGTTTTAAAGCAATAACCAGTATCTCCCCATTTTCCTGAGATTCTGCTGTACTTGCACAGATTTATGTGAAGGGAAAAACTTTTTTCATGCTTTTCAGAAGAAAAGGATCCTGATGGGTGCGCTAATGTGGAGAAGCAAAGTTTGGGGTTTTTGCTTCCAGTTTCCAATAGTTGCTGTTCTGATGTGGCACGAGGGCATAGAAATCATTGTGGGGGCATCTTCAAAAGCCATAATTTTGAGGCTATGTTCATTCTTTCCCATTGCTCTGTAAGAAGATTATGATAATGAATAGCAATTTAGAATTAATTCGAAGCTAAATCATCTGGACTGCTTTTTTTCTAGACCTGAGCCCTAACTGCAACAATTGTGTCCAGCTCTATCTCCAATAGTTAAATTCCTCTGCACATCACATTTTTGGGGTGCAGGGTGATGGCAAGCAGGTTCCGCAGCTATTCTGAAGCTCACATTTAATGGCGGGTCCAGAAGCTTTGAAGTGAATTCTCCAAGTTTAAAGAACAAAGGCAGCATTTTGTAATCTTTTCCCATGTCAATCCTTTCCTTCCATGAGTCAAAACTCTAATATTTTCAAAATGGCTCAGTAGTTCTAGTAAAAAGGAGGAAGCAAGTAATGCATAAAAGTGATCATTCTGGAAATCTTCCAGTGCTGCTGCTTAAAATCTGTTTTTTCAGAGATATACTTGGAATTAGTCCTTGCATTATAAAGAATACAGTCACCACACTCATGAAAGGGCAAAGTAACAAGCTACAAAGTAAAAATGAATTTCTTTTTCATAGTCAGTTTAAATAGTCACTGTATTCCATAAACGCATGTAGATAGTGTGTAAAACATTGTGGATGTTACAACCACAGAGCTACAATGGTCTTTATTTAAATCACCTCTGCAAGTATGTTCCTTATATCAGAAGAAATATGCTTAGTTCTGTTTAAACTGTGAGAAGTAAGAAAAATGGAATAAATTTTTAATATTATGTCCAAATTCAACTGATAATGGCGTATCTTGCATAACTCAGGAGTGACCTTGTACATATTGAAAAAAATCCACATAATTTTGTCCTGAAGGCTGAGATTATTCATCTATCCCTTTTAAAATAGATGATATAATTAAACCGTTCCTTTGAAAACACCCCTCAGGTATTATCCTATTGCATATTTGCTGGTGGGCTTTTTAAATCTTTGAACGTATGACAGAATTAGAAAATCAACTCCATGTAGCAGTAAGGGCAGGCAAGCAAATTGTGCATAAAATTTCTGGCTTGAGCACCATGTCATTTTTAAGTGATTCACCTGTATGCCACCTGCTAACCCATCTCTGGGAGAACTGCAAAATTTTGAGCATCTTGCAAAAAAGGGCCGTTTTAAATAGGAAAGCATATCTTTAAAAGAGCAAAACAAGGAAAACAAAGCTTTTACAAAGAAACGTTGTCACTGAAATATTTCCTGAACCACCAGTCCTTAGTTTTGAAACCACTGCTGATCCATAAATTCTGATTTCTTGCAGTCAAACACTTGCTTCATTTATATATGCAGATAGAGCCCTCCTATGAAATCCAGCTGGTTTTGTGGTCCCAGTAGCATTTAAGATAAATATTGCAATAGCTTCTTAGTTCCTTCTAGGTATATACCAGATACCACTATTGACAATGCCTTTCCTGTGTTGTGCACTGAATTTATAAGGCTGATTTTAGTCTTTCTTCAGATTACCTGGTTTCTGAGCAAAATGGGGCACACTGCATTTAAAATGAGATATTAAACAGTGCCATTGCTGTTTTATATGTTCCCAACATTTTCTGTAATAGCTTCTCTAAAATGTGTGGCATAAACAAAATCCTCAAGCACATTGCGGTAAAATGGGTTTATTGGTGCTCATTTGCACTGACCTACATAGGTTGTTCTCAGGCTCCCCATTCCTGAGCAACGATGCTCGGTCTGTATTTATGCCAAGAAAGCATTTAATCTGTGCCAAGCCTTTTTTATTTCTTTTTTTATTTTTTTTTTTTTTGGTCAAAGTACACTCTGCCATCCAAAGCAAGGCACAAATACAATTTATGTCCTGTCAGTAAAATCAGGGAAAACGAAGACAGAAGGCAGGATTTACCTATCCAGTGATCTTACAAAGGTGTCTGTATGGATCTAACTTTTCGCATTGCATCAAGAGCAAAGAAAGCCTGAATTCCCACCTAAAGTCACCCACGGATAGAAAGAATGGAAAGAGAAACACAATCAGAATAGCACCTCTAATTTGTTTATTCTAGGGCAAAAAAAGAAAATCTGTCTCCATTCCGCACTAACTTTTCATAGCCTTCTATATTTCAATACTCTAAAGCACTCTGTAAAATGTACTTAACACAAAAATACCGAGGAAGGATGTTTTATTTTACTTCTATGCTATATATAACTAAGATGTTGAAGTGTTATGGGATGAAAAAAATAGGATTGTTATTTCATACAAAGAAGAGATTTCCTAATTAATTTTTTTTGCCAAAGCAAGAAAAATCTGAAAGGCGTTCAAGCTCTGGACATGACATGTAATCATGGTTCACCTTAGCAAAATATTGCAATCTTTGGGTAAGGATTTTATTGTGGAAAAGATCAGGGATTGTTTTTTTTTTTGCTTGGTTTGCATGGGTGTAATATGCTGAACATCACAAAGAATGTTCATTGAGACTGCCTATTAAAGCCTTATTAAACTAACATCCCTTAGAAAGCACAGTGCTAGTTTGAATTACTCTGTTTTCAGGTACATTTTCTTTAACTCAAAGTTTTTTCCCTGAACTTGCTGACATCTGTGTGATATTAATGCCTAAGGATTTTAGTGTATTTTGTAGATTTCTTAGAATTTTTAGAATTATGTAGGTTTTCCTCAGTTGCTCACGTTTTTAGGTGGTGTTTAGAAGTCACTGGGCACTTTCTCAGACATTTCTGAGCTTCGACAAGGACACGGTGTTGTGAAGAAGCCCCTGCAAGACAGTTTGAAAACAGAAGAGAAAGAGCCCTGGCTCCAAGGGCAGTTCTGAGCTTTCTAGGGGTGGACACCAGGGGAAATGGGTACCATGGGTTGGTTATAGATATCATATTGATGCCTTAGGACTTCATATATTTGTATTATATATTTCCAAGGAGGGAATGGGACATGAAGATGATGATGGTGACGAAGTAAGGGGTCTTGAGACCCCCCCACTCAATTCGAGGGAGGTGTGCCAAGGGGCAGACCTGAGGGACGTTCTGGAGGTGGCACCAGGGTGGACAGTCCTTGGATTGGATGTCACCTTTAGTTATGGTAATTAAGCAGTGTAATAAAATTAGTAAGCACCCCTACACTGGGTGCTTTGTGATATACTTTGTGAACCTGAAAAGCTTTCCAGAAAAGAACTACTCTCTACTTTACCCAGACTAATATTGCCTCAGAAAGTTTCTCCCTGAATTTTAGGCAACAATATGTGCTAATTATTGGAAGTTATAAAACCTGTAACATTCCTGGACGCGCACGTGCTTACTTTGGTGTGCACCTGGGAGCTTCCAAATAAAGGTACTTTGTCTGTCTCCACTAATGCTGTTTTGAGAGTTTTTTTGCAGGAATTTAGGCATCAATATAAATAACTGCCACTTAAGCATCCAAAATCCCTTACAGTAAAATAGGAATATTACTAGGGCTCAGGCACTCTGAATCTCTTATGTAAAACATACAATTGGCACATATCATATGTGCTTTAAAACATTAACATAAACCCGACCACATCCTCTTTTTATCTGCAGAATTTATTTGTTCCATCACCAAAAAATTAACGGGTCACAACTTTCTCTGTTTTTCCCTCAGGACCAAAGGTGCCCCCTTGATCGGCGAGGACGCAGCAGTGGTTGTGAGTTTCCGATTCTCACGTAAGTAATTGCGCTGTCGAACGGTGGATGACCTCATGGAGCTGCCAGTAGTAACCACCTTTGCTGGCACTGTGGGTGGTGCAGTCTGTGGAGGGAGTCCATTGATTTTGTATGTCCACTGCATTGATTGTGTCTGAAAATAATGAACAGAGACATAAAAAATAATGAGTGATCAAACACCTTGAAAATCTGTCAGTGATTTAAGATGCTACCGTGATTTCAAAAGATATTTATCCTTTTCCATGTGACGTACTGGAATAACACAGAATAAGAATTGCACTCCTGGAACAGAGAACTAAAATATTATTTACCTTTATTCAGGACCTGGCACAACAAAGATGAGAAATTTACCTTCCCTGGCTGATCTAAAATTTCTTTTTTATTTAGTAAATCCCACAGCTCTATATGTTTTCCAAAGGTATTTAATTATTTCACTCTACAATATAAATGCCTCAGGTTTATACTGTAAGATTTAATTGCTGCTTTGTTATTGGTAACAATGGTGGAATTTTTGCATTAAAATAATGAAAGGAACTCAGAGAAAAGGATTCTGAGTATGCACAAGAGAATTGCAGCTCCATGTTGAAATCTGTAGTTTGAAGCATATTTATGTGAATTGAAAACGACACTTCATTTGCTCTCTGTTTAGAACTGGTCTCTAGGAAAGGAACATATGTCTCTATGTCATGTCTTATAATGCTTGGATACTTGATTCTTTCTGAGTATGTGGTTTTTATTCTTGCTACACATCTCATCTATCCATACTTAAGGACTATTATTTCTATGAAATCTTTTTTCTGCTGCCTATCTCCCATGCCTCTTTTGTGACTTGAAGCAGAATTTTGGTTGCTAAAAACTCCCGTGTAACTTTTGCAGATCTTTCAATCACTTTCCTTTCAAAATGTATCACTTTTGAAAGCAGGGCTTTATTCCAAGTCTTCAACATTTTCCTGTTTTTACATTTAGGAAAAGGTCTATTCTTGGCTTATTTCCGTTCGACTTTTCTTAAAAAAAAAAAAAAAAGGCAAAAAGCCCAGAAACAAACAAAAATATTACAAACCCTCAAATGATGTTTATTGTACAGCTTTGTACTACGCAAAAGAAGGCCAAACCATGGCATGCCCACTTTAGGCATGCCCTGTCATCAGTTCCCTCATGATTAGCAACTGCAAATCCCAACTCCCCCAATGTTTGGGGCTTTGCTTTTCCCCCCCCCCCCCCCCCCCGCCCNTTTCTTCCCCCCCCCCCCCCCTCCAAGATCAAGCTAGTAAGGAAGACCAAGTGAAAAATGCAGCAGTCTACTCAATACATAGTACACGGAGTACAAAGCATAGTACACAGAACATGCCAGAGACTTTGCACCCCCAGAGCAATGAAGTCACATGAAGTAAGTGGTATTTCCAAATTCCCAAGGTCTGCCTTTCCACATTTGGCACAGCACTACAATCATGCCATGCTACTTGTGTGGCCCTAGCGCAGGTTTGTTGGTGCTGTCCTGGAGTGTTGAAAGACAAAGACACAGCTTGTAGGGTCACCTTTCTCTCCGGCTTCAAGTCATAAGGTTTTATCACTGCAACAAGACTTGTACTTTATGTAATTCATCTCCCATTTAAAACTCGCTTAATCTTTAGAGCAATCAACTGTAGATATAAGCATTACACCTAACATCATTTTTCATCCAAGGAAACAAAAGGTCAGAAAGGCTGTGTATACTCTCAAATCGATTGGGAGATCAGCACAATGCTCCACCTCAAAGGTCATGATTTTCTCCCTCAGTTGACAATCCAGCTTCCAACATGGCCTTGTGGCCCATTTGCTCATTCCAGTTTGAGCACTCTGCATCTGCTTTGCTGCTGGGCATGTCAGTGCACCAAGATTTGGCCTACAGAGGTGCCACAATACCCACACAAGCTGTGACAAACTCTCACACAGCACTAATGCTACCAACCATCTCTAAAGCATATTGTGTAAATTTGCCTCATCATTTATTGCGTTCTGTCAATTAATTATGGTCCAGGTAAAGCACTACAAAGGCCACAGAGATGAGCAGTCAGACTTCTCCACCTCTTACTTTCTCTACAGTCATCCCATAATTATAGCATCATACAGGATAGTAAAAAATAGCATGTTATAGTAGCTCTGACTTTATTTTATTACATGTCTGTTTCATACTTGCCACCGAAAAAGTTTGACTTGATGTTTATCTTTGTTATCTTTCATATGCTTCTTCCTTTCACTGCTAAAGAATATTTAAAGGATATCATTGGAAGGAGTTTTGAATTTATATTGCAGATATTCAACATGAAGTCTCTGAACTTTAAACTCTTTGGCACAGGCTTTGTTCTCTGCTGTGTACTTATGCAGCATTTATACTATTTCACAAATATGCTGAATACACTTACAGCTCTTAAATGCCATCACCACATGAATCTCTAATTTTAGTGCTTCCGGTCGGACAACTGGTTTTAACCAGCATTTTGGCAACTGAAGACATACTTTTCTGCACCAATATTGAAAGATTAGATGAGTTTTTTTCTGTGTATTTTTAAAGAAACCTCTACATGAAAATCAGCAGTTCTGATTTACTTGGTGTCTGCTGAATGACTCACCTTATTCCAATAAGATCAGTACGCAAGAGATCTTAGCAGATATTTCACCGTGTGCATATTTTTTCAGTTTTTATTACTATTATGCTAAAATCAAAAGCTAATTTAAATTGAATATTTTTCTGTGTAAAACAGGTGGATTAACTCATCTTTATTCTCAACCTTATTTAATACTGTGAAATGATCTAGTAATGCTACTGCCTGTAAAGATAAAATCCAGCAAAAGCAGGTGTGACATGAACCAACATCAGTATCTCATGTGTAAAGATAAAGCTGTCATTTAAGAAAAGTAAGAGGCTCTCCAAAGTTAGCTAATTATTTTATTAACTTCAGTACAAAATGAAATGGTTTATCTCTCTTTACTACACCAGATAACCAGTTCAGTTTAAAAAAACTGTAACCTCAGGGTCATATTCACTGTGTGCAAGTGTCATTGATTATTTCAATGTCAGAGAAAAGATCTGTTAGGTGTTTCAGCCACTAATTTAAACTGAGTGTTAAAGTACAAAAAAAATAATAATTTCTGTTCATGAAAACCACACATATTGTAAGTGTATAATGTTAGTCTGTAATGTTAGTAATAGTTTGAAATGGGATTTAAACAAAAATAGTGGGCTACACCATCTTTCAACTTCATGTATCATCAGCATCAAACAACTGATACAGACTTCTGGATAGTAATAACCTTTTGTTAATTTCCTGTTTGCTTGTAATAATATCCTAGATTGCACGTTCAGTGAAAAAGAAAGTTTGTGGCTTTACTTGGTGAAAAAGGCCACCTATTCTGCTGCTGTGGCAGGAGATCTTGGTATTTGCCTGCTGGAAACTCACTGGGTTCAATGGGGAAAATATGGGGGTTATGACATGATCCCTTTAGACAGAATCCATGAAGTTAAAGGGGAAAAAAAGGGCAATCACAACAAAAAACTCCACCCTAATTTATCATCTTGAATTATGGTAGCCCATCTATTGTAAATGATGTGTCATCATCCAAGACCATTGGAGACAGTCATTGTGCAAAAATTGTTCATTTCTATACTGATTAACTGAAAAAAACCAAACTGTTGTTTTCATTCAGCACTTTCTGCTCAAGGGGAAATGAGTGTTACAGACATGGAGAAGAGTTACTGTAATTGTCAACACAACGGGTTAGTTCTTTTTTTTAGCACTAGAACCACCCAGAATTCAGTAACTTTCAAGACAACCGCGACTTCAGTAATTTTCAGTAAACCTTAGACAACCACAAATGTCTCTTCTACCAGAACACTTAATTTCCAAGGGTAAAATATCACGTTTCCAAAAGCTGCTGAAGCCATAAGTGTTTACTTCAGCCTAAGTCTGTTCAGCTTGAGTTCAACAACTATTCCAGCCTACATGAAAGCTGCAGCAAGAGCAAATCTACCACGTTCAAAATCCAGGTAAGTGCCTCGAAGCTGCTGCTTTGGGGCTCAGGTCAGACAAGGTGCAGCAAAGCAAAACAGACTTTTCTGAAATGGTGGAGAACAGAGAGAGAGACTTCCAAAGGTCATCTGTATATCACCATACAATTATGACTGAATATTTGACTTGTGAGCTGCATTTACTTGCCTCAAAAATGGGACAAAATTTCCCAGATCAGAGGAACATGTCTTCCTATTTTTAAGGCAGCACAATTCATTGTATCAAATTTGGACCAATTCTAATACTATCTCTGGTAGTAACAAAGTCTGAAGGTGAAGGCATTGAAACTGCTGCAATCTGTACTATCAACTAGAACAGAATTATAAAAGACAATCTCTGCTAAGAAGATATATATGATATAACCACAGGTATTTAAGAATCCCAGGCTCCCTGTGATGCATATCTAGGCCTATTTCACACACAATTCAAGAAGAAAGACCAGACCACGTTCTGAATGTCCTTGACAATCTGAGGGCAGATTTCTTGCTGAAATGAATGACTTCTTTCAAAAGCTCAACACTCCTGAATCAAAATGTGAAGAGATTAATACCGTGGCTCACCTGGTTGGGAGTAATGGCCATCTGCAGAGTTAAATCCTTTTGAAAAATGTTTTTAAGAATTCAAAAATAAGCCATACACTGACATTGTTTTACTAAACAAGTTATTCAAGTAATTTAACCATGTCTATGGCTGACTGAGTAATGTTCATGAAGTAATTTATTCAGCAAATACTGATAACACTCACCAAACAATTTATATAAAAGTCTATTCCTTTTGGTACCCAACCCATTTTTACTGGTGGCCCGTGATTCATAGGATTAATCTGCAAAACACAGATCCTCCATGTGTATTCACTGTAGGCTGGAAGTGCTACTGAATTCAAGCTAATTAATTGCCAAAAAAATCTGTGTTAGGAGAGTGATAAATATTGGGAGCAAGGATCAGGAATTTCAAGGAATATTGTATTCCAATTAGCTTCCAAACACTATTAACTTGGAAAAATCCAAATAAAATTTTTGAGACTTCCAAAAAAGCTAAAACACAGGAAATTACAGGTAGTGCATCAAGTATTTCCTGGCCCTTCATTTATATTGCACTGGTGACAAGCATAAAAAAGACCAATTATGATTAGTGTATACAGAATGAAATTAAACCAAACCTTTATGTGAACTGTGGAATGGAAGAGCAAAGGCAAGAAAGCTCATGGACCAACGCAATGATAGTTTAATAAGTGAATGAAAGAGAGGAGGAAAACCCAAAGCAATAAAAAAAGAGCGATGTAAAGGCATTCACTCAGCACCTCCCACAGGCTGATAAATGCCTACCCAGGCTCTGATCAATTCCTAAAGAGGAAGATGGTGAATAATTTTCTTAGTTTAGAAAGCATTTCCAGGTAGATCTGAAAGTGCCTTAATGAACTTCTGCAGTTCAAATATTAGGTGTTTTACAACATTGCTTAGATGTTATACAATCCAAATCCTCCAGGACTGATAATAGGCTGAATACCTTCATACAGCAATGGTTCCCATGTTGTTGTCTTCTTTTGGCATTATCAGAACTACAGTCTCAATAAGCAAAGTAACCTTTCCTCCTGCTTGTGAAGCAAAAATGTTGAGTATTGACTCAGCACTCTGCTTTAAATCATTAAACTCAACATCAACACAGCTGATACCTTATTTAATATTAAACTGTTTCAATTATTCTAGTAGTTTTGTTACATTTTTCCTTGTTCATTCTGTTTAAGAGATACAGTTTAGAATAACATTAAATCATGATAATTAAGAAATGTCCAGAACAAGGCAGAAAACATTTTCACCAAGCTACTGAATGTGTAGGAGTTCTGTCTGCTGTTAAGATATGCAAGCTTGCATAGCCAAGTTCAGAGAAGCCACACCTGGGTCCTGTGGCTGGCACACTGCATCATTTATTTCCAGAACAGCATGACAAATGGTTTTGATATGCTATCTTCCATAGGCTAAGTTAGTGATTATTCAGTAATAAAGGTGCACAAGCCTGGCTTCTGGAGGGCTTGATAATGTTACCTGCAATCTGGTTCACTCTGACACCTATTTTATCATTTAAGACTTATTGTGTGTGCCTTCTGCTTTAGAATATCTCTGAAGTCTCACACATGAATTACAAAGCAATTGCTCGGGTCTCTAGCTGAATTCAGCACAGCAAAGCAAATTAACTGCAAGCCACCAGGAATACACTCTTTTCCAAGGATTTTCCAGCCTTCTGGCTGCTCCATCTTGTGCCTGGCCATGATTCCTACCCCAGGAAGTCTTTGCAGAGCATCCCCCTGCCCCGGCTGCATCTTCCCATCCCCCAGATCTGCTGGTTTTCTGTTCAGCTTGACAGGCACATCGCAGCTCTGAGGTGTCACTGCGACTGAGGAATTCCTTTCTTTCCTCACAGCATTTCATGGCTTATCTGAAAAGTGTGTTCTCACTAATTTATCATTAGGGGTGGTACATTTTTTTTCAGTTTGAACTGCACTGTTTATGATGGCAATTATAAATTTGGAAGTTGGGTTATAGAACAATGCCTATTGCCTCTTCAGGCACCATGTCACTGTTTCTTACTTTAGCTCAATTAGGTTATGATGTTCTCTTTCAAAGCTAAAAACTTTTTCAAAGAAACAGGTATTATTATTTTCCTTACTGGCTTTTTATTATATTTCATTCTTTGATCTACACAAATTTTTAAAGTAATTTTCTATGTCACTTTTGCAAAATTAAGATTACTAACAGCTATCTAAATAATTATCTAACTTCAATTGTTTTGATATGTAGTTGACTGAGAACAGTTTTAATGATGGTTAAAGAACTTTAATTGCTTCAGCAAAGTAATTAAGGTTTCCTGCCATTAATAAAATCTACTGTAAGTATTCATGAATATTAAAGTCTTAAAGAATCCACTTATCCCATAAAGTACCTGATTTGTGTGCAGAAAATATAAACTAGGCAACATTATTTCAATTATATATATATTCAGTTAATAAAATGTACACACTAAGTTCTGGTAGAGACAAACTGTAATATATATCTTAATGCTAATTAGCCTCTCAGCATTGGGCTCTCAGCAGGGTAATGAAACAAAAAAATTTGCATGTGTAATATTTGGGTTTAATGTTTAAAAGAAATGAGAAAGAGATGACTGTAGGATCTTTCTCCATAATCCTAACCTCCCATTTTCCTTTACAACACAATTGTAATGATGAACATAAACCCAAGAACTTACACTGTCATCTCTGCTACTTTACAGCTTAATTATTGCTGTTCATTGAAGCACACAAAAATTACAAGTCTGCTACTCACTGTTCCAAGAGTTTAACAACAAAAATATGCTATTATTAGGACTATGACTTTACCCTCAGAAATGCAAAAGAAATTTTAAAGCAAGAGTACTGCAGTCCTTTACTACAGCAGCATCAGAAGAAAGGCACTGTAAAAGAAAAGAAGCTTCCTCACCATTCCTAAAAATAGCCCAAAGCCTCAGCCAGTACATTGGTTAGAAAGGACACAAGCAAAAGAGGCTCTTCAGTGTTAGGTCCAACATTAATTGCATTCCACCACCTCCATTGTTATTCCCCAAACAAGAGTGATTTAATACTGCTTTTGCCATCTAACTAAATCTGTCTCTCTCAGGTCACTAATGAAAAGAACTTCAACAAACAGAGAAGGCAGAAATAAGTATCAGGTATTCTCAACATGTCATCAAATCTTATTTCAGGTCAAAGCTGAGAGTGCAGCAGCCAAATTACACACAATTACAGATGCTCTGGCTTCCATTAGAACTCCAGGAATTAAAGCTCGTGTGCAGAGGAAAGGGGGAAGTCCAGAGTACACCAAAGGGCCAATAAGAATAAAGAGAAAAGCCTCATCAAAACATTACTGAAACCATTTAATACTTCAATTAGAGTAAGAACCCAAGAAATATCTCTAATATACTGTGATGGAGTGATACTGGCCCACAATGCACTTACGAGCATCAAGAGTCCTTGATGTATTTTTGAACATACAGGAATAGATACAACCAGATGTGATCTGTGTATGTCATATGTATGAGTGACTGGCTTCCTGCACCCACACACAGTACCAAAGGTGGAGATGAAAAGAGCCATCTGCCTACATCACAACCAGAGCCCAAAGTGTGAGCAGATGTAGATTAAAAATCCTATTAGACAAAGGCCATCTGTACTGATAAATTCCTAAAAGGAAATAATAACCTTTGACTATTGTGTTTGTCCCATTCCAGACGGATTTATGGTTAAAACTCTTTGTTAGTGATGGGAGCTAAGCCAAAGACAAGCACAGCTTGTACATTCATGTGTCACACCTGAAAACAGGAGTTCAATTCCAGAACCACACTAGACATTTCTGAGCTCTGTAACTGTGTTATAAAGTATCTTGTAAACATAAAAGAACACAGAAATATGCAGTCAGCTATCTCCTTTTTCAAATGAAGGAGCGACGAGCATCACTGTTGTTTATATAGACTAAATTAACCAAACATCTACTACAGTAAAAGGAAACAAGTAGGAGGGATTAAAGGACCTTTGCGTTTTTCCAGGATTTGAATTTCTTATTCACTGTTGTACAAGTTGCCACTTGCATAGATGAAACGCTAGAGTGATTTGCCAGGCATCTTTTTATCAACTTTGTTTTGACCATCTTATTTCTTCAATCAGAATTGCTGTTTTATTTCCAATATAGTAGCCTGAAAACATTGCCAGCATGCAGTGAATAAAGTTCAAACCATTATTTATAGAGAATGTGGGGTGTTTGCTGCTACTGTATGTTTTCAACAGATTAACTCCTGCATTAATATGAACGTTTTTACTGCTGAAGGAATAAACACCTTAAAATGTCTCCTGACCTTCAGACTTACACAAGCTACTTGTTTACAAATTATTTTTGTTTATTTTGAAGCTTGCTTCAAAAGAGCTATTCCTGGCTTTGTGCTCTGAAATTCTATCTTCTACAGTTTAGTACTTAGCTTCTAGTGCCTTTGATCCTGAGAGGTATAATACAATTAAAATCAATAACCTAGGCCTCACATATTCAATTACTCATACATTCTCCACCAGTTCTTAATGTCATTATTTTGATTCTTTGTGAAAGTCATGTTGTCTACAGAGCTGGGTCAACACTGTTAAGATATGTATCTGTCTCTGATGCTGATGGCAAAAGGATAACACAGAAATTAAAATACAATATGTTTTTCCAGCTTGTCGTGAGCCAATTTTCAAAATTTAGAGCTTTACTCTTGTCCACTGTGAAGAGCAGCAAAACAATAACAGTGCACACATTTGGGTGTTTTGGTGCTGCTCTGCTGTATAGGATTTCTTTCCCTGCTTGCACTCCTGAAGGTGTATCCGTGTATTGCTTTCAGGAAGACTCACCTCGATGACCAGTGTTGCTGTGTGCTTCTTGCCATACATCCCTGGCTTGTATCCCACTCTTATTTGAGTTCCCACGGTGCCTGCTGGCAGAAGTTCTCCAGCCTGAGGCATCACAAAGAAATCAGGATTGCTGCCTTCCAGGAAGTGTGCAGTGAAGGGCTCTGGACACCTACGGAAAAGCACAGGAGACTCTCATGTCTTTGACAGTCTCTTAATATAATTTATCTGCCATTTAACATTTAGGCAACCATGTGGCATCATTCAGGAAACATGGCAGCCCATGGAATGAATATAGAATATTAATATCTTTCTTACTTATAGAATATTTATTCTGTAGCCATTTCTATTTATAAATATTTACATTCTCTATATACAGGGACCTGCATACTGGTCTTCAATTTCAAACATACTCACATGATATTATAAATATTAAAATAACTACAGGGTAATGAATGATAGCATTTGCCACTAGAAAGAAAAGAATCATTTGACCTGTAAAGATATAATAATAGTGATAGAAGTAAATTCCATATCAGAGTAAAAATCCATTTTTCCTATTGAAAGTGCTCACTTTTCCAATCTCTAATCAAATAAAACTGAGAAGCTGCCTGTTTTATCCAGTTTTATGACTAGAACTCAATTTGCAATCTGGTGGAGCGTTACTAGATTAGGAGGGAGTTCTGAAAGCCTTCAAATGAAGATACGGAAAATAACAAACTTGTATCTCTGCTTTCACATTTTTCATATTCCATAAACGGAACATCTTAAGATATTTCAATAGTAATAATTACGTTCCTCTATTGATATTATTTTATATCTCTTATATCAAAGAACTGCTGTCACAGGTCCTGCAGATCTTTTCTAATGGTTTGTTTCATGGCAGTGCTGTTGGGACCCAAAGAAAATGCTAATTCCCGGTAAAAACAGCAGCTGAGTACTACAAACCAATCTTAGGCCAATTCCAAACTGAAGCCTGTCTATCACAGTTCCTCAGGGACTCCTCACCATAAATGTTTGCAGCATGAAAAGAATATTCATTTTTTGTATTTTCTGTTGAGGCATTTTCCATTCAGTCTTTATATGTGTTGCTGAGGACAACTCTAACACTATCTGGATGGAAAGAGAACATATGAAATTGAAACTAGAAATACAATGGGATGGTCAAAAATTAATCCACAGCACCCTGACACTGCACAGCAGGGCAAGTATCACACACGCTTAGAGGGAACACATTTTTACTTGATAAAACCTGAAGAATGAAAAACTAATAGCATCCCAAAGAAAAACTGTTCAAATCTGTTTATTCATGGGCTGTCACATCAGAAATAACACCGCTTTTCAAAGAAAACACTCACAAAGAAGTGAAATGTAATATTTTATGGCAAGTCAATATCTTTACAGAAATGTCCCACATTTCCTGGACAAGCTTTATTCTGTGGGTGGTATGCTGGCTCTATGTCATCTTCTTTAAAAATAGCTCTCCTTTGGAATGTGTTCTCACAAAAGGTTTTACTATATTCCAAATGCTCTCACGATAAAAAGGCCACACTGTAAATTTATAGAAACAAACAGTGTGAGTGAAGAAAACAAAACCCAAAGAGCTTCTGTTGCCTCAAAAAAAAATGACTGATATTTAGCAGTGCCGTCACACTTGGGCACATCAGCAGATTTAGCTTTTATTTTAGGTGACAGCAAGGTGGGCAAAACTACTGAATGTCCGAAACGACATTTCATCTTGTGACATCAACCTTATGCTCACAACCTTTTTTTGTGGTGCCTAAAGCTGTGTGGCTGAGTTTATAGCCCTGGGCCATAAGCACTAACCCTGCCTGAGTTCCAACCGTGTGCCCTCCAAGCCTTGCATGTTCACATCTTTGCTTCCCACAAGGCCTGTCCAGCTGTGAATGCCCAGATGTGATGATGCAATGCTAAGGGAGATGAGACAGGGGACAGGCTGCATACACAGAAGACACAAGAAAACAAGGATTTTACTCCTGAAGACATTGTTTCTTAGCAGGGTGTTATGGTGGGTTTCTTTTTTTTCAGAAACCTCAAAACAGTCAGAAAACACAGAAGAGAAAAAGTTGTAGTTTTTGTCTGGACAAGGGGACAAGGCAGGTTAAAATAAAATTGTCACAAAACTGATCTATAATTTTGCACACAAGATACTTACCAAGTCAGAGAAAAATACTCTTACTGCATCAACCTTGTCATATTTTAATTTTCATTTTAAAAAAAAGGAGAAAAAATAATAAAAGAGCTTTGAAGAAAATCTGCATGCTTCTTGAAAGCATGGACACAAGGTATTAGAGGTAGCTATAATTCCTTTGCTGTGCTGTGTAACATATATAAATACATACACACTTACAGGAATACATGTAGTCACACCTAAAAACCTCCCTGTTTCCCTTCCCTCCCCAAAGCCTGGCCATTCTAAACGTAAGAGTCTGGGTATTTACTGGATGGAAAATGTTTCTCAGAGTAGAAACTACATCCAAATACGGAAAATAGAAATTCTGACAAATTAAACGTACAGCCATAATATGACAGGCCAGCAGGCATTCTGACAAAGAGAGGGCTAACAGTGCAAAAACTAGAAATTAAAAGATTACACACAGTCAGAAACAGGAACCTTTCACAATGCCTGTAGTGCTGATAAATCATGAGTTGTTTCAAAAATCAATCTAAATATGCCCTCTCCAGAAAGAACAAGCAGTGTTGTCATTGGCACCCACATTACACGGGTTACACGGGCATGCCGGGTACCTCACTAGCATGAATGAATTGCTTGCTCATTCTCATCTTTTACAACAAAGAGAAAGGTGTAAAATTCCCAGAATAGCACCTGAATTGCAAACATTATTGTTTTCCATGTTTGTATACTTAGTGTCTAATTAAAAATTATTAATTACATGTTTTAAATTGATTAAAATTTAATTCCTGCTTTTTGGTAGAGTCAGTTTGGCTTGTCCTTTCTCAGCCACGAAGGACAGTTCAGAGGCAGTCTGTAATTTTTCAAGCAGGTTTTTGTTCACCTCAAGGGTGGCAGATGGTAACGTACCTTGTGTATGTTGAAAACACACATGAACCAAACACAAATGAATTAGTAAATGTAAGGCCAGAGGCCTTATGAACCAGAGAAAGTAAAAGTGTCTTCCCACCTGTGTATTCCTTATCTCCTGTCATAATGCTTTGATACAGCTATCAGAAAATACGAACTCTGCCCTTACATAATGAACAAGAGTAAATATTCAATTGAATTTAAATAATAATTGGACAACAAAATCATGGCAACCTGGAAGAGAGGCATTAAGCCACTCTTTAATAGACATATTTATAATTTCTCCTTTAATCTTGTTCTTACCATAGGGGTCTCTGGTCATCAGTGTTCTCATGTTAGATAATTTTCAAATTAGTACACTAAAAAATGATATCACCTTACATCATCAACTAAAGAAAAACTTTTTATTCCTAAAGAAAAAAATCTTCTTTCTGTAGAGATCACTCTGCAAAATATAAAATACCCAGCAAATCTGAAAATATAAGCCTTTATTAAATTAAGGCTCAAAATAGCTTTAATGTTGCTCTTCCTCAAACTACTGAAGCAGTAAATTATTCCTGTAGAAATGTATTCCTTTACAAAACTCAGAACTTTGAAAAGCCATACATAACAACAACACATAGTGCTTTTGATCAAATGTTTGGGGCTTTTTTTTTCAATAAAAGAAGAATAACAAAATGTCTTAATCTGCAAAGTACAGAACTGCTCCAGGAGATAAGGGATATGGTTTGAAAATGTTGCAATGTGGTTCCAAAAATAATCATAACTAAACTTACTTCTTGTAATTTGTAGTTAACATCTGCTGGATGACACAAGAAATTTCAGTTATTACACACAGTCAAGTCCTTTAAACTTTTCAACTGTATGCATTTGTCAAACTCTACAGAATTATTAGTGATTGGTATGATAGTGACTTGGTATGATTTAGATAATTTCTTCCTAACTATAAAAATGACAATGGAAAAAAATTAGGAACTCATTATTTATGGAAATTAATTATGTTTCATACCCAAACCAACTCTGGTTTAATTGACCACTCTAAATCCTAAAGTCTGGGCACCAGAAAAGATTTAACTCCAACTATGACTTCTGGGGCTTTGGAAAGGCTGTCTCTGAATTAAAGACATTTGAAAAATATGTAGAAATATGATATGACAAATGGCTTTAAGGGAATCCTTTACCAACTTTAACATGGCTTTTTGTCATGCACATGTTGTAAAACCAAAGCAGGAGCAAAGCAGGTTTTATCTTCACAAGACTATCTCTGCCTCACCCCTGCTCTACCCAGGGGTGCTGTATTTGCAGATTGACTTACTTTTCCTGCTGAAAGCAATCCAAGTGACATGACTGGATACAGCTCCTGGCTACACGTGTGACAAGCCACGTATTGCATTATTAGGAAGGAAGATCATAACTCTTTGAAAGGCCTGCCCTGTGTGTCTTGTTATCCATATTTCCCACCAGTCTCCATTCAGACTCCAAGACACGTAGCTCAGTCAACATTTGCTCTTTGCAGCTGCCACTGTGCGGGAGATGCTAAGATAAAGTATTCTAATTACATCTTTAGATTAATGGTAGAGTTCTGCAGAACTGCTGTCAAAGAGACTGGCAGAGGAATCCAGGCCTGAGACACGCACAGTGACGTGTGTGAGAGGGTGCGTGTGCTGAGAACTTAATGAATGCATTTTCTTGCAGCACACATAATTCTGGCTCATGTTAGTTCTAAAGAAATACAGCAGTAATTACGGTGAAGTAAAAATAGTTCTTAAAATTGTAACTGCAAACATATTCTTTGGTTTTCCCTTCACAACTAGGGAGGGCACAGAAAAAAAAGGGGTTGCTCGCTAATTCCTCAGACAGAATTAAAATTAATTTCGTGTGATCAAGGAATGCTTTTAATTGACTATTTATTCTATGCACTAGGAAATGTGCATAGAAGAAATAAGGAAAATCTCCAATGAAAAGAAGGTTAAATCAACTAAGTCTGCACATGCAGCCTTTTTAAAGCCTAATTTCATCTTTACTCTCATCTCTCCAGCCCACCTGTTTTTGTTTTTTTTCCCTCTCTTTATTCTAGCTTTGTTTAATAATCAGGTGGAGCCTTGGATTTTGCAGATACCACTCTGTGGAGACCACATCAATACCACTCTGTTTGCTTTTGTGAGGTGCTATGTATGTTTTTCTGAGGTGCAGTTCGAGTTTATCCAAGAAGTTTCCTTAATATAATAAATATCCTGTTTGTGATATACACAGGGCTGGAATGACAGGTTGGGATGGCAAGATGGACAAAATTTGACTGTATACAGGAAGCCATATGTGAGTGAAACAATCAGGTGCATGGAAAGCTAGAACTAAACTGGTGAAAGGAGACCGGGTATGAGAAATAAGCAGATAGAACAAACAGGAGAGAATTATCCCCCAGTTTGACTGAACCTTCAAAAGTAATAGTTTACAAAACATTTCCAAGTGAATATAGTGTTCATATGTACCTACCTATCCACACATTTTATGTTGGTTACTGAAGTATTTGCACTGGAAAACAAATAAGGTAACATTGTACTGTAGCTGGACACCAGTATTTTAATGTTAAGAAATAAATCGAACCATCAAAACACTTCTGTATTGGAATATATAGGAGTAAATAAGCTCCAAAATTCAGTTCTGTATTAATACAAATGTTCTGATCCCAAACATAATTGATTAAAAATACATTAAGTCATCTTCAGTAAAACAAACATAGAAAGGACAAGTTTTCTTAAGCAAAGCATTACTTTGAGAATTTTTATTCTCTATTTCAAGTACAGATTTCAACATAAACTAATGGACCAATAATTTGAGATGGATAGCAAACAAGTTTCTATAATTCTCATTTCCAAGGATAATATTCTATCCTTTTTGGTTAATACTGCTGTAAGTCTGTAAACGATTCTGTAAACCAATACCAGTAATGCATTTGGTATTAAAACAAACACTAATGTTAACTGAAACATTAGAGGCTTGTGCTAAAGCCAATTACCTCAGTGGAAATGCTGCCAATGATTTCAGCTGGTGTTGAATTAAACCTACATTTATGACAGAACCCAAAAAAGGTCATCTATGAATGTTAAGAATTGGCATAGTTTTGTTATTTAGCAAGTGAAATTTGATTATTTTACTCTAATCAAGCTTAATGCCAATACAAGAAACCATTCAACAACATGTCCCTTTTGAATGTTTAAAGCTGAAAGTAAAGCACTGAACTATTCACATATCACAACTTTCCTAGGTGCAGATAGTTTAAAAAAAATATATTTGAGTTTTCTTCATACAGCAAAACTGTTTAGCTGCATTCTCAGTGACTTTCATTATTTACTGAAGCATATATTTGGCAATTTTTCACTATGGCATCTATACATCAACTTTAAATGTATTAAAAGAGAGTGCATTACGTATTTGTATGAACTCTCAGAGCTTTCATTATTGCAGATCATTATGAAGAGCACAGCAACTACCTCCCATTTGTAACTGTTCCTTGCTCCTGAAGCAACTACATCAAAAACATTAATTCAGTCTGAAATATTTCAAACACATTGGAGATTTTGCTGGCGAGGGGTCGAATTACAGGCAGAAACCCACATTTGAGTTGCAGTAGGTGTAAAGGAATGCACCCTGCTTGCTCATAAAGATGTATAGGTGTTGGCAGTGATGCTGTGCAATCCCTCTGTCCTGCCAGTAGCAGGAGAAAAAGACAGAGTTCTGTCTGCAGAGTTCCTTTCTAACAGGTTGCTCAGAAATACATCTGTTTCCCCCATAGTTACACTCAAGGTAGCAGTGCCTTGAGCTACAGTCCAGCATAACAAAGGCAGACAGGAAATATGTATATACAGGGTGGAAAAATAACCACCTCTCTAAGTACTGGAACCAATTTTCTCTGGGATTGTGCTGCTGATTGCTTCCTTTAGGAAAGTCCAAAGGGGTGATCTTTTTTTTTTTATAATAAAGGAGGGCCTACAGGATAACACTATATCCCATTTGAAACTTTTAAACCATGTTTTAATATTTCATTGTTTTATTTTTAATCTAAGTAACTCCAGTTATTCAAGCATTTAATCACATCTGTAATATACGATTTTCTTATGTAATTGCTTTTAATCTGCAGGTCCAGCATACTAAATGCTGGTTGACTGAGTGTTCTGTTTCTATACAAAACCTCCACCACCAAAATCTCCTAAGAAAATCAAAGATAAGAGAAAGCAATGCAAAACTTACGGAGCAGTTCACAGAATGGGTCACATTTCATAGTGAACCTTTAATATCACTACACACCTTCCTTCACACTGTAATATACATTCTAACACACACCCAAGCCTTCTAAGGCAAAATTGCAGTCATAACACAAACATTTGGATCCGTTCCACAGATTTTCTCTTGAGAAGCCAGAGCCCAAATATAGAATGCTTCTTTTTTCTACAGCACAGTTTCAAAATCACATTTGTTACTTAAACAATGCAGCACTTAATGATGGAATGCAGAAATTAATGATGAAATAGCTGCTGCCTATTATGTTTGTTAGTTATGTTTCTGTTGCCCAAACCTATTCTAACCACTGTGTTTGAGTTGCATGTTCAGAAAACTGCATAAATACTTGAGCATAATAAGTATTTTTACCTTGTCTGGCTTGTAAGTGTAAACTCAACTACAGATTCCTTATTCAGGCCAACTGCTTCAATGTCGATGACATCATCCACTCCTGGCTCTGTAGCAATGAACAGCAATGGAAACTTCCAAACACCTCCTGCATCCCACTGGATTACGAGAGTCGCCTTGATCCTTAAAATTACAGATAAAAAGATTCAATACACAGGAAAACATTATAAAATATATGCTATTAATGTCCAAAATAAGGCTTGAATGTGCAGAAGTAAACCACAGTAAAATTAATTACAAATGACTTTAAATTGGAATATATCGCTAAATTTGCAAGGCATAGTTTATATCAGGTGCACTTGACTTGAATGTAGACTAAATAGCACTGAATATTTTCACCAAAGTACAAGAAGGAACATAACATGAAAGCAAAATGACTAGCATGGCCATGAGATTTTATTCTTCTGCTTATTCTCTCTAGAGAAATTTAAATAAATGTTTTTTACCAATTATTCTTTATTTACTGTGGTATTAGAGGAGAATTTTGTCCAGAAAATGTTAGCAATTCATATTAGAATCAAATAGATCTGATGAAGGTCCATGTACTTTACAAAAATTCCAGATTGATGTCTTCAGACTAAGAAAGGAGTTGCTGCTGTAGATTCTGAAGATAAGGAGACTAATTAATTGCAGTTATTGAGTCTCTGCATGAAGCCTGATAAGTCTCAAGTACAAAAAGATAAAACAAACCCAAACTAAAGTTGAAAATAAGAAAATAAAAGGGGTCTCTAAATAAACCCTTCTCTGACACAATGACACTGGGTGGATAGTTTTTCCTAGAGGTTTGTTCTTTGTTTATTTCATTAACCTTCTGGACTTGTGCAAATCAAGAGTAATCCCTGCACCCTAAAGATAACCTTTTTTTTTCATGCAATCTGTGACATTTGGCAGTCACTGCTCTCTAATGCTTCTGGTAATGTTAAGACTCGGAATTTACTGTGTGCCTGCATTTTACTGCAGCTTCTTTCCAACCTCCTCCTCATACACATTTCACTGCTTCAAAAGGAAGGCACAACTTCCCTCTCCCCTAAAGGAGGTCCCTTCCATAGTTTCCTTTTAAAGAAATGGGATGTACTAATGTAAATCAAAGAAAATCCAACATTTATCACATCACAGCTACAAAAGAGGATATTTTTTCCCCATGGGTTGTTAGAGCATTAGAGACTAAATTCAAATTCAACTATCCCACCCAGACAAACAATATGCACACATGTTCAGGTAGGAAAAATTCTCAAAGTTCCCCAAGACTGATAGACCATCTTGTCTGTAGGCTTTTTGTGAATTTTGAGAACAATTAGTTTTCACTGGAAGTCTTTCAATACTCCAATGTTTAGAAGTAAAATGATGCAGACACAAACTATGGAAGTAACCCAACAGAACCATCTCACAGGCATTAAAAAGAAACCCTGTCAGTTTTAACTCCAAAGATATCATATTGAGAAGCAGAAAGTGAGAAAATCTTAAGTAATAGATCTCAGAGGTGAAAACAAAATGAGGAAAAGAATGCAGGGAGGTGTTTATATAGCTAAGAGTGATCAGACAGGATTTCTCTCCATGTTCTGTTGGTAAGAAGGAACAGGAGCTTACCTCATTGGTTTGTTAGGGGCAAACACTACGTTAAAGACCAGTGTTACAATTCCAGATTCTGTGTCCCATTCTTTTTGAACCAGATCCATACCAACCAAAGATTCAAGCTGAGATCTAATTTCACTTGATTGATATTGCAATTCATACAGAAACTCAGCTGTTGCAGAGAAACCTAAATGATACAAGAGAGAAAGATCAGTCTTTTTCTCACAGTTGGCTGGCTATGAGTAACAATTCTTTCATTTGTTACTAAAAAAGATAGATAAGTAAAACTAGTAATTATCTAAAACTTGACTGATTTGCTTCTGATTGCATAGCAAAATCTTCCCTTTTCATATGACAAGCTATATAGTTTCCAGCAAAATGGAAGCTGGAAAACTTACTTAGGATATGTAGATTGTAACAGCAATATTGTTCTGGCTACCACTTCTGTGTTACAGTGAGATATTTCTAGTGCATCAGCCAGATGAAAATTGTAACACAATTTTTGGGTAATGCCATTGGGACAATTACAAAGGAAAAAAAGAAAAAAAGAAAGATTGCAATCATTAAGGACATCAGTGCCACTGATGGCTGCAAGCCTGAGAAACAGAATACAGAGAAGTAGCAAAGATGTCACCAGGAGCCTCTTCTTTTATTCCCTGTAGCAGCTATGATAAGGCCAAGAAGTAGACATCAGAATAAACAGCTGAGCTTCTTGAATCAAATGTCTCCGCCAGCTGTAACAAATAAAACTGAGAGATTCAGTATACAGTAGTAATTAGTGCACAGAAGGGAACATTTCTACGAGGGAAAGAATCTCAAGCTGCTAATCTATTTAAAAGTTTCACACCTTTTATGGATGAGAAGTGCTTCAGCATAACCACTAAATCCTACAGATTTCATTTCCTGTAGCCACATAGGGCACATCTTGAATTTGCACAGCCGAGTCCAGTGTGTTGTACAGAACTGCTGTGCATCTAGCCCTGTACGTATGTGTTTGTATAAAAACTCAGAGACAATGCACTGCGAGATAGTTGGGGAAAAAGCTTAGTTTGGTTCTGCTGATCTATAAAACTACCCAAATTTAAGTGAGTATTAAGCCTTCTTACACTTTTAGTCTTTCCTCCTTCTCTGAAATGTTCAAATTCCTTCTTCTTACTTCATCAGCTGACAAAAGGCATTAACTTTTGTTGCCTTATGTTTGTAACAGACAAATTAACCTGAAGAAATGTAGCAGTTTGTACTGAAACATTTCTCTTTAACGTAGACACTCCACTGACCTCAGCACAGTTAACACTAGATTAGAGGCACAGCGATTAAGCAAAATATTATTACCAACATACGGGGCCATCACTCATAGTAGACACACACTGAGTACCAAACACACAGGATTTTCATCTATTGATGCAACTCTTATACATGTACTTTATTACAATAAATGTACTTTGCTACAACGAAACTAAACATGAACATTTTTCCTATAGTGTATAAAATTTAGGATCATCCTACATTGTCCAATGCTTTCCAGTTTCTCTGTTTGAAAAATATGTTTATCCCAAGTATTAAGATTCCATCATAGCCCAAGGCTTCCAGTAGTCACTCTAGACAAATGCTAGAACATGAAGATTCAGGCATTGACAATGAGTGAGAGAGAAAGGATGACAGCATTTGGAGTAAGTTGTTTTTAGCACCCCAAGACATTTGGGTTTGGTTTGACATAGGTATATAGAAACTTTAGTTATAAGCAATTAAATATTCATATTTTTTTTCTGCTCCAGGCCGTTTTGTAACCTGTTCTATGCTCATATTAAGTATTAGTTAAAATATTTCAATCCTTTCAACAGATAAGGAAAAATGATACATTTATGAATGTCAATATCTGAAAGCCCAGTTATGCTGGTTTCTTAACTGGTTTTGATCTAGACTGCCGATCTAGTTTAGGACTGCTCAAAAATGAAGAATAAAATAATACTTTCATCACAGCTGCCCTGAAAACCACAACATTATCATTAATATTATATGAGAAGTCTCTGTGAAATGTTAACATTTGATTCTAGGCAATTCTGTAACACACATGCTGCCTGAACAAACTGGCAGAAGCCAGAGGGAAAAAAAAAATCATGAATCATGGCTAGAAAATTGTCCAGTTTGTCAAACATTCAGAGTTCTCTTGACTCTCAGAATGTCTAGTTTCAATGAATGGTAAAAGAAATAAAAGATGGAGACCGAATTTCTTTGAAGTAAAGCCAAATACACTATAATATACTGTTTGAATATGCCTTGGCTCTTTAGCCCAGCTCTCTGTATGCTTTAATTCACTAGTTTTCTTTTTAAAAATCACCATTTTTAGTACAGGTAAAATTCTTGTTTTATTAATGCAAGTTGTAAAATACACATGCAGATATAATGAATCCACTTCTGTTATATAAATAGAGAGCAGCAGGGAGAGTTTAAGCCACACCTGACTCAACACAGAGATTATTGATCAATCCAAACACTGGGAAGATATAAGCATGCTATTTATATGCAGCTAGTTACATCTAGGGAGAAGTTCTGATTACAAAAAATATTACTTCCTCACATTTACTGAATAATATTTTGCATTATCTGAGAAAGAAAAGGAGTAAGAATATGTTTTGAGGTAAGAATATGTTCTCATGTAATTATTTCCAAACAATTATTTTAAGCATTAAACGTTTCTCCTTTTCAAAGACAATTAATCCAGTCTTGCAGTGTTTTGCTTTGTGCAAACAAGGGTTTCCAAAGGGGTAGTGTGCTTTTGGGCAATGCTCATGTATCAGAATTTCTGAAGCAGCTGGGTTCAAAAAAGAATCAGGTCTTTCAGCTACACAGTTCTATGACTTGGCTGTCATTTATTTTCAAGTGCTAGTAAGGATACTTCTTAAAAAGCACTAGAATGAAAGTGTTTGGTTTGTTTAAATAGCCTCTAAGAAGATAAAAGGATATACAACACTTTTTTTAAAAAAAATATTTTATGATTCATAAGACTGACAGGATGAAAACTCCAAGGATTTTACAACTCTCAGCACACCAATTGGGAAAATGTGAATTTTTGTGACTATTAGACTTACTGTAATGCTAATTAATAGATGTCATGCATCCAAAAAGTAAAAGACTGCTTTAACAGGTTCGCAAAATAAGAATCTCTGAAATTTACATGACTTTTCAGTGTTCAAGCTTCAAAGGAGTTAATAACAAAGACATTTGTAAACAGGCCTAATTTCTATAGAAGGTACTGTGAGAAGCCCACTGGATATACCTGATCTCAAATAGAGTCTCACACTGCCCTTAGAGAAGCCTTTGTACCTTCCTCCTGGTGTTGAAAAGTGAGTGTTTGATTTCACTGAAGCCCAGCTCATTATACAATGTGTTTTCTGATGACAAAAATCTAATGCACACTGGCCTGGAGTCTCTTGAGATCAAGCTACCTGAGCTTTCCACACCTAGGGCTTAACCTGCAGCAGATTTGGTGACCTAAAAATGGCAAGGGGCAGGATCTTCTCAAGGGAAGGATCATCTTTACTATGACACTGCGTCCCATTTCCAAAGAGACAGATGGAAATTAAAGCTGTGAGGGAAAGATGCTCAGACTGGAAAGGTGCCTGTCTCCATTACAGAGGCTTTCCCTTGGATGGAAGCACTAAAACAGAGGTGCAAGTGAGGTCACCTCACCGGCCTTCCTCACCGCCCTTTCACCAGGCTGCAGTCTTACTCACAGTCACTTAACAAAGGAGGGCAGTACAAACACTCAGTATAAACAGTGGAAGCCCAGCCATTCATAAATTTGCGGTTTCATGCTTTTCATAGGCCAGATCAAGTGTTTTCACTTGGTGCTGAATGCAACGTACTGCGCTCCTGCACTGATTTGATTCACTGGTTCTGATAATTTTGCAAGGCTAAGTGTCCAGTGTGGCCCTGACACCTAAGATCTTCTCCACTCTTGATCTAACAGTCTCCAAACTGCTAAAACAGAGACTACAAAACCAGACATGAACTGTGCATTTCTACCAGACATGCAGCATCTAATCTTGATCTTCTAAATCTTGTCAAATATCTTTCTTCACAGCCCACGTCAGCTCTCATCTGACACTTGTCCTTTTCCTGCTCCTCCCCTGTCTTCCAGGAGTCTTCACACACACACTGATGGAGCTCAGCAGACAGTGGGGAATGAACTTGAAATATGCAGTTATGCCTCAGCAGCAAAATAAGAGACAGACAGAATACATTATGGTACGCTAGATTAATTCATTTTAATACAGCTTTCAATTAAATATTCAAGTGAACAGCAAAAAGTGAATTCCAGGAGTAATAAAGGAAAAAAAATAAAAGGAAGTCTGGTGGTCAAGAACATCCTAACATTGAACTAGACATTATCATCTAGGCAGTAAGAAATTAATCTCATTTTAGGATTAAATATCTATTTCTCACTATAAAATGTCATAACTCCATAATAATATCAGTAGAATAAACAAATTGCACAAAACCCCCAGAAGACCTGCCTGTAGTTTAATACCTTTCACTAAATGTCGAAGTCAAGGAAATCCTCAGTGAAGGTCTGCATATATATCTTCATCTCTTCCCTATATATTTTTTTCTCTTTCCATATCCAGTCAAAGCTTTTATCCATATTTTCAAGGCTCAGCAAGATTCCACTCGTAGGCACATTTTCTGACCCTGCATCCTACTGCCTATTCCCCTAGAAATAAAAACCAACTTGAATGCTTAATTTCTAAATTTTCTCTTACATTTGATTTTTCTCTTTCCTAATTTTTCTCTTTCAAAACTCTTCTTTAAAACACATATCTTCTTCTAAACCAAGTTTCTACTGTAAAGACAGCAGTAAAAAGCCTTTCCCTCAATTTTTCTTGAGAATGTGTTTCTTCAAAACAGTGCAAGAGCTGAATGAAAGCTTGTGAATCCATGTGTCTGAAACACATGGTGTGCATCCAGTATCTGCTGTTCCACACTCCGCAGTGTTCCTTGCAGCTTATTTCCATATATTCTCTCTGTCTGAACCCTTTCTGCACTAATTCCCTTTGCACTATGCCTGTCCATACACCTGTCTTAACACTCTTTATTTTGATATTACTTGGCATAGTAAATTAAAACCTCAGAAAAAGCAGAAGCATTCGCATCAGGCCAAAGTATCTCTCATATCATTCTCCTTTGATGTGATAATCCATCCCAATTTGTACACTAACCTATAAATTAATGCTATAAAGGAGCCAATTAAAATGTGTTTCTTCATAACCATTATATTCCTTTTTCAACAGGCTCCCTTTTTATTTAGCCTCGTCTTCATTTATCCAGAAACAGTAGCAGATAAAGATCACATCTTCACCTGGGCACAGGAAACATCAAAGCAGCTTCTTCATGAACATAACTCATGACTTGATTTAGCCTTAATTCACACAGACATTCATTTTTCCACGGTATCCTGACTCATTTGCCTCACTTTGAATGCTGCCCATGGAAATCAGCAACAACTCAAGCTGTCTTTTAACCTAAACATTCAATTTGTATTGGCACATACGGAGGCTGCACTGAAAACTCACCTCACAGTTTTTCCTCTAGTCCTCAGCAGTTTTACACTACACTGTGGTCTGTTACAAAAGGATGCATTTTTTACCTTCTGACTCCTTTTCTTATACAAAACAGGTTGAGCCACAGAGACTGGGACACAAGACTCAACCACTGGGGTCACATTTATTTGCTTCCTTTTCCTTATGCGATAGACTGCATTCCGTTAACCATAGGATGGAACACCCATAGCACAGGGTAGTGTAGATGCCTCCACTGCCAGACACATGTAATCTCAGGGGAGGTATCCACTGGATACAAATCAGGTTTCAGGAGGAACAGAAGTTTTGGCAGCAAATTTCTGAGGTTTCACTCTGTCTCTCTGGCTTGAAGAAAGAGTAATGGTTCAAGGTCACAATTCCATTCCATGCTCTGTGGTGATTCTGTAACTTCTGGTTACTTGTCTTTTTTTCATACTAGCTATATCTTCAAAGCTTCAGATCAGCTTGTTCTTAAACTGCCAAAGCTAGAAGCCTGATGCACTAATTCATAAAAACAAACTTGTATACATCCTCCAAAACAACAGGGGAACGTTTTTTGGTGTTTTTTGTGGTTTTTTGGCATTGTTTTCTGTTGGAAATGTGCAGTGTGGAAGAGATGAAGGAGATCTAGAGATAATAACTTCATTTTCTGTAAGCACAGCAAAATTAGAACGGTGCAGCCTCAGACACAGAAGACAAGGACAAAGAATTTTAGCACAAAAATGACAATAGGATATAATAACCTGGAAATAGAAGAGCTCTTAGGGTAGCACAGTTGCATGTGTTCATGGGTTTTTTTACTACGATAGATATATTTTCTGAGGCAAATTCAGGTGCATAAACCCTCTGCTTGCTTTTCTAGGATAAAAAACAGACAGGGACAGCACTGCTCTAGTGTTCTGGGAAACCTACACAGTTCACCTCTTAAGGGCTTTGATTAACAATACTTTGTTGATGTCCTATAAATAACTACAAAATCATTCAAAAAACAGTGCAAACTAATGCAGGTAAATCACTGTGAGGTGCTGTGATGTTGCAGAAGCACAGTTAAGGTCCTGGGGAGCTGTGCTGGCTACAGTTTTGAGTTACAGGAGCTTTCTCAAAATAACTTTACAAAACAAGGGTGCAGTGGTTCTGTTTTCATTGGAAGCAATACTTCCTTATGATCCAACCAGGGATGTTATAGGAAATTCTGTGAGCAAGAAGTGGGAGAAACGGCAATCACAATCATATCAAATTAAAGGAATGAATAGACTCTTGCAGCAAATGATATTGCTCACCCACTAACTCAAAACCATTTGAAGGGATATCTGTTCGTGTGTTCTTGTTTCAGAGACACATTATGTTGAGTGAGTCAATCAGCTCTTCTGGACTTCTCACGTTTCTTGGATGTACCTCACACTGAAGAGTAACACCTAGAAGAATTTAATAATCTCTGGGATTGTAATATTTATTGCTTTTGCAATTTTGTGAAACTGCAAAACTAACTTCAGATTAGTTTATAATTGATCCGGTTCCCTGTAAGTGTTGAATATTTAAACTGAGTTTGATTTTGCATAAGTCTCAGAAAGCATTTTTAATTAACATAATGATGATTCTCATTCCTAAGGCTTGCGGATTATAACATTTCTTAAAATGGTAAAGAAACAAAAATGAGTGACTACTGTAAACAAAGTCGGTTCCAAACCATGTTTGTTCACAATCCATGAGTTCTTTATTCTTTTTTTTCAGTATTTCTCATTACTGTTCTACTTACATTAAGAAATGAGAGAAGGAGTTACGTATGAGATTAAAAATTATGCTAATTTTTTTTTTTTTTTTAAATGGCCCCAGTGGTAGCCTTGTATATCAACAAGTAAATAAAGTCCTATTTGAAATTCTTCATTAAAATGCCTGGTGTTACTTCAGTTCAATGAAGAAAATAAACAATGCATCAAATCTCTCCCATGCTTCACTCATAAATGAAGACACAAACAGCCAGATGTAAACAAAAAGTAAGTAGCTGACAAAATAATCCATCTAAGGCTTTCATTTCTCCTCTGATGTTCTATTCTTTGACTTCCACTTGTCCTCTGTTTTCCAGCAGTTGTCACCCTTAACTCCAAGGTAATAATCCACAACAGAGTGACCCAGTTGGTGCTTCACCCCCTTGTCAACACTTCCATTTTGCCACTGCTTATGGCTTTCATCCACAGTCCAAAACAGTTTGTTATTCTTTCTCCTACTTCTTGCAGAGTAAGAAAATTTCATTTATATAGCTATAACTCTCTCATCCTCAAAGTTAATTTAAAAAATAATGCCACAATTATTCTGACAATATAGAGATGGCTTAAGTAGGATAGAGGGCCATCTTCATCTTTATTATCCTCTTCATATTGCTTTCAGTATGAACCTGCTACACTTTCTCAGCAATTACATTAAAATCTCTGGATGAGAGATAAAGTCTATAAAAATATTTTGTCTCCACCTATACCAGCATTTTTTTCTCTTACGCTGTTACGATTTCTTTGCTCATATCCAATTTTATTGAACTCATTTGCTAAAGGTGAGCCTCCTGATCCAGATCTGTTACATTAAACAGACATTTAGTGTATTCCATACCACTAGTTAATGTAAAATTTTGCTGGGGTGAAAAATGTGTGTTTCGACACGTTTTCCTTCTTCTTCTGTTTTAAACAGCTGACTTAATGAAGTTAAAGAAAGTAGAGCCTTTCAGTACATTCTAATGAGCTTCAGAAATTTCTGAATATTAGATAATTGCTGTAAAGTTTCATAGAATATATATGTGTGTATATGCATGTGAAACAAAGGGTACAGACACACTCTGCATAATGTCTGCCAATGCACATTATGGATTAGCAGATCTGGAAAACATTATTGAACTACGGGGTGAGTTGAATATTTAGCCCTTATGGCTGGGTTATGTGATGAACTGAAGCAATGGACAGGGAGAGGTTAAAAATGACCACTACAAACTCGGAAACTTGTGGATGTCAGTCAAATATTCATAACTGATAATTTGTGAATTTTCAGCTTGGTGATTTTTTAGAATATCATGGGAAATTAAATATGTTTTTATTTCCCATTGCACACTTCAAGTAAACTAAAAATGTCATTTTATTAGAGTAAAAAATAACAGACCTCACACTTGTTTGGATGAATCTCAGCTTTGAAATTTGCTTTAAAAAAAAAAGATAACTTTAGAGCCATATGTAAGAAAACAGATGAAAAATATATCCAGGATGAAAATATGCAGCTAATGTAATTGGAAAATATTTTTTAAAAGGTTCATATTGTATTTGCTATGTATAAAACATTAAGTTTCATTATTTAATCCCTGGAACTTTACTGGCTTCTGAACAACAAACTATGTCATTTGAGGTAGTCTTTAGTTTGTCCCTTCTTAAGAAATTGTAATAGTTTCCTGTGTCAAATGATTCCTTCTCTATTGGATGAAATTGATTTTTTTATGTAAAAGACATGCTTGAAGATTTTTCAAATTACAAGAATTTATACTTGTCCAAATAATTTAAATACTGAAGCATAGTATTAGCTGTTTAAATCTGATCTGCCAGTAATTATCATTTATCTTTGGATGTAAAAACTGCTTACTACACATCAGACACACGCTTTGATGAATCACTGTTTCAGAAGAGAGAAAAATGAAGAGCAGTTTGCCAGGCTGTTATCTTGGAGGTCTAGGCTTTTATTTATGTTATTTCTGGTAGACTGCAGGAAGCTCAGATAGTACTATTAAAGCTGATTCCTAGCAGAAACCAAATTCATCTATCAATAATGACACTATAATGTCACTGAAGACTATGAAAAGCACCGAGTTATAAATGATCTCACTGCCTATGGTGTAAAGCATTTCATTACCAGACTTCTTACTTGAAAAGATGCAATGTCCCAAATCAATGTCTTGCAGTAAGTGCAGAAGGCAGTGTTAACAAATTTTTCCTATCAGTAAAACCAGCACTACACGTCATAAATCTGAAAGTCTTTCAAAATGCTGCCTCATTCCATGTTTTTCTTGCCAATTCAGACGCCACCATGTTGGAGGGAAGTAGCCCAGCTGTGTTTAAGGTAGCCAATAAGTCAATAAAGAGCTAAACCTGTGATTCTGTGATTAAAAAAAGAAGTCCCTCTATCTTGATGAACAGCTGCTCTCAAAAGGCTGAATAAAATTATAAAATAGTATTTACAGTTCTCCAAAGAGGAAAGAATGTACACTGAGAACTTCACATCATTTTGTTTTACTAGATTGACCACTAACACTTTGTAGTATGGAAGTATAAGATAATATTATGTCCAGAATATAAATTATCTTTGACAGTGCAATAAGAATAAAGTTTAAGTAATTACAAATATTAACTAATCAGCAAGTATATGCTGTGCAAGCTCTTGCTACCAGTTCAGCTTCAGATCTCCTCCAATTTTAAAAGCTTTCAAAAATAAAATCTGTTTAAGGATCTGGGCAGTGATAGGAGACTACCTTAGTCAGTGTGCAGAGCACGGGCATGTTTGCAAAACAATCACCTTACAGGAAGAATGTCATGCATCTCGATTTACCTTTTACAGCTTTTCAGTTTTTCATATTCATTTGACGGGGCAGTTTCTGTAACATGGTACTCCTGCAAAGCCTCTGTTGGAACAGACTGTAATGGGCAGAAATGAAACGCAAAAGCCAAGCGCACCTTCCTCTCCAACTGATCACCTCATTGCAGTCACAGCAACATCTGCAAGCTCCTCTTTTATGACCTTGCAATTTCATTTACAGCTAAGTTAAATACACATTAGGCTGTCTCTTGTTGTGTGTCATAATGTTAAGTTTCAAAGGTGCATAACTTGTCGCGGTGACTATGGTAAGACAGAAATACCAGTAATATAGCAGTAACATGCATTCTTTTCTTACTGCTTACATGTTGTACCATTCTGTTTCAAGGAGAGGTATAATACAAAAGGCTGGTATATCTCTGAAGAAATTGATTTTCACTGTGTTCTCAGCAAATTAACAGTAAGTGAAAGTTATCCTTTTACAAAGCTCTATCACTTCTTTTGAACAAGTCCTTCTTCTTCAATCCATTTTGCTGCAGTTATTGGCCTGCCGGTGGGAACGCACCTTACAAACAGGGACAATCTGCAGATAAATGTTTCCTTGCAATGCTTACACAGATGTATTTGCTAACTTGAGACTTTGTGCAGGCTGTTCCCTTTTAAAGCAGAGATTGCATGCATGCAAGCCTCACATCCAAGGCTTACAGGAAAAATGAAAGGCTCAGATTCAAAGGTGTGCCTACAGCTGCAGACATACTGTTAAACAAATATCCCATATTTGTAAAGCAACAGACGTAGCGACTGGGACAATTTGTCTAAACCTTACCCATTGCCATGGCAGAATGCATACTTGGTCAAGTACTTACCTTGTTTGCAATGCTCCTAAAATAGCACGATGTCAAAACTATTTATTCTTACCGTCGGTGACTTGAGCTTTTTGGATGTTGGCTGAATTATCGGTATTGGCCATGGCAGGATTTCTTGCATCAGTTGCATCAGGAACTACACCAATCAGCAGCATTTCCACTCTTTGTTCAACACGCTGCCTGGCTGCACAGCGTATCACAACTAGAGAAAAGTAAAACCGTGTTATTTGTAAAGCTCTGGCATCTTGATTTTACCCAAACAATTAAACACGGAGGTTAAGTGTGCTCAGAGAATTACAAAATTCCAGTAAGGAGCAAGACGACTAACAGCTTTCCCTCAGCTTTCAGTTTCTATTGTTCTGTTTAGATGCAGTAGTAGAAAATATTGCTAAGCAAACAAAAAATTTCTCTATTTTTAATCATTAAATGGATCTTCATTTTAGTTCAGTTGCAAATAGGAATTATGTCATAGTTTGAAATATGCCAATAAGAAAGGAAGACTCAAACGAAGCCAAAGGAATACAAGAATTTGAAGGTTAAATGAAAGAATATTAGTTACTCTTTGGTTTCTTAAGAATACTGTTATTCAAACTTCAGCTCTAACAGAAATAAAAAAGCATTCTCAGATGAGTTTGAAACATGACAGAGCTTTTTTCAACTCAGAAGTGATTTTAATTTATTGCTTATAAAATGTCTTTTTCATTAAAAAGTTATTAAGTCTTAGCTTATACATTAATTTTCAAAAGCTTACTTCCATAGTTATTGTTTATGGTTCTTTCTATATTTACTGGCACAGAAAAGGAGCACATTACATGCCAGAACTGAAAGGAAAAATGGTTTCCCAAAGTAAAGACTTGGAATTTTCTAGAGTCATGGGGATCAACATGAAAAAGAAGGACTGATCACATACTTCTCAATTTCAAGCTCTAGAAGTCACTTTCATCAGAATTAGACCCAATGTTTCTTTAAAAATTAACTGAACTTAACTTCAGGAATTAATGATAAATGATTTAGAACAATATTATGATGAGTAATTATACAAAGTGTTTAAAAAAGAGCAATGACACCCTTTTTCCAATACCATGTTCATTTAGCTTCAACCTTCAGTTCTGGAACTCGATTCACTGATATTATTCTGGAAAATATGGAATTGTACATCAAGTTCAAGTAATTCCCTTTCTCCTTTGGTCTTTTCCTGTTTAATAGGGTGCAAGTAATTTCTAGAGCTCTCTGATAAGAATTCCCAAGAGGGAGAGTTACTGAAATAGTTAAAAACACATCTTTTGCTGAGATATATGACCTTATACGTAGGAAGAGATCACATTGTCTGTATTACAGTAGCTTACCAAATGTTTCAGATTAATGTGTGCATATGTTCTGTCCACATCATTTTTTATTCCCCAGCTTGTCTTGCTACCTGAATTGACTCTACATTTTCTTTTTCCTAAATGGCTAAGTAATACTTATGCAGAAAAGTCAGATACATTTGGGATTTGACAGTACAAGTCCCTGAACAACCTGATCTAATTAAACCTGCCTTTGAGCAGGGGGTTGGATGAGAAGACCTCCAGTAGTCCTCTCCAATCTAAAGTGCTGTATGCTGCTTTGACTCTAAAAGAATTTAAAAAATATTCTGGATGATCCTCCATTTGTAATCACTTTTATAAGGTAGCCAAGTTATCATCTACCCACCGTGTACTACATGGGCTGTGACCACTGATCATTTTAATTGGTCTCATGAGACAGCAAGCCAAGTGACTTCTGGGAGTTGAAGTATATCAAGATGCAAATAAGAATGACAGATGAACTGCCTAACATATTAGTAAAGCAGCTTTGGTTTTTGACATAATAGCTTGTAGCCTCCAGGCAGTTTTAATAAATGTCTGCATTAAAAGAAATTACAATACTATTACGATCATTATTTAAAATAATTTTTAGAAGTATATTTCTTGTTATTACCTGCTTTGGATTCATGCCTTACAACAGGTTGTTGAAAAGCCCATTTATAACAAAACCACAGGATTTCAGAATCAAGGTAGGAATAGAAAGTTTCATAAATACAGTTACAAAGAAATATTTCAGTTTTCTGGGTCATTTTTGAGAGACCCACTACTTCCTTAGAAAAAAAATTTAGTCCAACATAACATGCTGACCAAAGAATGCTATGTATTCAAAATGAATGCAATGCCTCTTGCATGCATTACAAACATTTACTGAACATAAACTAAGAGATAACATAGTTATGAATACATTATAATTTAGTTTTGCTGCTTTAAAGAGGCTTTTATGAATTTAAAATTACTTAAGATTTGACATTATTTAGGTTTCTGATCATATATGGAAGTGATGTCACTTCAGCAATTTATGAACGCTAACAGTTTTAATTCACAGCTTATATTGCAAGTCTTGGGTCCCACACTTGAGTCACAGCAACCCCAGGGAACGCCTCAGGCTTGTGTAAGGCTGGCTGGAAAGCTGCCCAGCACAAAAGGATGTGAGAATCTCAGTCAAAAATTGGCTGAACATGAGCCAGAGTGTGCCAGGTGTCCCAGAAGGCCAATGGCATCCTGGCCTGTACCAGCAAGAGTGTGGCCAGCGGGACCAGGGGAGTGTTTGTCTGCCTGTACTCAGCACTGGCGAGGCTGCACCTCAAATCCTGTGTTCAGTTTTGGGCCCCTCACTGCAGGAAAGACATTGAGGTGCTGGAGCGAGTCCAGAGAAGGGCAATGGAGCCGGGGAAGGGTCTGGAGAACAAGTGTGAGGAGCAGCAGAGGGAGCTCGGGGTGTTCAGCCTCGAGAAAAGGAGATTCAGGGGAGACCTTACTGCTCTCTGTAACTACACGAAAGGAGGGTGTAGTGAGGTGGGGGTCAGTCTCTTCTCCCAAGTAACAAACAACAGGACAAGAGGAAATGGACTCAAGCTGCACCAGGAGAGGTTTCAATTGGATATTAGGAAAAATTTCTTACATGAGAAAGGTGGTCAGGCATTGGAGAAAAGGTGCCCAGGGAAGTGGTGGAATGATCATAACTGGAAGTGTTCAAAACCCACAAAAATGTGGTGCTTGGAGCCGTGGGTTAGTGGCAACAGAGGTGTTGGGTTAGCAGTTGGGCTCGGCAACCTCAGCAGTCTTTTCCAGCCCTAATGATTCCATGACTCGAATGAAAACAACAGCCAATAAAAGGGAGATTTATCCCAGAGTGCCAGTGACTTACATAACAGCTTTAAATAACACAACAAATATTCACATCAATATACATAGTTCTAATGCTAATGAGACTCATTAAAACCATCATTTTGGGTAACAGTTGATTACATGATAATATTCTGCTTCGTTCCTTAAGGTATTAAAGTGGAAATTAAAGAGATGAAAGCTGTAATTAATACCACATCATTGGCATTTGTCTACAAGTAAAGAGTCCTTAAGCAATATAAATTAATGACAGTACAAATATCTGTTTCTATGTTTTTTTCAGAAATTGTTCCTGTACCTTTATACAGTTAGTGTAAAAAGGTATTATATTCTCTTAGTCACTCATCAAAAGGTAAGTTGAAAGGACAAGTTGGTATAAAAATGTCCCTCATCTACCCTTTGAGCTGTAGCTTCATCAAGGTTATAATTTTAAAAAGCTGTTCACAATTTTGTGTTTCACAGCTCAGGAATCCCCAAAATAAGCAACAAAAAAACTCCTATGAATGTCAGTCATCTTTTAATGCAAATTTACTTCTCAGAAGCAAGGGAAAAGCTTATTCCTATTCACACTTTCTGTATTCTGCTTTCAATTAAGAAATTAAATTCAAGGCTGAGAGAAACAGTGAACATCTACTCCAGTATTTTGCAACCTGTAAACCTTCCAGAAGGGTGTTCTGGGCATGCAAAGAGAAATCTACCCCTGAGTAAGTTAGACTTACCTTCAGTTCTCAAACTCAGCACTAACTGGGACAGTGAGGCTGCCCCCAGCTCTTTTTATCCACAATGACAACAAAATAATAGCTCTAGATTTGTAAGTTGCAAATGGAAATTTTATTTTTAACATACGACTTTCTTCTTTTTTTTTAAGATGTAGCAAAGTACTTTGGTTGTTCCAAACCCTTGTGATCAAGCAGGTGAGAACACGAATGACTATTCAATTTTCTTAAATGTATTGTTCAAGGTTTTTTCAACCATTACTCACCTAATTTCTGCTGTGGTGCTTCAGGTATTCCATGAACTGGATATCTCCAGAGTATTCCCTGAATTCCCCCGTTCTCTGCTAGAGAAACATTCCTAGGAAAATAAGGGAGAGTACCATGATGATATACAGCTGAGAATTCCTTTGCCAAAGCAATCTAGACTTAAGAGTTGTTGGAAAGGTTAGACTCTATTTTATTGTATGTTGTAATGATAAACATATCTGAGAAAAATATGAAATCAAATACAACCAAATGTACCAGCAAGAAATTATATCACCTATAACTTACATCCACTTAGCATATTTCAATTTTATTCTGCCAGGATATGAGAACATTTGGCCTGGTCTGCATTCTGTCAGGTCATGCTTACACTGAAACAAAGTTTATGCAGTTTATGCACTACATAAAGATGTCCAAATGAGAACAATTATTAGCCCAAATATGCTGAAAAACCAGAGGGACCTAAGAACTTTCATTTGCTCAATATCCACTGGCAGATAGTACTTTACATTTCCCTTATTTAAAGCGAGAGCAGGTAGCTATTAAAAGAGAATTCTTACCCTTAATCTGCATACTTTGCAGGGTACATTAAAAGCTCATGATGGCCACCCATAGCCCTCAAAATCAGACACTTGATTGTCCTGGAGAGCTACACATGAATAGCCAGAGGGGAATATGACGAAAGGATTGAGAATCCTCAACTACTTTTTCCTTGCCTATTAGAATAAATTACCTGCTTAAGTCTTTATTTGATTCAGCAGACAGCTGGTAAGTCCAGTTTTCAGCATTTTCCCTCATCACATGAACTACCACCTCAGCTTTACACAGTTTCATTGAATCTGGCATGAATAGCACGGGGATGTTCAGTTTTTCTTTTGGAGCTAAATGGATTCCTGTAAGATGGAACAGATTGTTATGGTATTGTGAAAGTTTTGAAAATTATTTCTATCTGTTTACTCATTTATTTCCCTTTTGCTTTTTTAATCACTGTTTAACATTTTATCACAGTGTACTGTTTGCTCTGTCAGAAGTTCGATTTTACCCTGCTCTTGCTACAGCCAATTCCCGTCTTATAGCAGCATTTGTGGCCTGTCCTGTAAGCACATAGATTAATGTTTCAATGTCCTGGGGAGAGGAGTTTATATGAAGTGTTGGTTCACACTTCTACTTACTGATAAAACTTTGAAACGGGACCCAGAGAAACTCCAAAGGCTCAAAACAAAAAAACACAACGAAGTGAGTGTGCCACATTTAACCCTCAGAGATCATGTGTAACAGACGTATGTCAATCCCATGGTTTTCTAGGGCCTAACTCATCTTTTTCAGCACCTGTGGGCTGCACCTGTGAGCAACACTGCATTCAAGATATAACTGAAGTATATTTACAAGAATCTATATTATTATAAAAACATGCCTTTTCTGTATAATTTTTCATCTGATTGATTTTGCTGTATTAAAAAACCCTAAAGCTCTGTTGTCTGTAATGAAGGTAGCCTGATATATTGCATTTTTAAGGGCCTTTTTCCAATGACTTGCCAGTCTGCCAAGCATCTGAAGATCTACCTCACGATGTGTTCCAGCTGTTTCAGAAATAAAGTTATAGAAAGAGTAGAACAAGTAAATCATACAGTCTTTTCACTATCACAGTCCTCACTTTGAAAAGAATTCCTGAAATTTGCAGGAAATGATATCTCAGGATTAGGTTTTCAGCTTTAATTCTATCTGCAGAAAATCCTCTTAGCTGTGACCAACTACTTCTACTTTAAGCTTTGAATATCTTTCGTGATGATATTTCACACTTGCTACAATGCATACCTGCTAATACAGGTCTATGAGTATCATTCCCTGGGAATGACTGGTTTGCTCCAAATGTTCACCTTCTTACAGCCTGGATGCCTGGAGGGTGAAAACCTCAGTGCTGTAGCAAGCTGGCAATAGGAAAACTGCAATGCAGCCTTGGGAAGGACAAAATGGAAAAAAAGATGGATGTACCTTTGAAAGTTTGGAAATTAAGGTGGACGTGTAGGGAGAGTAAATAAAATTATGTCAGGCAGGAAGGGCCAGAAGGAAAAAAGGTCAAGTAAGTCACAGAGGGAAGGGAAGAAGTGTTTGAAAGACAGCTCTCCAAAATGCAGAGCAAGAGTCAACTCTGCATCAATCCTTTGCTAAGTCTATTGCACATGACAACTTCTATTGCTGTCTCAGTCTGTTGGTTGCTCTAATTGTTGCTATAATTTATTCTTTCAACACAAACAGCAACCTTGACCAAAAACATTTAAAGTAGCTTTGTAAAATTAACAACATATTTAAGTTAATAAATTGCCCTATCCAGACTGAATACCTTTCTGAAGAATTATCTTGTACTGTGTTATGTAGGTGCTTCCGATAGTATATAACCCCACTGGGGTTGATGTGGTTCTGTAATGTTAAGCTTTGAGCTAGAAACACTCTTAAACTAAAATAAATTTACCAAGTGATGAATTAGAAAGTCAATCTTAAATTAGGAAGGTTGAGAATATTCAACATCAAATGACTCTGCAGGAATTCTACCACTTCCAGTTAAAAAGGCCCCAGAATGTGAAATACAGACCATTGCCCCATATTATTATGGATGCTAAAAACAGCAGGAAGTTCCTACCTAAACATATTTGGATTTGTATATGTAAGAAGTTTATCATATAGTAGCAATGGAAATTAACCGTTAAGCACTTTTAATTGCTTAATTCTTGTCTATTTGTATTAGTTCATCATGGCATGAGAAATTTGTTTTTGAAATAAGTCCTCGAAAAGTCTAGTACCATGAAACAGCTGAAAATATCCTCCTTAAAAATCCATTAAACTGTTTGTATCTAGATGAAAAAATAAACTTTATTTCTTCCTTTTTTTATTTTAATAAAGATTTACGATTTTTCTTAGATCTCAATCTCCCTCTTTGATGTATTATCTATCCCATACCCAAGATTTAAAAGATATACTACATATACACATATTGTTGATAATCATGTGGTCAAAAGGTTTTTGAAAATCTTAAAAATTAGCAATTAATTTTTAATCTGGTACCAGAAACAACTAAGCTGATCACAGATACTGTTGCAATACTACAGCACCGACAAACTATTTTCCCCCTACGAGAGAAGAGGCAGCTCTCTGCCATGATTTGCCCATTTTAAGCTAACTCTGGTGTAGTTAAGACAAAGGCCTATAATATCTTTAAAATAGAAGAGCATTACTCAGGATATATTTACAATTAGATTGCCTTGAATCCACATACATTTCTACCAAAATAGTGTAAACAACAATAGCACATGAGCACTTTGTAACACCATGACAGCATATCCTTAAGTTTCATTTGCAACTCCTAACATATGACAGATGTAAACTAATACCTAGTTATGCTACATATACATTGCATATATTGTTTGAACTGTAGCACTGTAGCACTACAGGGCATAGTGCCTTGGTTTTTTTAAATAAATTTTAATACAGAATCTATATGATAGCATTCTCGGTCATTCTGGCAGAAAATTGTTTATTAAAAATCATGAAAAGGCAAATTTTATAATATTGCTGTTGAAACAGATTGTATTCATATTTTAATAAAAAAATCTTCTTAGTAGGAGCTGTTCATAATGACTAATTTTTAGATCACTGGGCTTGCCTGCAGCTGTCAACGAACCCACTGATCATTAACTGCTAATGCAGATTTATTTCCTTCTGATTTTGGTTAGTTAATAAGATAGATGAAATAGGCCTAACTACAAAAATCACTTATTGCTTCATGCTTTTATTTTCTCCTTTCCATTTAGAGGAAGTGGGCCAGCAATTGCTGGCACAACAGAAAATATCTATGTGGACAACTTTAATACAAATCAGTGTTACCAAAGAAGCTGCTCTTATTTGCCTGGGGGCCTCAAGTACTCTGCTAGGGATACCCAAAACTAATACCAATGGCTGATCCCCTTATCTTCATGTAAGTATTTACACTGCAAGGAGTACCCACAAATTCTGTGCAGAAAATCCATAGCAAGGCTCTTTTCCAGATAGAGATACACCAATTTTAGGAAAAAAGATTGGGGCCAGATTTTGGTAACACCTCACTTGCCTTTCACTGTCCTACAGCCCAGTAGGAAATAGCAGAATAAGCTCAGCTGACCCTTTAAAAGACTGAAGCCCTCTGATTCAAACCAAGGGCTGGAATTTGAGTTAACTGCCTGACAGAGAGGCATGTGGAGATCTGCACCCTCTCTCTTTTCATTTTTAGGTAACCTTTTCTAAGTCTTGCCTCAAGTCTCTCCAAAGGCTGGTGGAGAACACTGACTCTGTAAAAGATTCCTTGGGCACAGAGCCTAGAATTCAGAAGTGAATTAGATAATTAAATCAAAATGAGTGTATTTCAAATTCCTGGCTTCACTTCTTTGGGGCACTACACTGCAGTCGAGTTCTGCATAATTTCTGTGTCAGCCCTAGAAAGCACAGCACTGCGAGAGCTAAAATTAAAGAAATATAGCTGGCATGTTATTTAGAAGGAATAAAGATGGGTAAAGATTCACTTGTTGCCTCTCCAGTAGCTTAGGAAAATGCTAAGAGCAAGCATGCCAAGCAGTGCCATGGAGATAAAATTGTGAGGGCAATGAGCAAAATACCCTGCAAGATCTTGGCAATGAATCATCATCCTCTCATCGAACTTTATCTTAAAGCCATGTATTTTTCATATTACTAAGGTGCTTTGATGGTAGATTTTCTCAATGTTGAAGGGACCATGTCCTTGATGCATTGCTCTCAATTCTGTAACATCTCAGAGGGCCTCCCATCGCTTGTATCCACAATAGCAGCACTCAGTGCAGTTTCCTCTAATTGGAACAGATGAGGCAGAGCTCACAATGGTTTTTTTTAAGCTTGATGGGGGATCATTTAGGAGAGGGCAATTTTGGGGTTTTTTTGATAGTTTCTCCAATAAAATTACTATAGAATCATTTAAATTAAAATCACAGACAGCTCTGCTAAAATTAGCGCTGGCCATGTAAATGTCAACCCACTATAATCAGGTCTGCTTCCTACTATTATCCTCACAATCTGGAAAGGGCAACCTCCAAAATATTCATAGACAGCAGCTGCTGCTGGGGAATTACTGCTAATTCTTTCTTCAGGAACTCATCCAGAAAAGGAAAACTGATATCAAATAGTAAAGACTCCAGTAAGTATCTGAAATACATAAAAAAGTCAGGCCCAGGTAGTCTTCATGTATTTCCATCTGCTAGAAGAGATAAAAGCCTGGCTCACATATGAAAACTAAGATCTTTTATAGCAGCTCTTCATTTTTAAATCCCAAGAGTTTAATAAAGAACAGACAACATTTGTGCCTTGACTCATTAAGGGTGGGTTCATTTTTGTATTTTTTTTAAGTGCTTCCAATGAGTCTGCTTGAATTTTTTATTTTTTTTTCATTAAAACATGATCACAATCCATTGCTATCGGTTCTCATTAAAAAACCTGTGAGAAAGTAGCGGCCTGTACTGGTTTTGCTACATCAGTATTATTTCAGTGTGAGTAAATATAAATAAAATTTTCTGAATTGCCAGTCGTCATACAACAGCCAACAGCCTCCGTCTGTGGAGATATTCAAAAACTCAACTGGACGTGGTCCTGGACAACCAGCCTCAGATGACCCTCCTTGGACAAGGTAGGGGTTGGATGGACAAGATGATCTCAAGAGGTTCCTTACCACCTAAAAAGTCCTGTGATTCTACAGTTCTGTCGTCATGACAGATCACTAGGCTTTGTCTTGTTTCTGATTTTAAGAATATATCTAAAAGACACCCTTGTTTGCAAACCCAGACACAGACATTTACCTCAATGAATTGCAGGTGATACGAAACAAGTGCACCCCCTACAAAGGGAAAAAGAAGGAGGCAGAACAAATCATCCCGGCTTAATTACACTTTTGGGTGTGGTTAGAGGCAAAGAAGAAGCATACCAGCTATGGAAAGGTGGCCAAATACCCATCAAGGACTACAAGAACCTTAGTAGGGCATCCAGAAATGCAATCAGGCTTAGCTAGAACTGAAATTAACCCAAAATATCAATAATAAGAAATAAAATTTCTTCACATATGTGAAGAGTAGGCAGAAGCACGGGGAAGACATTTCCATTGCTAAACAGGACAGGGAAAATGTTACATCTAATGCTGACTAGGCAGAGTTTCTCACCATGTTTGCTGATGACACTTAAACTGATGAGGTGGACAGAAGGGAGAGCCAAATTACAGAGACCTGAACAGGCTGGAAAAATGAGTCAGCAAGAACTGTATGAAGTTCAGACAATTGCAAGCTCCTGGGCTGGGATATCCCAAGCAAAGAGCCCAGCAGAGGCCAGGATCTGTGTGCCCAGGGGGGACAGCCTTGCTGGGAAGCACCTGGGGGTCCTGGTGCATAGCAAGCTGAACCTGAGCCAGCAATGCAGGCCAATTAGATCCTGGGCTGTATCCTCAGGGGCACTGCTGGCTGAGATGGAGATGTGGTCATCCCACTTTACTCAGCACTTGTCAGGCTGCACTCAGAGTACCATGGCCATTAATTGGAGAATTAAAAAAAAAAAAGATATGGACAGACTGGAGAGGGTGCAAAGGAGGGCCACAAAGATGTTCAAAGGACTGGATAACCTGCAAAAGAGGAAAGACAGAGGGAGGTCTTTCTACCCCAGAGAAGGTTCAGGGGAGGCCTTATCAGAGGTTTCTAGCACTTAAAGAGCATCTACAAAGAGAATGGAGGCTCTCTCTTCAGGAGTGACATGGAGAGAACAAGGGGCAGTGGCTACAGGTTGCAATGGGACAGGTTTCATTTTGATCTATGAAGGAAATGTTTTACAGTGAGAACAATCAACGACTGGAACAACCTCCCCAGGGACATGGTGGAGTTCCTGTCACTGGAGGCTTTCAAGACATGACTGGGCAGAGGACAAGATAATCTAGTCTAACCTAGGCTCCTTTTTCCACAGAAGCTTGGACCAGATAATCTCCTGAGGTCCCTTCCAAACTGAGCTGTTCTATGGTATTTATAAAAAAAAAAAGTATTCCTAGTTTAATGACTTACATTATTGCCAAGGAAGATATGAAACCAATTTAATTATATCAAGATTTATGTTTGAGCGGCACATGTATTATTTCAGTTATTCACGTGTCGTGAATCACAGATCAGTGAAGTTCTGAACTTTTTGTTTAGATCTGAAATTAAACAGGAACATATTTGGTTGCTCTGTCTTTCATGTCCTCTCAGAGATGAAGAGTAAAATTAATTACAAAATATAACTTGAGCTAAGTTATGGTTTCTTGGGGCACATACGTCATTCTAAAATTTCTATTTGCATCTTCTTCTGGGACAAATAAAATGGAACATAATGCATTTCAAGTTAGTTCAAGTTATACACAAAAAAGTGAGTAACTGAGCTAATAAAATAACCACGGAAAATGCTCAAGATTTAATCTCATCCTGTGTGTTAGTATTTACATCACCATTTTCCTTCCTTCGGTACAGTTCATTTAGGTAGGTGGGATGCAAGAGAGGCTCTTTGCACAGATGGTCCACAATGATTGCATTTCTAGGGGACTCTGCTTCATGAGTTATGGATTCTTACACCAAAAGTTAGAGCTGTGTTTTCCCTTGCCTCTGGAAGCTTCACAAAATCACAGAATACTTGAAATTGGAAGGGACCTCTGACAGACATTTGGTCCAACACCGCTGTTTCCAGCAGGGTCACCTACTCAGACTGTGTGCAAGAAGGCTTTTGAATATCTCCAAGGATGGAGATTACACAACTTCTCTGGGCAACCTGTTCCAGTGCTCTGTCACCCTCACAGCAGAAAACCATTCCCTTTTCTCAGATGAAAATTCCTGTGTTAGCTGTCGCTGGGCACCACTGAAAAGAGCCTGTCTCCATCCTTTTTGCAGAACTCCCTTCTGGTATTTATACAGAATAATAAGATTCCCCCTGAGTTGCTCAATTCCCTAATTGTAAAAGTTAGGTCATGAATATGCAGCTCAGATGTTAATAAACAATTTCACAAATGACTGGTCAAAACTTGAGAAGTTGTTTTAAGAAAGAAATGGCACAAAACAAGGAATGAATGTTTGAGTCTGACTGAAAGGCTTCACAACGTCACTGCCATAAGCACACAATAAAATGTATTAGATAGAGCATGTTTATAAGATTTGTTTGATATTTTATGCATCTTGTGTTAATACAATTTTGCATACTTCTGGCAGAGACTTTCTGGATTATTTAATTAAGAGATTTAATTTAGACGAATTTCTGATACAAAACAATGGATACAAGTTAAACATTTGCTATTTAAATGAAAATAAATGGATTGAGAACAAGACTCAGTAATTAAATATGTTGTTTCATTTAATACAATTTATTTTGTTTTTAAATGAAGCATGTCTAAAAGGCCAAATGTAACATTTTGTTTCCATTTATAAAATTATCCTTCTTTAACTAATAGCCTACAGTGCAGTTTCAGCCAAAATCGAAACAATTATTTTGACAGAAACACGTATTAATTTATTGTTGGAATGCAGTAACAACTATGATTACAAGGGTTAAGCACACAGGAAAAAAAATGTTTCTAATGTTTTTTAATTCAGTTCTCTGGTGATAACCAAAACAAGCAAAATTACATTTAATATCTTTAACTCTGAGAAAACTTAAGAAAACCCCACATGTAACAGAGACCATGAAGATCACGCTCTTATTGAGGATAAACACAAAAGTTTTTTTCCGTTCACTTTACAGAAACCCAGTCGGTCAGCACATTTGGAAGGACAAATGGCAGAGAAGGAAAATTATTGCAAAGACAGGGAATATTCCAGCAACAGGAATGGAAAAAATGAACAAACAAAGCACCCGAGGGATCAGCCAAAGGGTAACAGGCACTGGCAGTAACTTGCAAAATGAAGCAGAGAGCAGAATGTGCAGAGGAAGTCAGTGTATTATATTAAAATCACTTGGCAGAGGGAATCCCAGATAGATAAGATGAAGGAGTGAAGAACATTCAGGGATGAGACTAGTAAGTTTTCTCATTATCCTATGGTCCAACACTTGTTCTAAAACGTCATGGTAGACTGGCAGTTTTTCTTTTTTCTTCCAAACCTATTTTTTCCCTCCAATAATCTGATAGAAGGAAGGTCTACCCCATCTTCTTTTGACTATTCCATACATTTAAAAATTGCTTATCATCCTTATTTTCCTGATAAAAACTTGATGTTGATAAAATCTTGTGAGATCACTCAGGCATCCAAAACCTAAAGGTCTGCAGCACAGTAATGACCTAAATCCAAAGTCACAGAAAGCAGGAAGTATACTACAAAGTTCCAAAATCTCTTCTACATCAGCACTGTTAGAAGATAAAAATAACAACACACATATTGGGAAAATGCAAGAGCCACATGAGGAATGGCATATGCTTTGTAAACAAGTGGGACCTTCATTTTAGTGCCCAGCCACAAAAAACCCCGCCAAACTTTACCCTTTCTCTCTTAGAGAAAGTTCACGTTACCCTAAGATAAAGTGCCAAGTAAATTAAGACTATGACAGCTTCCCTGTTTCTTAATCTTTTTCTAGATCGAAACATACACAAAACTGTCTTGACTCCACGGTTGAAAGGAAACTGTAATTGCTTCAGTTCAGACGTAATTGAATTTTTGACATACGTCAAATACCTGATTGCTTTTGACAGATATATTTCTACTTTGATTTGAAACTTCGTGGATATATGTATCTCTTAGTCCAGTCTCTGAAAGCACAGTCAAGTTCTGAAGCTATGGCAGATTTGAATCCAAATCTGCAGGGTTGTGAAATCACTAAAGACACTGGTGCTGTTACATCCTGCCACCTTTTCTGTGCAACCAGAACTGTCACCCTTCATGCAGCAGATAGTGACTGCAGTCACATATGATACCACGATCGGTCACATACAGATATCACCTGAATTGTGAATTTTCATATCTTAATATTTATACTCTTCACCATTTGAGGTTTAAAGGTTTCTGTGGTACGGAAGAATTCTGTTTTGGTTTTTTAGCACTCAAGAAAACAGATAAAGTTGGTGAGAGGAATCCCTCCTTAAAAGTGACTTTGCCCATTAATTTCACTTGTGCCATAAAACAGTAGTTCTGTGAATGACAGACCCCACAATACGCCACATGTATTTCGTAGCTAAGTACTTCCTACAGCAGGAATATTGTTTCTACTGGAGGGAACATTCCTGCAGTCCAGTAACTATGATTTCTTTGCATTACTATGAAAATTCTTTTTAGTAGCATTATAAGGTGAGGTCTAAGGATTTGATAGCTGTTTGTCTTGGCCTAAGTTTTAATTTAAACATTTTAAAAGATTTTAACTTTTTAAAATTTATGATAGCAATTGTTTAGCATTCCTGTTTAGGATATTTTGAGTTTATAGAGATATGAATAAGCATCACTAGAGACTGAATTATCTATAATATTAGAATAAAAAAATGGGTTGCAGGAGTATAAACACGGGATGGTACCAGACACCCAAAACTATAAACACAAATCACAGCGGCCACTACAGGAATACAATGTCGTCAAATCAGTTTGGATAAAGCAGAGAACAGAAAACTGAATAACTGAGAACCAGTAAAGAGACTGCAGACTGTGTTAAGATAATGCATAAAACTAAACCCAGCCAGATCCCCAAACTGTTGCGGAATAAACACTTTAACAGCCTCCCAAGCAAAGGAATGGGGGCACTGACAGCTCTGACATCCTCACCTGACCTCTGGTTCGGAGGAGGACTGATGCTGTCAAGCTTAAGATCCAGAGGGACATCAGAAGGGTGAGCATTACACCAGGGAAAAAAAAAGTAGAGAAAATAAGAAAGTTTTCTGTGTAATAATTTTAACTATGTTAATAGAGGCTTTTCTGTATTATTTTTGACTATGAATGGCAGTATTATTGTACATGGACTAACAATAACAATTTTTAGCCTATCAAATTAGGCAAATACTCCACTTATGTATCATTTTGATAACTCTGTTTTGTGTGCAACATCCTAAAACCTAACATGTGGCAATGCCAGCCTCAGTGTTAAACCATGAACCTTGTCAGCAGGTGATCTCTAGATTCCAAAATTCTGAAGAAATTTGTTATACTTATTATTCCACCTGAAAATAAATCAGGCTTAAATGAACACATATTGGTCAAGCTCCTACATACAATTCAGAAGAGCAAATAAAAAATAAAATAAAATTCTATATTACTTGCATGTCATTAAAAATCCTTAGGCAGAGCACCAATTTTTAGAGCTGCAGGTTCAGTCCTTATATGAACTATTCTAAAAGTTGTCCCCTTAACCATAACTTTTCTCCTACTCAGAGCTTTGCAGAGAGAATTCTTTGTCCTTGTCCTTATAGGTAAAATATTCAAAGGTCAGCCAGAATATTGCTGCCATGTAACTGAAGCATTTGGGGTTTATCTGCGAGCTTGTATCTTCAGAGAGTACCCTCAAGGCTTCAGACCTCGTTACTTCTCTCTGTAGAAGTTTTGCTTCACAATTTTGAGGAGTTTCTTTCTCTCAGACAGCAAAACAAACATTTCAAAACCTTTGTTCTACTGCGTTTTAGATGCTACCCGTATAAGCAATACCAGCTGCAGAAGAGTTGTTTGCTTATTCGATTTTAGATGTGCTGTGGACTTCCCCCAGACAACGTGGTACTCAAACCAAGCAGGCTTCTCTTCCTAAGGCTACCTATGAGTTCAAGATGTGTCTTGTGGCCTGATGCAAGTGAAAAAGGAAAGATAAAAGTTATGCACTCTGAAAACAAGTTTTCAGGACTCAATTTATAAAACTTTATGCAGGAAAACAAAATCCCTGGGAGAAGACTTCATTTCTTGTATATTTATTAGCATGTCGTTTTGATTACTTCCTTGATCCAGGAGAAAATGCAGTCAAAAAACGGCCTGGATGTCACTGCTGTTGGATTTTATTAGAGTTTCAGGAATAGGTACTGACTTAACTGCAGTGGCTTCACACAGAGGCCAGCAACCATATGTCTGGGATGACAATTTAAAGAATACATCTTATGCTCTGACTGTTATCATTGTCATGCAAAACCTGCTTCAGAGCTTATCAAGGCTATCACAAAACAATAATTTGTCCCTAGAGGAAGTATAGAAAAAAACCCATTAGAAACATTTTCTAGCAAGAAACTGTTGAGCTGTCAAGTGCCTTTCTACTTCAGAGACATTTTGGATTTTTACGGCCAAACTGGTAACTCACACTGACTTGTTCTTTTTATAACAAGTAATGATTTTTGACAGAACCCGTTTTTTCAAACTCTGAAAATTCACATGTCTACACATTATCATCTTTTATCGTCATGTGTTCTCACATGCTGTTTATGTACATCTCTGCTACTCGGTCATTACACCACGTTAGGACACATCACTTTGGAAATATTCAGAAATATTTTAACCCCGCTACAAAGATCTGGGTCACGTGGGATCAGTTAATGTGACAGCTCTCACTTGTCAGACTCACGCATAGATACAGAGCATATTTAAATTTCATTAAGACTTCATTGAAGCTTCATAATATTTTATCCCCTGAATTCCTGCGGTTAATATGATATTTATTGCAATTCTGCTGGTTCCCTGAGGGGTAGCTGAAATGTGGCACATGAGTTTCCAGCCATAAAGACAATTAGCAGTTCATGCTTGGGGCCTGTGCATTGATTCCTGTTGTGTGAACAAGGTTAAAATCAACTCTGGAGCTGTAATTTGGAGCAAACTATACTCAATATTCCAAAAATCCAACATATATATAAGCTGGTGGCCTCTTAAATTTAGAGAGGACCTAAATAAAAAGAAGAAAAGAGCAACATATTTAGGAACAATCACGCAGGAAATCAACTGGATTAAAAAAATAATAAAATCCAGCCTAAAAGTGGAGATTGATATACTCTGGAAGGGATCAAGGACCCAAATTACTTCAGAGTGTCAAGATGACTACGAATCCTACTGAGACAGGAGACAGGCTTTGGATGGCTCAGGGTGAATGGAGCTGCAGAGTTTCTGAACAGAGGGGGCTGCTGCAGACCTTGTACCTCTGGGTGAATCCCAACATGGAAATCATACACCATCACCCACAACTTGAGGCAAGATGAACACTTCATTTTCCTATGAAATACAAATGTCTGAAATTTAGCTTTTGCTTATTTTTTGCACAAACTGCTCATTTTTTGTTCTTAGTAAGGGACACGTTATTTTTCTTCTGAGTCAGGAAGGAAGAAAACCAACCATCATTGCTGATTCCTTTTTAACACTTAGTTAAAATGCACTAGTAGATGAAAATACATGAAAACAACACCTCTCTGGAATAGGAATGAGACATTTTAGGTCAGCAATTGTAACTTTCACTGCCAATGACTTGTGGTGAGATAACTGAGAATGTAAATTTTCATGCAAGGGACTTATCAATTAAGATAAGCCATTTTAAATTTCTCAAAACAAGAAGCTGCCATTTGCCTTTTCCATGTGGTTTAGTCTGCAAAACAGCTCAAGGCATAAGTGATTTGCAGTCAAACATTGAACAAATGCAGGGACAAATGCTTTTCCCAATAGCTGCGTGTCATGGGTGTCAAACTGCAGAAAAGATGGACGGAAAAAATTCTCATTTTAAAGATGACAGGGAACAGATCTTTACAAACTGTCACCTGGTATCAACCTAAACCACTTTATTTTCTGATACATGGCAGCGAGGAGTTGGAGAAGAGTGAGACAGAATTTAAAAAAAAATAGCAGTTCATTTTCCTACGATCTATAGCTTTTTCTGATGGAATACATTGGATCTCCAAATTTAATTTCATTATTAGAGATCTTCCTTTTGTATAAAGACTAATGACCACAAAACTGAAAAGAAAATGGTGATTCTTTAGAGGCAACAGACTGTAATGGTAAAGAAAAGCAAGCTTGCACAGTTTATATCTATTGATAGTACTTGATTTCTTGCCCCTGTTTTTGTCCTGACATAGTAAAAGAATAAGAAAAATAATATAATGGAAATTCTGAAAATGTTAATTTGGAAATTTCGAAGGCTTTTTTCCATTTTGGCTTGTATTAAGAGAAGCACATTTAAAGAACATTTACTTATCCAGAACTCTGCAGAGATATTTTTTTTCATTTCTTCACTGCTAAACATTTCAGTCATTGTGTTCACCTAACTTCACCTAAATACACAAGATTTCTCAGAACTCATTTGAAAAATCAAGGTTCAGGCTCAATAACTCTTCTCGTACAAGAGAATTCAATTAGAAAAAAACTCATCTACTTGATTTAAAATTTGTCAGTGATAGTGAATACTCCACATTTCATTGAAAATTGTTCTGAGAGTTAATTAACCTCATTGTTAAAAATAGCTTTCATTTTTTATTTGGCTACTGAATAACACGGACTCGTTTTCAGCCCCTGCTTTTCCCTGTGAGAGTGAATGGTTCATCACCAACATGTTTTTCAGACAGGCAGGACAAATGTATTCCCACTGCAATTCTGTTTGGTCAGCTAACTAATTTGGGATCATTGAATCTCTCCCTCTGATCTTGCATCATTTAAACATGCTTGTATTGCAAAGACTAACAACAGCTGTAAGAAAGCAACTCAGGCTAATTCACATTGTATATCCAATGGAGTGACTCCATGAGTAAATAGACCTCAAAAAGTTTGAAAAAACCCCTCTGTATTTCTCTTATTGATAACAGGCAGAGGAACCAAAAAGTAGGAAAAAAGGCATTTCCACTTAATTCTGAGTTGTGAGAATTCGCTAACTCTGTGGATCAAAGAAACCAAAATAACAAAAATTAATGCTTGATTTGGAAAAAGGATAAAGCAATCAGAAGAAAATACTAATAGGATACACTGGGTGATTTTACATTTAAAGGGATGCAAAATAAGCTGGAAAATAAAGACCATCCAAAATTTCCTCGACAGCTACTCACACGCTATTACATTGTGTAGTGTTTTGTGCTCTCGTATGTGATTAAACTGATTTGCTCGTTCGTGCAAGTCCGGGTCACAGTTAAAGCACGTCCCCTCTTTGCCACACAGCAAACACAGCAATAGTGCCCACATTCTCTTTGTTCTGTGTTGGTTTGGGGTTTGGGCGGGTTTGTGAGCTTGGTATCAATGATGCATTTAAAGAAATAAATATACCTTAAACCTAAATATTATTGTAAGATGCAAGATTGTTACTAACACTGATGATAGATATCAACCTGATCTTCAGGTAAACAGGAAAGATTTCAGCGTAAGTATTGTAAAAGCTAAAATTAAGATCCTGTACGCATCATAAAAGGTAGAAGAGAAAGATAAATAAATTTTCACAGAGACTTATATGAAGAGAAAATACATACTGTTATACACATTCCTTTGCAAATACACTCAGGCAGGTACAGTCCCAATGGCTTTATCAAATCAAAACAGGCCCTGCCTAATCATTCAGGCTTTGTGACAGAAAAGTAAATCAGGGAATCCAAATTCCCCCTGGTAACTGAAAGATATAAATTTTTAATGAGAATGTGAATAATTTATTATCTTTCCCGTAAAAAAAATATTTTGAATAATTTGTTAATCTTAGCAATAATATGACAAAGTATCTAGGGAGGAATGAAAGCAGCAGAATACGAAGGATATGATGTTCGTTTTAATTAAATTATTCCTCTCCTACAGAGAACAGTTTTAAAGATCCCATTTGTCAAGAACTGGAGCTAGAATATTATTGATCCAGGTTATATCTTGTAAACAAGGGGAAATATATAATTTTGAAGTTAACATAGAGATACTGGCATACTAAAGTATTTATCGAAACAATTAATCTCACAAATAATTCCACCTTAATTCACACCACAGCAATTAGACTGCATGTCTGACATAAAACATTTACAATTCCTATAGTTTCAGTGAAACTGAGACAGTTGTGTAAACTTAAATTCTTTGATATTTGGGGATTGTCTTACATACCTGAAATCCAAGAGAGTCAAATATGCTACTAAACCAAGAACTGAACAACCAAATGCATCTTTTACGATAATTAATAAACTGATTTCTGAATGCAGCTGTTAGCAGCTATTATTTCAACTGATCATATAGTGTACCACAGAACAAAATATATTATTTAAGTGTGTATAAAACTTATCGTGGGCAGAGAACACAGGAGGGAAAAGAGAAAGGCCAAAGCAGATGAGGGAGGAACAAGCATATGAAAATAAAGTTAAAAGAAGGTAAAAAATGCCAGTCATGTAAGTGGTGCTGGCCAGTAAAGCTGCCTGACAACACCTCAGGCTTGGCAACTGTGCTGCACACTTACTGAATCCTGTGTCCATCTTCTGTGTAAATCCTGAGCCTCACTGTGAGCTGCTCATCAGCAAAGTTCATGAGGCTTGAGCGTCAGCTCCTGGGGGCACTCAAAGACCAGCCATTGGAGGGAAAACGTTTTGGACAAGCTGGATGTCAGCTGGTGCCCAGCATCAAGTCGGACTAGCCAGCAAGTAGCACAAGGCCACCTACTGTGGTCCTAAAATCAGCTGGATTCTTAACTCTCACAGTCTGAAGTTCATGTTGGTTTTAAGCAAACTAAGCTTAATACTACATCATCATAGACCCTCTTAAATGTTAAACCTTCTTATTCATCAAGATTTCTTCTGCCCCTGGTAAACCAAGTTGGATCTAGCTACCATTAAAGCTCAGTCAACACTGACTCCATCAAGAAGGACAAGACATGTATCTGCATGCCCAGCACTCTCTGACAGCTTCACTGAACAATTTGAACAGCTACTCCTGAGGACTTTGTGAGTCAGCTAAAACGAAAAACAAACCAAAAAGACAACCTGCTTTCCTTTCTATTCCTTGCTGACTGCATTTCAGTTTGAGATTTCATGTAGTTTCAACTCAGAATATTTTCAGAAAGCAACGTGTATATTGCAGGCTTGTAGAACTGTTAATAGAGAAGGTAGATGAATTCATAGAGCTCTGCCAACGTGTAGAAGCAAGTTAATTGTTTGGCAGGACAATTACAGAATTATTTGATTGTATAAATTTGACTTGTGCAATTGGCAAGTTAAAAAGGTAAAAAAGAGACACTCCTGTGTAATATACCAGGGTCTGGTATTACAGATTATACTGAATTCCAAAAGAGACTCCGGGCAAATCCTGCTGTTCATGGTCCCTCAATACAGCAGTTCTAGAGAGTACCAGCATTTGCAGAAGAGTCTTAGAGTTGTCTTCTAAATACCTGTGCCAGTGACTCCTCACACGGGCCCTGGAGCCTGGACTCCCAAGAACATCTGATGCTACTTGGGATGAGAAAAAAGGGGTCAGAACAGGGACCATCACAGGTATGTAAAAAGCTTAACACTCGGGAAGTAAAACCTTTAAAATTAAGCTGAAGTACATGATGTTCTGCAAGCTAGTTAAGTCAAATTCTGATTAAGCAAAACCTTAAGGCTTCACTGACTAAAGTGATTTGCTATATTGAGAATTCCACTGTTAAAAATTCCACTGGGTAAAAATAGTTTAACTATCGAATGCATACTGTATATATATAATTTGACTTTCCCTTAGCTTGTCTTATAGTTGGACACCCATCCTTCACTGACTGAAAAAAAAAAGAAAAAATTTTACAAAAGAATTCTAGAAAAACTCAGTATGTGAAAAAAATTAATTCATTAATTCAACAGTGTAATTATCAAGCACTCTTAAGGCATAAAAATTCAATGCTGAAAGATCAGTTTCAATACTGCCTTCTAGCATTTATACTTTAAAATAAAATTTGTGCCCCAGACAGTTACTTAATGAGATAAGTTTAAATTGTGTTTCTCTTGTGAAAAGTATATAGTAATTAAAAAAAAAAGACATTAAAGTTGAAACCAATTAGCTCTTCTTTCCATCAAAGCCTCAGAACTTCTTGTGAAAAACTTCAGATTTTACCATGATCTTTCTTCCCTGAACGTTCTCACACAAAAGGTTCAGTCTTTCCTACACACACCTCACCTCCTCATTTAAGAATGTTACGGTAATATTTTCAAGAACTCTGTAATTGTTTTCAGCCTCTTCTTTAGGAAAAAAGATCTCTGTAATTGTTCCAAGTTTCCATACATTTTTACTATTAATACAAATGTCAGTAGGATGGACGTTTTTGTTTGTTTCTCTCATTTTTCGTCTTCTGTCCTGTCTCAGCATGGTTAGACATACATCTCCATCATATCTTCAATGCTCTGCAGAACTCAACAGCTGGATAGACAAGCAAAGTCAACTTAGAAACACAAATGAACAAAAGCTATGTCAGAATCAACAATTTTAGTTCTCAGTTAGCAGATTACCACCTAATTTAGGGAAGGAGGGAAACTCAGTCTTCACTGCCTATTTGGGGTGCAGCATGGAGGTGGAAGGGTCTTGCATAGATGAATTAATGGGCAACAGAGACATGCTGTGGTCTTTTCAGGAGCAGAGGAGGACAGGGAAAACAGATATAAAACAGACATCTAGAAAATCAAGCTTCTTCAGTTCTGCTCTAGAAACAGTTGTTTGATACTGCTGGTAATTTCCCCACTGTGCATGTGTGGCTGGAAAAAGAAGATTAGTGCAAATAATTTTTTACAGCCAATTTAGAGCTAGACGTAGATTTACTGGGTAATTTACAGGATGAAACAAAGCTGTGCCTCTGGAGCTTTCACTGGGTTTATTACCTAAACAGGTGAAGGCTAGAAGCAAGAACCAGGAAGAGGGGAGGAATTAAGTTTTATTCAAGGGCACATTCTGACTTCATCTAGTCCATCCACAGCTGTTATCAAATAGATTAGCAGCAATATGCTATTCTAAGTCAAAATTAATCATCTTCTCATTTTCTAGTTCTATTGAAATTGAAGGAGATAATTTCTTATGAAGTTATAAGACACAGCAGATATTTTTAAGTAGAGAAATAGGCTAAGATAACGTGAAATAACAGCCGCCCCTGAGACTGCTTTGCATAGTTTAAATGCTCTGAAGTACTATACTCTGGATGTTCAGTAACAAATCAGAAGATTCTGATGGAACCTACTACATGGCCTAGCTAAAATCTGTGAGGCAATTAGAGCTTGAAAATCTGTTTGCCATGATAAATCCACATGGGAAGTCTTATGTGGATCTGCATGAGACTATGCAAAAGCTGGGTTTCTGATGTCTTCCCTTTTCTTATTTGCATCCCGAATATCTTTTTTTCTTCTCTCTTCTTTTGCAGCATCATGAGAGCATGCTGAAGGAGATAAATCATTTCCTTATACAGTCAAGGGAGTGTACTGTTCTACTCCTTCAACTCATGGGATTGTTTTTTAAGAAAACAGTAACAGAGACATTTTGCTTATTCTTACAGTGCTGCCATTCACTTCCTTAATTTCAAGTTATTTCACTAAAAAGGATTCCTGATTCACAAAAAAACATATAAAGATATGTCTACACCATGTAATCTGTAAAGAAAGTAAGATTCAAACTAAAAAGACGGTATATAACAGGTCCTATAAACACATATAAAATATGGCATGAAGAGATTGCAGAGAAGTACAAAGTGAACTATTTAAGCTTTCTTGTTCATTATACTGGAAGGCACAAGTGCCTTAAAATGTGACACAAAAATGTCCCTAGTGATTTTCTCCACGTGAAGAAGGTCTCAGGTTTGCTGTGGCTTGAGAGAGCTCTCCAAGGTTTTCTGTGCTGACAGCAGAGACAACACGCACTCAAGAATGCAGTAATTCTGTCAGTATATCTATGTGGAGATAAATATGGCTCAGACTACATCATTCATGTTGCCATGTCATGTCCCAGTACTGAGCAGTGACATCCTCTTCAAAAACAGCCTTATTCTCTGTCAGCTGTAGCATCAAACATTAGAATGGCTTCACCTGGCTGAGAGAGGCAAGCCAAGGTGATTCAACAATCAGAAGAATACATGGATTAGGAAGGGTTCCCATGCCTTCCCTTCTGCTGGAAATTTCACAGAGCAAACCTACATCTGTACAAGCTTCCGAGTGCCATGGTGGCACTTCAGAGAAAACAGAACAAGGAAAAATGCCAGCTGAAGGTTTAAACAAGGAACATAGAAACAGATATCTGGCCAAGAAGGAAACTCATTGTGTCTTACATACACTGTGTTCCAGAAGGCTGCTGTTTTGTGGTGAGCATAAACAACAATTTCTTCAAAGACACCTGTAAATCTTCAGAGCAGCAGTTCAGCTGCCTCTGATGCAAAGTCTAATTAGGTGCAACACAGCATCACAACTCTGGATTTATTCTGCTGAGCAAATTGACACGGTGTGAGAAAACACCTAAGCCTTGCAAGATAAGAAACGTAAAACGCAGACAGAGTGGTGGGCACACCTTAAGGACTACTGAAATGAAAAAGTATAAAACCCATGAAAAGAAAAGGAACAGAAGGTGGCAACTCAGCAATATTGTGGATCAACCCATTCCAAGAAGGAGGCTGACCTTTCTCAGGAGCAGGAACAGAAATCATAGGGTAAAAAAACAGATGCTAAAGGCAAAATCTGATCTACCAAAGTGGGCCCTTTCCAAAAAAAAGAGACAGTGGAGTAGAAAGAAAAGATAAGTTGTGGTCCTGTGAGCTGAATGTACCCAAAGCTTCAGGGACACTTCCAGTCAGAGCCACTGGTAGTTGGGTTCTGAAGGCGGCCTTGCTGCTCCCTCCTCAATAAACCCTGAGTAGCAGAAGGAATTGATGTACCACAGCTTAGGAACTACTCAAGTGAATGGTACAGCTGTTGAACAGTTCTGCTCAGAAAAGTGAAACTTAATACTTTCAAAAGGTGAAAATTCAAGGGAGGCAATAATATTAATGTCAGAAAATCAAAACGAATGAGAAGTAGAGAAAGTTCATCACATGGAAGACTTGCATAGATGAGACGGGAAAATACTCAGACTAAGGAAGCTTAAGGGAAATCTGACACCTGAATCCTTCAGCATTTCAGTGCAACTCCAATGCCTTCAGTTTCCCTGTGAAAATGTGTGCCAAAAGGAAGGAAATTTTGAATGGTGAATATAAGGAAAACATTTTTTTTCAAGTGAATCTCCTAATTATCACAAATTCTTTCATTGTGGTTTGCAGTGAGGTCTCAGTTTGTGTGTGTGTGTGTGCTCCCTTCTTCTCCAGCTAATTTCATTATTAATAACTGTTTATGAAGATAAAAATATGATAGTATTGCATATGTACATGGCTGTTCAGTCCTTTTATTACTTGAATGTCCCTTTCCTACAGAATCCATTATATGACTATTGACTGCTTCCTGACACAACCTCTGACGTGATACGCATTGTAAAGTGTAAAACTATTTCTGCTCTTGTGAGTGACCAAACCATGATGACAGAATAGTTAAAACATGGAAGAGGAAAAAAAAACAACCCATAATATTTTCCAATGTGTTTTCAAAATTGACTGCTAGAATGGAGAACTATTTCTCACAGCTCTTTTTATTTTTTTTTTTGGTGGCTCTTCAAGTCATTTTGTGATAACGAAAGCATAATAAAAGAGACAGAGAAGGCAGTAAGGACAGCCAGGGCAATCAAGTCTGTTAGTTTTGTTGGGTTTTCAGTCTTTGAAAGTAATCACAAATAAAAATAGATTGTGCACGCAGAATTACTGAAAGGAAAAAGCAGATGCCAATAATTATGGAACTAAAGTAGCAAGCCTTGAAATACAACATTTTAGGGAAACGGCCTGAGGACCTGAACAAAATTTATGCCATTTCTTAGGTGAAATTAGTTTAAAAGCCAAATCATCCATAATCATAGTGGACTGTACATGACAGAAAAAGCATGCTAAAATGCTTTCCCACACAATTTTGAATAAAGTAAGAAACTATAATAGTAACATGCTTCCAAAGAGCATACACAGAATTTCAATAGCTCAGATTTGATTGCCATCAAACTGGTTTAACACCGAAGGCAGCTTTTTGAAAAAGTCTCACTAACATTAAATACACTTATTAAATATATTTTATCTTTCCCTCCTAAGTGCTTGGGAGAGTTAAAAAATACATACACTTTACACTAAACCAAAGGGTAAATAAAGAGTTAATCAGAGTTTTCAGTAAAAAAGGAAAAAGAGATAAACATGATACAGGTGACATGACAGCTTAAAATACAGAAGTTTCCAGACACAAAATTGCTGCTGAAATATGGAGAGAGATATTCCAGTCGTTTACAGCAGACAGGCTTAGCCCTAAACGCCCTAAAATGGTACTTCGTGTTTAAGGAAACTGCGACTTGTAGCAGGGTAATTTGACACAATAGGTATTGTTAATTTTTTAAGTACATTTTAAGGGTTACTTTTCAAGTGTATTCGTTTGCACTTATTACAAAAAACATAAAATTTCTCATTAGAAAAACCAACAACTTATAAGAAGCCTTTAAATTTCAGTTTAATTAGGAATCTTAACAATTGATGCATTTCTACATAACAGGCATTTTTACAGCAGTGTTGCTCATCTTGACAATCCTAAAATACAACCATATTTATTTGCATTTAATTTTTGAATGCTAATTTGAATCATAATCTAATTTTTTAATAAAATGCAACGCCTTTGCTAGGAATGCATCAAGACTACATTATTATATTGGCTCATTCTCTCTTCTGATATCAGACTTGTAGCATCTATTTTGAGGCCAGGTTACATTCCTCTTATTTATTTTATACATAGTCATCATTTTATCACCACACATGATATCTGTGCTTTGATGGTAAGATATTATTTATAAAAGAAATCATATTTCAAAAGTCTAAGAAAATCACTATAGGGGTGAGGAAGGAATGAACAATACACACTTCAGAGGAACTTTAGTGGATACACCTCCAAGTATTACTTATTTATTTTAAGTAAAACAAATAAGCTTCATTCATATGGTACCAATTCTTGTTTCCACAAGGAGCCAGATTCACCATATAAAGTATGAGCTGCATTCATACACCAAATTTTACACACACTCTTGATTTCAGGGACTAAAAAATATCACACCCTATAAATAATTCAATCATAGAATATCCCAAGTTGAGAGGACTTACAGGGATCATCAAATTTCAACTCCCAGCCCTGCACAGAACAGCCCCAAGAGTCACACCACGTGCGTGAGAACACTGTCCAAACACAGCTCTGTCAGGCTTGGTGCTGTGACCACTCGCCTGGGGAGCCTGTTCAGTGACCAAACACACTCTGGGTGAAGAACCTTCTCCTGATATCCAACCTAAACCTCCCCTGACACAACTTCAGACCATTCCCTTGGGTCCTGTCACTGTCACCACAGAGCAGAGATCAGTGCCTGCCCCTCCTCTTCCCCTCACAAGGAAGTTGTAACTGCAGTGAGGTCTCCCCTCAGTCTCCTCTTCTCCAGCTGAACACACCAGGTGCCTTCAGCTGCTCCTCACAAGGCCCTTCACCATCTTCATTGCCCTCCTCTGGACACTCTCTAACAGCTTTATTTCTTACACTGTTGTGCCCCAAACTGCACACAGTGCTTGAGGTGAGGCCACACCAGCACAGGGCAGAGTGGGACAATCACCCCGTTCAACCACCTTCATTCAAAGTAGAACTCAAGAAATTACACACCTCGGGGTTGCTTAAACAGGAGACTGAAAACAGATTCCTTACTGGTGGACCCGGACAGGACAGATGCACTGAAATTAGAACCGGACAGCTCCTGATCTAAAAGAAAGAAAAAATTAAAAAACTATTAATGGAAACTCATTTAGAAGTCAGAATTTCCCTAATAAAACAGCTTCATAGACAGAGGTTATAAAAAATATATTCCAGAATGGGAGCACATGACCCTTTTTTCCCCCTTTTGCTTAAAGGCTCTCCCAGTATTTTCCTCATTGTGATGAAGTATAGATATCATATGGGTAGCTTTCTAAATAAAATTAAAATAACACACCATCAAGAAAAAACAAAATTTAAAATGTTTCCAGTTAAAAAACATCTAGGGATTACAAAATATAATGTTTTCTAAATTAAAAACTCAAATAGCAATGAAAGCCCATGATACATGAAATGGAAGAGAAAGCTTGAGAGAAGGGGGTTCAGGGCCAGTAGCACTGACACAGTTGCAGACAAGAATTGTTGGGGTTTTTTGTCAAGTTAGTGGATCACCCAGCAGATCACTTCATAAAGATTTAGACTTTATTTAGATTGTTTCACTGATTACTGTCAGTGTTGTGGATAATGAAAAATGAGAGAGGAAAAACTGGTTTGAAGTCCAGTTTTATAAACAGGCTCTGGAGCTGTTCAAGCAGCCAAAGGAAATGCCTTGTTGGAAATACACCCAGCAGTTAATGGCAAGAACCTGAGCCCAATAGATAGATTGTGTCTGTATAATATGTCACATTAAAGTGCAGTAACACTGAATGATGAACTGCGGACAGGAAGACAGGAAACACAGGACTCATCAAACAGCCAGGGAACACTGTCATTTGGGGTTATGGAACAAAGTTAAAATGGCTTTAAGAAACAGAACAATGACCAGAGATGTTCAGGAAGACAAAGAAAAGCTCTCTTGGCACTATCAAACTTCTTGCTTCTTGTGAGAAAAGAAAACAGCCTCAAAATTATTTCACCTCAAGAGCAAAGTTTCAGCTTGGAGGTTTAAAATAAAATTTGTAATCTATGAGGAAATACTAAAAGAACTGAAGGGCCTTTTCCAAATATTAAAGGATGGGTGCATAAGAAAAGCCAACACACCCAATTTAATATATCAACCAAACAACTATATCATCGTCTTTCTTGACCTGAAAGACTGCAATGGCAGAAGCAAGGCTGTAGTGAAAGTTTCCCCTATAATGCTAATTATTCTGAAGGAATTCTTTTTTTTTTCTAGCTAACAAGCTGAAGATTGCAAATTTTCATTACTAGAAGAGCTTTTCAAAGTTTAAAATATCTGTTATTTATTTTTTCTTTCTATCCATCTACACATTCAGTAATTTTCACAGAACTAGTTATCAAATCTCTGGAAATATAATTTTTTTCTCTGAAAAAATACTTTCACTGTATAAAATTAACAGAACTAGGTTATACTTCATGATGTCCAAAAATGCATTTATCAGTTCAGAAGTGCAGGTTTCAGTGGTTTACACTGGAGATTTCACAGTGTCAAATATTTATATCATTTTTGTCGCTTCCAAAAAGCCCTAGTAGAAACATGATATAGTGGTATTTAGGGAAGAGCTCTATAATTCAATTTGAAACAGCTGAACTAGTACAAATGGTTGCTAAACCATCTGTGACAGGAGTTTGCATATTCTGTAGTTCTGGTCATTGGCTCATATTGGGGAAAATCAGCTGCTGTCAAATAAACATTACTCACATGAACATTCTTAATGTAGCTGTGAATGCCTGTGTGAATAAGAGCTGCACATTGAAGCCTCTAAGTATCTAAATCCTGGGAAGAAGACTTATTGTTCTTAAATTCAGTAAGAAAACACCCAGTTTTAGAAGGCCCAAGATTTTGTCCCTTCTTCACAAATTATCAGATTGTGGGTAGATTTATTTGCTCTATAATTATCCCAAATAAAGAACTGTTTGTGCTACAATAGCCGTCAAAATTCACAAAAAGAAACTTTTCTGAGGCATAATGCTCTTGGGTTGGACAAAACTTCAGAAATGCAAATTAAAGCTTCAGAAATTGTCCAGATACAACAATTCCCAATTAATATCTATTTTAATTCATGAACTGTGCAATTCTAAATATAATTTCACGGCTATCTAGGGCACAAACTGCCTCTGGAATGTTAGTTGAAAACAAGATACAGCTAACTTCTGTAATCTTCTTTAAAGCATTAAGTAAGTCTACAAATGTTGTTTATTGCTTGTACAATTTAATCGAGATGCCCTGTTTTAATTGTTGACACTTTGGATTCTCTTGAGAAGTGGCACACGGTCTGAAACACGATTTCTGAAGATCAGGGTAAGTCAAGCATTTCACTCTGTCTTCTGACTTGCTGCTTGCTGTTGATTTCTCCATTCTGTGCTCTCTGGCCTCCAGTAACACCAGCAATGAGCCCATGAGTCCAGCACAAGATTAAATAAAGGAAGGCATTCCAGTCACGTTTAGTACTAAAAGGTCATCTAAGATGTTTCAAAGTGTTAGTGATTTGAGTTTCATATTACTAAACCTACAGTTTTAAGAGCTGTGCTCATAGATGGATTCAAAATCTTGTTTTCTGTGAATTTGAGTTTGCTGCTGACAGGGTCATTTCTACTCTTTGGATTAACATTTTTCAGGGAAAAAAAAAATCCCACGAGTCCTAAGAATAAAGAGGCTGCCATTCTTTAAAGAATAAATTAAGACTACTTGATATTTCAAACTGAAATGTTTGCATTTAACTAATTCAGGTTGAAGACAACCATTGTTCTGTCTGAATTAATATTATTGCCATTCCTAACTAGCTTGCACTTTTCTAAGTGTATTCTTCCATTGCCACAAGAGATCCTAGGACAAACATAGGCTCTTCATATCAAAACACATTCGTCTAAAGAACAGATCATCAGAACATGTGTAAGAGATGTGGTCTTCTCATAATGGACTGTAAACGGTGTTGAAATAATATTCTCACTAACAAAGTGATACAAGCAAAATAAACAGAGGAAAAGAAAATGGGAAATTCATGGAAAAGCAAGTTCAGAACTACCAAAGTTCAATTCTTGATAGGAAAAGAAATGGACTAGAAGTAATGTATTCATACCAGGACAACTTTCTTACCAGACCCATTAGCATGTGCGATAGTTAAGTCATTCTTAAGGTTGAAAAAAATTCCCTTAATTAGCTTTTACTGTCCACTGGAAGAACATATCTGTATTGCTGTGGTAAATTGAAGTTAGTGTATTTAAATACTATTTTCTTCCTTTACAGTAAGCTTTGTCTTGGGAACACAAAAGTGCTCAATAAATATATAGGCCATTGCAGAAATCATTGCCCAGGATATGCAAGGGCCAGGAATACTAGGCTGAACTTGTGCATCCATGACTTTGCTTATAAGCCTAAATTTCTCTTCCTCTGGAAAGAAGGAATTGTTTCCTACATAAAGCAAATCGTAGCATGCACAACAATGTCTAAAGACAGCTTGAATGCATAACTCAACTATCTTATTGTGATTAAAACCAATCAAACATGAGGCACAGGTCAGCAAGAGCAATTGAATTAGAAAATTAGATTTACAATTAATCTGATTAACAAATTCCAGACAGCTTTGGAAGGACATGTATGATTTTACTTTCATAGAGATCACAGTATAAAATCTATTTTTTTCAGGGAAAACTTTTCATAAATTCACAGATCACAGAAACATATATCATCATCGTGTCAGGCCTACTGATGTGTAAAGAAAAATGAAGACTGGAAACTTGTGATGCATAAAAACAAACATCAGTCTTTCAGTGTCTAAGCCAGCTCCCTCTGTCTTTATCTCTGCTCCCAAACAACTCTCTGGGACGAGTTAATGCTCTATAGTTAGAAAGATGATTGTTTTCACCAAAGCAATTAAACAATGCAGTTTCTGCTAATCTTTCTCAGAACTTCACAATCTCCTAGGCTTTAGTTGCAATACTTAAGCTCTATAAATGATTTCTGATGAAATTGTTCCTGGATAAGCTTGATTGTTCTTCTCCATTATTTTGTGAATAGCACGACAGATTAGTTTTTTTACAAATAATACTTTTTTTACAAATAATACTTAGTAGTATTAGAGTACTAAACTGTGCTGTCTAGCACTAGATTTACTCTCAATTTGCCAAGCAGTTTGCTTCTCTTAATTGCTTGTTGTACAAATCAGAATACCAGCTTGCACTTTCCACCAGAACAAAGCACCCCATGAGATGCAGTGGGAACCTTAATACCATCCACATAATACACCTACAATTCAAAAGATTATATAATCAGTTATTTCCTGGTCAAATAGGGCAGGCTGCACAGCTTGTATTTCACTGCACTTTTTAGTTCACAGTGTCTGGCCTAAGATAAGCACAAAGGGCAGATGGAATGAGAGGGGAAAATGCTAAAGGTTAACATTTTAGCAGAAAATTGCATTACTAATAAGATAAAAGTTTACTCTACCTTCAGCTGTTCCAGGGATGATGAGTGGATGAACAAAGCAAATCAAAAAAGAGTTATACCAACAATTTATCAAGATACCTCTGGACTGAAGCTTGACCATTCATCATGTCAGTCCCTTCCCCTAATTTACATTGCACTCTCTGTCATCATCCATGTCATTAATAAAGGTCTTGAATGATATGGGCCCCAAAGCTGACCCCTGGGGTACAACTATCATTACCAGGCAGCAGCTGAATGTCAAGCTGTTGATCACTATCATTTTAGACCAATAGCTCAGCCAAGTTTTCAATCCACTCAGCAGACTGTTCATCAAGCCTATAATTCCTCAGCTTCCAAACAAGAATATTACGGGAAATAATGACAAAAGTCTTACCAAATCATAGCATATTACATTCACTGCTCCTCCCTTATTTGCATAATCACTCATTTCCATACAGAAGGCAATCATGTTAGTCAACCATGATTTGCACTTAAACCCATTTGACTACCTTCTTGACCTTCATGTGCTTGGAAATGGACAGCAGGGAATGTGCAATTCATGGGCTGCACAGACTGCAAAAGGACGAGTCCAGCAATCCCACCAGGGGCTCAGGTGAGGCTAGTTGTCCTACCACTCCTTCACTGTTCCTTAGGTCACTTTTCAAAGAGGAAAACAACATAACCTTTGCCCAGTCAGCAGAAAAATCTCCTGACCAGCATGAATTTTCACAGAAAACCACAGCCTCACAATCACATTGGCCAACTGTTTATCACTCTGAGAATTTCATCTGGATTTCTGGATCTGAATGCATAGAGCTACTCTAAGAAGTCCACAGCCTGTTGCTATGAGCTGCCCATCCCTCTATCAAAACAACTCAGTGTGTGATGCTTTGGGAGCAAGTTTTGATTGCAAAGACTAAGGTAAAAAAAACCCACAAACCCCCAAACCACTGAGCACTTCAGCTTTCTCTGCATGATCCGTAACTAATGGATTCCCCACCATACATCAGTGGACCTATATGCATTTTCTCTAAGCGTTCCTATGCAACTAACAACCTTCAGAACATCTTCTTGTGAGCCTAAACTTTCTGTGTAAGACTTCACCCCTGATGGACTTTGGCCTTCCTTCCACCTCATCCAGGTGTAGTAGAGGGAATTTCCATCACTAGTAACAGGCCACAGGGCATTATATGAAGTCACAACAGTGCAAAGCACCAGGGACTTGTTACATGCTGCTTGGATCTGAGCTACTTTAGCTGTACCCGCACATAGCCAAAGTGCCAGCTGTTACCTGAGTTGTTTTTCAGCTTCAGTTTATCGATTTATAATTTTTGTGATACTATCCTATAGATAATGGCTGTAGCTGCCTGTGTTCAAGATCTGCTCTGATACAGTGGAGCTGTATAATCTGGCACCAGACTTCTGTGAAACCAGCTCGGTTGTGAGTGAGCAGCATTTGGCTTGAGCTGTGTTTAAACTCAGGCTCCTGCTGCTCGACCTTGCCCAGGCTCTGTCCCAGGTATGCTGTCTCTGGTCACACATCTTGCCAAGCCCAGCCTACTTGATTTCCTCGCCTGATCAGGGACTTGCCCTCTCACTATGGACTTGGCTGTCAGTCACAGACTATTGGCTGATATCGGTTACTTGTTTGGATCCTGTGGGGCTGCAACCCTTGTTTGAGTCTTGCTGTCACCTATGGCCTCTGTCTCACTTTGTTTTGTGGAGCAGCCTGTTCTTTCTGCTCCCTGACAGGTAGTATCATTGCTGTTCTTTTTTTTCTGCTTGCTGCGCAATCTCTGTGTAAATGTATGCACAAATATTTGAGGAAAGAGTGCCCACAGAATTTTCTAGTTTCATTCAACCTATTCCAAGTTTATCTGGCTGTTCAGGGAGTACAGATCCGTATATTTGCTATATGAATGAACAGCAAGGCATAATAACTGCAAGGTCAGATAAGCCTTGGCAATCTTTTCTGCAGCATCTCAGATCTGAGCCCCAGGAATGCAGCACATTTCCTGGAATTATATGCTGTCAAGGAAATTGGCAGCCTTTGTCCCATGGAGGAAGAAAACTTCTACCACTAGCACTTATTGGTTCCTGTTTAACAGTGCTGGTTCTAATCTGAAGGCCTGAGGTGCTCAGGCCAGACTCTTCCCCCTCAACAGAACGTTTTTGTTTTCCATTCCTCTCTTCCAGAGCTCTTCAGAGAAACAATTGCAGATGAAAATAGAGAATCCCTCACTGCTGTGACAATATGCCTTCTTGATGCTCCTGTCTTCTTTTGATCACACCAAACTTCTCAGCCTTGCAGGGTGTGGCCCTTGTTTCTGTAGTCTCCTCAAAGATCCTGTCAGTCTCTTGATCACTAACCTCGATGCAAGAAAGCTCCTGTATCTGGCACCCCAGGAAGTCTGCCACAGCACACAGCAAACCAGTCCACTGCCATTGACAGTGTGGTGCCAGGGAGAAACCTCGCCAATTCTCGACTGCCTCAGAGCAGTGCTCCCACCCTTCAGACTTCTCCTTGGGCTACAGAAGTACTCACTGCACCATCCCACGCCAGACCCATGGCGTGTAATCAACATTTACACTTCTTTTTCTACTGTGAGCAGCCCCTCTGAGCCTTCTGTATGTGCACCGAATGGCAACTGCGGCATCAATTGCCCCTTGTCCCTTAAGCATGCCTAGAAGCCAGGTAAGTAGGCAGCTGGACAAGACCCTGTTCCTCTCCCTGCCAGGTCTCCTGCTCAGCAGGTACACTCTGGCACTGTCCCCGAGATCCTGGCCATGATTTACTCGGCCTGTGAACAGCCGATCCTCTGATGCTGTTGCTTCCTTCCATGCTGTCCAGAAGGAAACATCGACTGAAACTCAGAACTGGTCTGATCATTTATGAATGGAACTCTGTTCTGTGACAGTTGTGACTGAAAACATTTCAGCAGTTAAACAGGGGAAAATGCACTAAAGTCTGCCAAAACCCCACTTGGTCAGCAGAAGTACAGAGTATTCACTCCTGAGACCAAAATGCTCTTGACCAGGCACCTTTTAGGTAAAAAAATCTCCAAAATCCCCCACATATTAATTGTACATGCAGCCAAAGCTGTATTGCTTTATTTCTAATTCACATTCATGTGGTATAACTAGGGCATGAGTTTAATGCAACAAATAAACCCGAATCTACAGTTTTTAAAAGTCACATTTCTTCACCTATTCTATGTGCCACAAACCCTAAATCATAGTGTGACTGTGTAAACATGGCTTTAAACATACCTTTGCATAGGTTTGATTTTGCTATTCTTATGTTTTTGGGTTTTGTTATTTCTCTTATGTTTATTTAAGAAGATAAAACTAGAAGGTATATCTTCAGTTTTTGTTGTACGTACATGCCAGAAAACACTTTGGCACCTGTTTTCTGATGCTACAATTTATGTTGGACTAGGTGGAGATTCAGACAACTTTCTAAAGCCCTCTGTTTTACTCAAAGTGAAATTTCGTCTTTCACAGAGTAAATTTCAGTCATCGAGGAGAATGTGGGATTTAAAACTTGAGTTCTTACAGCATTTGTGAAATCGCAGTATGGACAGTGACTTGATCTGTGGAACTTTTATTAAAGTATCTTTGAAAATACTGCTGAAACATACTTGCTTGAAAGGTCAATCATAACAACAACAAGAAAACCTCACATGTTTTGCCTTTACTAACTCCATTGTTATTAGTAATCTGACCAAATAATATAAAATATGTGAAGGTAACTGAGGAACAAAAGCAAAACAAAACATTTGCTCCTTGGCTTAGACATACAGCCACCAAAACACATCCCAGGAGTCTCCTGTTGCCTAAATGCAGTCCACAGTCAAAACCAGGTGCATGTACACACGAGGCTGTATGACCTAAGAGGTCTACTGAGAACAGTGGTTTATGGTTTGTGTTCTTTCCTCGCTCCCACAGCCCAGTCTACAGAGCTTTTCAGGGCTGTGGATGACACACAATGTCTCTATTGCAAGAAAATGAAATGGGCCAAATTTAACCACGTCCCTTTCACACTTTTAATGCAACCCAAGGAGCTTAAGTTCCTTCCTCCGTCCCAAAAAAGTATTCCAAGCCCCTGTACCTGTCAGCACGACGTCCACCACCACGTTTTCATAAATTGGATTTTTGAAGGACACGATGGCAGAAGCACACTGGCCAATGCAGGCACTTATGTAAGTTGTTTCCATCAGCTGAGGAGGAAGACCAGTTCCCATAAGGAAAAATATCCACTCGTGGAACTGTAAATGAAACATGGCGTTATTTGTTATTTGAGTAGTCAGATCTGCACATTTTAACCCATTTTGCCTACTTTCTTCTAGTGTTCTGCGTCTCTGTTATAAGTGAACTGTTGTGAAATGCTTTCGCTCTTCCTTCAAGCTGTTACCTTCTCTAAGTATTGCTATCTGTAAATCAATAGTTCCATTCTGGGAGACGCTCACATCTCCTTTTTGCATTTAACTTCAGTGCTACTTTGAGCATGTAGTATTTAACTTCCATCCAGCTACTCAGAGCCTCCAGTGCAGTGAATGAAAAGATGCAGGTGGTTGCGAAAGGGCAACTCAAAGGACATATATTAGAATCTGAAAGCAGATAAGTAAGAATTTCTCTCCAGAAGACAAAGGAAGCAAGAAAAAGCTAGAAGTGTTACACCAAAGATAATAAAGAACATTAACACTTATACACCAAAAAATCAAGGATATTGGAAAGAACTATATATACAGTATCACCACAGAGCAGAAAAAAAGGAAAATAAATGTAAATGTTGTGCTAATTTTAATCTTTTTTTGTTCAATATTACAGTAAAGAGTCACCTGCCCTACATTTCCTTTTTTAAGGTTATAAAGAATGATGTTAATAGTGCCACTCCTGATGGAAACTTTAAAGGTGAATAAACAGGAAAGGTGAATGATAAATATAAAGATACTATCATTAGTTCAAGGAAAATGTTTAATCTGTACATTTGTGTTGCTGCCTTTAAATAATAACAATACAGACTAAAATCTGAGGCTTATTACAACCTGTTCAAAATGACCCTTTGATCTGTTTTGTTCCCTGTGGCTCAGAAAGGTATGCAACACAAAGGAAATAGAAAATAGTATAGAAAAACAAAACATCATTTCCATTATCTGAAATATTGCATTTATGTCTGCATAGTCTGTCTGGAAAAAAATCAGTGAAGTCTGTAATAGAGAGGGTTCAACAAATCTGACAACAAATCTGGAAATATTTACAGTAAGAAATGACTAATATATTTAGACTTTTCAGCATAAACAGGGATAAATAAAATGGCACATCATATGCCTTCGGCAAATAGCTTTGGACACTAAAATTGTATGCTTTTGTTATCATTTTATAGAGAAATATTCACTCCAACAAGAAAGAAAAAATGACATTTCAATCTTACTGATGGAAATTTCTTGGTAAGTGTCGTCCAAGGCTACAGTGGCCTACACTGGCTTGTTAATGATAGTTTGTGCTTGCTTACAGACCCAGTTACAAAAAAATATATATTTTCTTGCAAGAATCCTAAGTTATGAGGCAATATTAGTCTACCAACCCTTTTCAGGCCCACCATAAATATGTGTGAACCACCTTGATCATAGCAAGTAATTTTACACCGAGGTGAAGTGCAGGGATGGGAGGGGAGCACATATTCATATTTTGTGCAGGTGAGCTGTAAAGATCGAGTTTGAGCTTTATTGCTCAAGGCTCAGGTTTATGGTCTACAGACAGTAAAGAGTGTAGTTTTTACAATTTTTTGTGTTTAACAAGCAGAGCCATTTTGAACCCCATTGTTCCAAGTGCTGAGCACCTTTACAAGAACACACTGAAACAGTTGAATTGAGCAGCTGAAGGAGGAGACAAACGAAATAAGGGATCAGTCTGGAAAATAAAGCAAGGCAGGCAACCAAAATATTATGGAGATTATAGGACAGGCCTGCCTTGCCTGACCTGTAAGTCCTCACTGACTCACTCTGTGAAGGAGCTCAAGATCATGGACGCTCAGTGAAAGAAAACGTGAGGAAAAAAGTGTTAAAAACCAGAATCATAAGGCAAAGAATACAAAATAGGATCTAATATTGGGATTGGTTTCCTCCTACTATTACTCACTACCGTTAAATGCTCTACATTACACCTGGATGTGGTAAAAGAATAGGGTAACACAGATAAGTTAGAACTCTGGCCGTGGGTTATGTTCAAGCTGATCTTTCGGTTGTGCTGCCCCAACAAATTTAATTTCTTATTTTTCCCATGATTAGCGCTAACCTCAGATTCGCTTTGGGAAGAGCTCTTCGTACAGCTTCAAACCAGAACCAAATGAAGCAGGTAATAGAGCAGTTTGTCTCAGCTCAGCAAAGTCACAGTCAGAAATAGTTAAGGCTTATCCTCTGGGTACTGTTATTTACTGACCTGAGATTAGTCAGCTATTCAGCTATCAGATGGTGTAAGTGCCTACTCAGATATATTTAAATCAAGCAAAGGAAATCAATGTTGTAGTGGCAGGGGTTACATTAAAAACTGTTTGAGGCATCCACCACTGATGGAAGATTCTTCAAGTCTTCATTAAAAAGGGCAGTTATACAGTGATGCAAATATTCACTGTCAGCTACCAGTACAATTAGCAAACCAAAATAGTTTGGAATTAATTTAGTAAGGGCTGAGCAGTGAAAATGAATCAAAATTTACAAAATTCAAATGAGTCAGGCATAAAAAAGAATACTATTGGTTATACCAATAGATTGAAATGGTTAAAGGGTGTCTGGACAAAGCAGATAGAAGGATGGGATACTGGCTTAAGTTGACTGCAGATAAAAACCTGGAGACTGGTCATTAAATGAAAAGAGTTGCACTGGATGACAGGATTCCAGTGGTAGGACTCAATTTGTTTCTGAATGGTTTAAATGAAGTGTTGTATTGTTCTATTTCTCCTCTATTTGGTGAAGAATTTCTTTTTTCTTTTAAAAAACATAGCTAAGATTCCTGTGTACCATCAGGTTCCAGAGAAGATAAGGACATTCTCTCCTCTTGAACTGACCTTGGATATATAATATTCACATGAAAATTGCTGTCTCCTTGTTTTTATCCTTAATAAATATTTAAAAGAGATTCTGAAAATAAATGTTGTGCTAACACCACCTGTAAATAACCTGTCTGTTCAACATACTTTATCAGGGAAAAAAAATGCCACATCACTTCCTTCACTATTTGTTTTCTTCATATGAAAGAATATTTGCTTTTGAAGTATTATTTAAAACACTACTGAAAACTTCTGGTAGCACTCAACTGGAATAATTCACAGGTCAGCATTCTATTTGGATATCGGAAAGTCCAAAAAAGAATACAGAGAGGAACTTGCACAGAAAGCAAATGCTTCATTTAACCACAGCTCATATGAAGTATTATCATTTACATCATATTATCACTTTTTCTTTTTGATTCCAGATGTAATTTAAAATCAGCTAGTAGGTCATGTTGATGACTCATGTTTATTTACTTCTTCCTCATTTAAAATTAGGAATACTCACAGGGGAAAAGAAAAAGTCGACAATTCTAAGGTGCTCACAGTAAAAACCATTTTCAAACAAAATGAAAGGAAGAATTCATTTTTTCAAGTGTGTGACCTTCCAAAAGTCAGATCAGATAAGAAATGTACAAATTTAAATTGTTTGGAGTTGGGAAAAACAGCAAGAGATTTCATATCAGAGGTGACAATGCTAAGAAATGCCAGTCTTCTGGTGTTAAAAACAGCAGAACTAATTACTGAGCAAGATGAAATTATTCATTACCTATTCCAGCTCCTAGACCATTATGCCACATTTTAATACCGTAAACAGAATCATTTCTGTGTAAAACTAAAGTTGAAACAAATCCTAAGTTTTGAACATCTTTGCATTTGCTCTTTTATTATGCATCCAGCCATTAAAGTTCATTTTGATCTACAGGCTGAAACACTTAATTACCTGCCTATTAAAAATACGATCTAAACTGAATCTCAGGTGTTGTGGGCAGCAAACATGTTATCATACCTTTGAGTTTTTGAAGGTTATTGTTGCCTTGTGCTTGCGTTTTCCAAGGGCAGACGGACAGAACTGCACAGGCACTTGAATGACGGAATGAGGAGGAACAGTCAGCTACACAAACACAAGAAAGAAGCAAAATAAAGGGCAGGGTAAGGGAGTGGAAAATATTATTTTGTTTTGTTTTGTATCTGTTTTGTGCTTTGTATTGACAGTGTTGATGTTTATGTGATTAATGTGTTCCACCAGGTGCACTCTCCCCTCTCAGCAAGCACAGGCAGCAAGTGGACGGCAGTAAACAACGCTAGTGGCAGTCACTGCACATTCACTCCCCAGGAACTACAGAGCTGGGGTTATAGATCGCTCCAAGGACATGGACAGCAGCTCACAAGCACCATTCAGACAGGACTTGGGTGTCTGATCGTGCTGATGACACTGAAAGGTTATCACATTGACCACCACGGGCACGAACTGGCTTATAAGGGAAACTCATGGCAGGCTTTAATAAACTAGTGCTTTGTCTCTCTTCTGCATGCCTTTATCTAAACTAACATTGTAAATAATGTTGCAAATTTTCTCTTCACCTGAAGTACGCTCCTTGAGACTCAATTGCACAGGGAAAAGCAAAGCAGCTGACTACAATGAAGTCATAAATATTTTAAGAACCAGATATGCCGTGAAAGAATAGAATCATGAACAACAAAAATGCCAATACATTGAGTCATCAGCTAGAATAATTGAATACACAATATCCATGTCTATTTCTTTAATTTAAAAGAAGTACTAGGCTTTCAATATCATACATGTTTAAATAATCTTTGCATGTAAGAAGAGATGAAAAAGTAATTTGCATTACAAACACTTAAGCTGTATTTTATAAAATCTATATAATTTACAACTAATAAAGGTCAAAACAACACCCTACAACAGCTGGCACTGACAAGGCCTTTTATAAAGGAAACATCAGCCCTGGAAGAACAAACTGCTAAGAGGCCATGGAGTGTGGGACGATGGACAGGGTTAAATCGAGAGAAGATTCAGAATTCTAGGGTAAAAAGCAGGTGCATCTCCCTGGATGGACTGAGGTCGGCATGCTCCCCGTGCCAGTTAATCCTCTACTCAAAGGGACAGCTGGAGGGTGGAACGAAGCCAAGACTTTGTGGCCTCCTCCATTCAAATCCCAGCAGAATGAGGGAACATTGTTGTCCTGACACCATACAGTACCTGTCTGCCCAGGGAGAATCGAGATGTTCTGCTTTCTGCTGCTAAACCCAACAACCATGTCGAACCCCCTCCTCAGGTGCCAAGACACAGCCACCCCTCTCCCAGTAGGTACACCAATCAGTAATAAAAGGTATTTATGACTGGTCACTCAAATTCCACCCAAACATAAAGAAATAATATAAAAGTAAGTTGGGGAAAAGTGGAAAGTGGGAGAAGACCTCCAACCAAAATGCTGGGGTCAGGCAACAGGCTGAGTCCATCTTCTCCCCAGAGGGATGCCTTGAGTGAGAATTATGCTCTATGTGCATTAAATCCTGCTTTTAGGACCAGAGCCTTTGCTTGTGCTTACCCCAGAGCATATCAGTAGATTGCTTCGTATCAGAGCTTGTGCTTGCTTAATATCTGTACCAGCAGATTGCTTTAAACATATTTTTGCAGTAGACACTGTCACCGACAACCTCCGAACCTTATTAACCTGTCACAATTTGTATTAACCAAAGTGTTATTCCATGAACTGCTGAAGTGAGTCCTCGCAGTTGCTGGCAGCAGAAAACACCTTGGCAGGACCTGCTGAGGGGTCTTTGCTCTGTTGAGTCCCACCTAAAAGGGTGGTCGAGGTACCCTGTGACCTTGTGAATCTGTTGGCGAAGGGTCCCATTACAAGACACTGACAGACTGTGGGACACCAGGGGCTCCACTTTCCTGGGGGCACTGACTGGCAAAAATCTAAACTCCCACCTTTCAGATGACAAGGAGCTATTAAAACAACACTATTTTTTATTCACTACGTTTAAAGGTTGCAAGATGCCTGACTGCAGCAACAAGCCCTGCAATCTCTTCCCACCTCAGAAGTTTGACTGCCTGTGCCCTGAGCTGCTGCTTGAGCTCATGGCACTGCCAGTCTCAGAAGCAGAAGCAGAGCCATGATGGGAACACGGGGGTCCCGCTGTGGCAGTGACCACGGTGCTGAGGCCAAACTGGAGGCTCCAGAGGGTGAAGCAGGGACAGAGGTGTTCACTCCCAGCAGGGGCTCCTGATGAGACTTAATGTTGCTTTCCTCACTGCCCCATGGCTTTCCCTGCCATCTCAGAGCTGGACCCAGGCAGGGTCTGGATGTGTCTATCGGGTACCAGCATAATTAGGGACTGGGATGATGGTGTGCCTTGAACAGATATCCCTACTGATGGCACTGGGAGCTAGATTGGGCAGAAGAGAAGACATAGCTCAGATGTGCTCAACTAACACACAAAACATGAACTGTTATTTTTCTGGTTTGGGGTGCAAGTTTTAAAGTAATACACCAGAATACTGCCATAACAGTTAATCGGGTATATTAACTGTCTTGTGTGTTGATGAGGGGATTTATTCTACTTTTTCAAACTTCACAATTTAAATTGTACAATTGTTTACACTTTCCACTTCATGAGAAGGGACACTTGTGGCAGGATAAGCAGGTGGGTCTCAGGCACAGCGCAGGCGTTCACCACTCTGAGCCCACTCCTGCCCCTCCCACGCGGGGAGCACGGCACTGCTGCACCACCCACACTCCACAACCCCATGTGTCCCCCACGGGACTGATAACTGACAGCATATTTGCCAGCAGCACTCAGCTGCCACCACTCCATGCTTGGCACCTTTGCAAGGCTCTGTATTATCCAGAATAACAGACCTGAGGGAGAGTCACCTCCCACAAAACACATCCATCCCCACCTGCCCCAAGTTCATTTAGCTGTTCCTCATCTAAGATGAGCTTGAATAGCTCATTTCTCAGTCAGCTCCAGGGCATGCAGTTCCTCAGTATCCAGAGACCTTTTCTGGGGGGATTTTTTTACTTTCATTTCCAGTCCAGCTCATACCCACCAGCCAGACCCATTTACCAAACGAAGACTTACAGATGAAGAAAGAATCTTAGTAGAAAAAGAACTCCCTCCCAAATACTTTCAAAAGAAATGAAAAAGCAGGTAAAGATGGGTTGTCATAGAATAAGAACACATAATTAAATTAAAACTAAGGTTTTTAAATTCCAAGCAATTGCACTAAGAGATCTACATTATTAGGAATAATAACTCTTCCATAAAGATGAAAACAGACAGGAGTTTGATTTTCAATAAGCATTACTTGACATATTATCATTACACAGAAAGTGCACTGCCACAAGGAATCTAAATAATCAGCCTAGAGATATGATAATCCAGCAGACTGCCTGCTCTGAAAGCAAAAAGGATTTTTATTTTTTACACAATAGATCTGGTTTTAAAATTATTTTTTGTATTATACAGCCTGATGTTCTCTGAATCCAAAAAGTAATTTGTTTTGAAATCAGCCAGGCAGAAAGGTAACTTACTTTCTACTGAAAAACAAAGAATAAATTGCTTTTAAAACTAGAATTAAGCAATAATGTTAACAACGTATTTTAAAAATGTCATCCTTTGTCACAATCATTCAATAAAATATGCTGAAGTTAACACAACCCCTGCCTTTCACTTTGTTTGAATAAACAAGTGACTTCCAAGATATGCATGTGAAAAGGAACTGGTATTATTGCTCTTCGTAAGATCTTAGATATTCCAGATGTTCCAGTATAGAAACCAAGTCTGAAGAAGACTAAGGACCAATATGTTATTTCTGTTATAAACCCAACAAAGAAGGCAAATTTTTCATTAGATCTAGAAGTTTGTTCTCTATTCTGTAAAAAACAATAGCCATGGTCATTAAGACAATACTAAAGCTTGCATACAGAGATTGCACTCCTCTCTGTCAGCCCTTTTCATTAAGTTATTTTTCCTCAATAAAAATTGTTTCAAAGCCAATCAGGACAGGACACAGCTTCACGGGAAAGGTTATATAGCCAGGACAACAGCAAACTGAAGGCTTACAGTGAAAGTATGTCTCTTTTTGGTAATAAAGATAATACCATTTGTAAGACTTCTATGTATATCATAAATATATGTGTGCACTAATATAATAAAAACACGTGAAATATGTCCTCATATTTATATAAAGTATTAAATTGGGGAACACAGCATTTCTTATGACGAAGAATTTTCAGCTCTTAAAAGCTGAACATGAGTCCTTCTCTACTTAAGGGAAAGAAAGCTCCTCTCAGGGCAGAAACACAAAACTCAACATCCCAATGATTGTTCCCCAGAAACCCATAATGTCCAATATGCTAATGAAAAACAAGTTAGGAATTCTACAGTGAACTCATGTGAGTTCGCTTTTATTCTAACTTTTAGATAATTTGGCAGCATTTACAGTGTTATTAAGTTAGTTTAAGGTTGGCAAGAGAAACAAAAATTAGGTGGAGAGAAGAAAAAAGGAAAAAAGATATGAAAATCGAGATCACATTACAGAGAATCCTTGAAAGCTTTTATCAAATTCTTGAAAGAAAACCAAGATGGTCTATTCCATTTAGAGCTGCTTTAGGCTACAATTGCAAAGCCGCTAACAAGAAGAGCATACTTTTCTCATTTTTATCAGTTTACAAAGAGGTTAATGGAGCTGCTTCTAACTCTCATGAAGCTGACAAGAGATTTAAAGCCTTTGAATTTCATTTAGACTTCATTATGCACTCTGAAGCTCAGGAATACTTGTGCCTAATCCAACTGGACCTCAGGAAAGCCTATTATTAATGATGTCAGTACATGAAGTTGAATCAGATCTATAGAAAATAATCCCTTGTGGTATTTCAGTAATGTTGTTTATAAGAACAAGGAGCAATCTTCTGCAAGTTGAATGCAGTGTTGTATGGAGGGACTAACCCTCAGATGTAACACACTCAGGAGAAGCAAGTTCACATCTGGAGTGCCATGTCCAGTTCTGGGCTCCCCAGTTCAAGAAAGACAAGGAACTACTGGAGAGGGTTCAGTGGAGGGTACAAAGATGATGAGGGATCTGGAGCATCTCTCTTACGAGGAGAGACTGCAGGAGCTGGGCCTGTTCAATCTGGAGAAGAGACAACTGGGAGGGGACCTCATCAATGTATATCAGTATCTTAAGGGGCAATGTCAAGAGGATGGGACCAAACTCCTTCCAGTGCTGCTTAGCGACAGGAAAAGGGGCAATGGGCACAAACTGAAACACAGGAAGTTCCATCTGAATATGAGGAAAAATTTCTTTACTGTCAGAGCAACTAAACACTGGGACAGCCTGCCCAGAGAAACTGTGGAGTCTCCATCTCTGGATATACTCAGAGTCTAAACATGATCCTGTGCAACCTGCTCTAGGTGAACCTGCTTTAGCAGTGAGGGGTTGGATTAGCTGATCTCCAGAGGTGCCTTCCAACCCCAATCCTTCTGTGATTCTGTGATTTAAATGCCACCCCCCGACTTTGTCATCAGAATTGAAGGAAATCACATCTCCAAACAAGGGTCTGCAATGGAAGAAGCAGGTTCAAAACGGGACGGACACAAAAAATAAATATTAGGTAGTTGCATATAGCAAATTCACCAAACCTATCCTTTAACTGGAAGAACTACTGTAATTAACAAAGGACATTTTCGAATTCAGTCCATAACTGATATACAGGATTACATGAAAAAGAAAATTACTGCAGTTAGTGCTGAATGTGTCTTTTTCTAAGCAATGCAACATAGTTATTGGTGATCAGTGAATCTCTGGTGAGAAATTAAGAAAGCTGAAAGCAAGTTTTTGTGTTGCTGTTAATTTCCTGCACAAGGTAAAATGCAATCTGCAGCAGCCAAAGTCATTATAATTAAATCTCATCCACTTTTGTGCCAATAGCTAATACTCCCAGACAATTAATACAGTCTGCATTCATTATGTTTTTTAGCTTCTATTCAAATACCAATTGATGAAATTATTAGTAATAGCACTTGTCGAGATTTAACATAGTGCATGAAGATGAGGTAATATGCATGGCATAAAAGACAGACTAAAAGAAACACTTCATGTTCTATGCTTTTAGTTTAATGGAATTCCACGCAGCAACATAAAGGGCAGTTCAGTAAATAAGTGTGAGCTCCTTTAGCTATTATCTTCACAGCCCCTTTTAAGAACATTTTGTCTGGTTGCACTGATGTATTTGAGGCTGAAAGCTGTTTGGTTTCTGAAGGCCAAAACTGCACGTTATTACTTTATGGCATTTCTCTTTTTTCCCCATGCAATCCATTTTGTGTCTTCTCAGCCTTATTTTAGGATCTACTTACAATATTCTTCTCCTCTCTCTCTGATCCTTATATCATTTTGCATAGAATCATTAAATCACAGAACAGGTTGGGTTGGAAGGGACCACCCAGCTCTGTGGTATGTCTTCCCTGTACAACTTCCTTCACATCTAGAAAAGGTGCATCTGCCATTTCTTTCTTATCCATAACAGCTTTCCTCCTTTTCTTTTATCATGTTAAAGGTTCTGAATTCACATCCTAAGACAAGGTTGTGATGGATGCACTTGACACCCACTCACTCACAACAGAGGTTCCCCTAACCCCCTGCACTAGAGTTTCCATACATCTGTCCTCCCTGTTCTGAACTCCCTATCCGAAAACCAACATATATATTGCAGAATTAATTGATAAGAATATCCAAAGAGTTCTTTATAGGATCTGTACTATTAGCTAACAATCAATGGTCAATAACAAATTATTTTTCTGAATCCTGACCACCTAGAACTCTAGCCAATCTCAATGAAAACACGAAAGCTGATCCAATCTATGCCAGTCTTAGCCCTAGAAAGGGCACAAATGTGTGGCCGCAAGATGGAGAGGCTTCTGTGATGGAGGAGGAAAAAGCACTGTACATAATAGTAAGAGGGTGAAGATTTTCTCAGTAGAAATCAGTCTCAGGGTAACTCTGAGTTCAGAGAATAAAATTATTCTAGGTATTTGCTTGAAGCTTATTTGTGGCTATATTGATCAAATTCTTATCCATAGGCTCTGCAGGTCACTTATAACTGCCATGGCTATGAGATATTCTTATACTCTTCCATTAACATTTTATCTACTAACCTAAAGATTTACCTAGTTATCCTGCTGATTCTTAGGTTATTTGTGAGGCTTCTAATGAGCTGTTTTGCTCACAACAACTTCTTCTAATATCTCTTAAATTATTTGCAGCCTACACTTCCTGCTCAAAAATATTCCACAAGGCATTCCAGGGGAAAAAACGTGTCCTTCAGCTTGAGTTGCTTTTTAAGTTTAATTATTTTTGTCCCTAAGCTATAAAATCTGTAGAATACGTACCTATAATGTCTAAAGGATTGTATATTCTGAACCCACAGTACAATACACCACTCGTTTTGTTTTGAAAAGAATGCTCTCTTCTCTCAGTTTTGTGAAATCTTACTTACAGAGTGCTCTGCCTCAGTCTCAATTGAAAAATTGATAGGATTGCTGTTAACCATTTCCAGCTCCAGACTTTGATGAGTAAAATTAAAAAGAGGTATGTGTAGATGAGCCGATCTGGGAAAAAAAAACATATACACAATGAGAATTAGTTACAAAGCTTCTTCCACTGCATTTTCTTATTCTTATTTTTTTTTATTTCTTGAAAAATTAGCAATTTTAAGAATAATAATTATGGGTTTTTTACTGGCATTCTCCCATTAGTGTGGACGCATATTTAATAACATTATTTATTAATAATAAAAATTATCAACAAATTCAAATTCATACAATGTTTCATTTTGTACCATTTTTGTGTTGTTCATTACAGCATAAGCATAGAACCATTATGTTGCACATGTAGATTATGTATTCTAATGAGTATTGTGAGTCTCCCAGAACAAAGACTGGGGGATGCTGATTGCCTCAGTTTCATGCTTTAAATCAGCTGGCCCTCTATTTTACAGACTTTCTTTCTTTTCTAATTAAAGAATAAACATGAGATATTTTCAATTGCGAGCACAATTTTTAAAATAATTCATAAGACTCCCAATATTTCCTCAGTTCCAATTAAAATATTATTATTTTTTTGTCTTTAACAAAGTTATATGACCATAAATCACATCCTGATTATAACACCAAGGGACACAGAAAAGAGATTCAAGGTGAATCACTGAAAACAGTAAATAAGTTTGAAAAATGAGATATATATTGGCCTTGCTGTAATTTATCTACCCAGCGGATATTCGCTCTAATCAAAGCTGTGGCAGGTCAACTGCCAGGTTGCTCCACATATTAAGTCTCTGGAAAAAATTACTTGGTTAATCATAACTAAATCAGAAAGGAAAAATAAAACATAAAAAAAGCAACATTCAGAAGATATTTCAGTCAAGCTTTATGACTGGAACTTCAGACCCTAAAACCTGTGCACGGGTGGCTCCTTCCAAAACATGCAGTGACATAAATCCCCGGCAGTGAGTAGCAGACTTGTCTCTGACTGTCAAAGCACTGTATCAGTGACATCTCCGCAGCAGAGAGTAGAGAAATTCCAGGAAACTTTCACACAACAACTTCAGATTCACTTCACAGTTCCCATTTGTCACATTTACCATCTCTATCCTTTTTTTTTTTTTTGGTCTGGTCTCTCATATGTAACACTTTGTCAAAGGAAAAACAAAGTTGTAATGTTTGAAGTTTCAGTAAGCAATTATGTGACTGTTAGAGGTTCTTCAAGTGATCAGATTCCATTAAGAGCCCCTGCCACACCCCACAGATTGACTATTGTGGTTATACTGCTAAAGGTTGCTGCATGTGGCAGTAAATTCAAGTAAATTCAAGACCACTGTGAACACAATTTGGCTGATTCATATTCAATGACTCAGCTGTGGAGCTATACCAGGATGGATAAATGAAGGTGATGAACACCAGGAAGAAGGTTTCCTTGCTTAGAGAAATATGCTAAAGGATGTGTTAAATCTACCTTGACAGAAACAAAAAGCAGATCTGACTGTGATAACCCCAAAATGTTAGGGAATCTGAAGAATAATTAAAAGAAACCATTAGAATTTTTTCTTTTCTCTTTCAAGAATTGGTTAGAAACTGATTCTAAGTGTATCCATGGGTTCTTGCCTCCTAATCCAGTTCCAGGTGATGTTCCAGGTGTCCCTGAAAGGATACAACTTCTTACATTTTTCAGATCAATTGAAAAAAGAATGCAGCCAGCACACGATGAAAAACAGTGTTCTTAGAAGGACATGACATGACATGTGCTAACGCTTCATCCACATTCAAGGAAAAGGTGGTAGAATGGAAGGTAGTCTCTTAAAACAGTACAAATCTTCACCAACCAGAAATGCTTCCAACATTTGATGACATTTACAGTTCACATCTCTGGATACATAGTGAGGAAGTTCACCCATTCAAAACAAAACAAATTGACACCTTTTTTAAATAGACAGCACAGAGATGTCTACCTGCATTGCCTTTACATACTCAGCATATATGAATGCAGCCAATTTACTCGACTGTCTCATCTTTTCAGCAGGCAGCAAAATTCTCAGTAATTTCACTTTAACCTCAGTGCCATCACCAATTGCCATTCTTCAACACTTTGCACTTCAAGAAAACGGTGATGACATTGTGCTGATGACACAATAGAAACAGATTTCTGGAACAAGGAGTGTTGAAGGAAGTAACTGAACACAAAGCAGGACACTTTATGAAACCAAGAATATGGCAGGCAATGAAAACAGAAAAGGAGGAAGCTTGTCACTTTTGTTATACTGTTTTATAATACTTACATAAATAGATATATGAAAAAGATTAGTGTTAATTTCCTGTTATTCTTTATTGTTGCTGCTGCTGTTGCTAATAATTGAACTGAACAGTACTTCTTTGTTCTTCCACCACTCTCTACCCAGGGCAAATGTGGGTAAGTTAATTTCACAGAATCTTTAGAGTAGGAAGGGACCTCTGGAGATCATCCGGTCCACTCCCCCTGCCAAGGCAGGGTCACCTACAGCGGGTGACACACAAATGCATCCAAGTGGGTTAGGAAATCTCCAGAGAGGGAAACTCCATGCCCTCCCTGGGCAGTTACAGTTCTCTGTCACCCTCAAGGTAAAGAAATTTTTCCTCACGTTGAGGTGAAACTTCTTGTGTTTTACTTCATGGCCATTGCTCCTCATCCTGTCACTGGGCACCACCAAAAAGAGTCTGTCACCATCCTCTTGGCACCTGCCTTTGAGATATTCGAATGCACTGATGAGATGCCCTCTCAGTCTTCTCTTCTCCAGACCAAACAGGCCCAGCTGCCACAGCCTCTCCTCATAAGAGAGATGCTCCAGACCCCTTATCATATTTCTGGACTCTGCTGGACCGTCTCCAGTGGCTCCTTGTCTCTCTTGTATGGAGGAACCCAGAACTGAACACAAAATTCCTGTGCATAGGTAAATATGCATAGGAATTACAACACGCATGTACTTGTAAGGTGAAATCTCATTTGAAAAAATAAAACATGGAATTGAGTGAGTTTGAGATAAGAATTTTGATAGGCAGGAGTTGTAGTTAATGGAGCTTATCTTTCCCACTATACATTTTACTTGTAGTAGGAAGGGATGTCCTGCCATTCTCAGCCAGACCATTTGTGCATGTAGTTCACAGATAGCACATGCCAGAGAAAATTACAAATGCCAGACAGTCTGACTGAAAAGGTTTTAAGTAGTTTCTAACTCCTAACACCATCAGCCTCCATAGCAGAGAAAAACTGTGGTTTTCACTCCAGACACACCAGAATTTTAAAGTAAAAACCAGGAAATAGCATGATTTATTTTCTTTCGAACATAATAACAACGACATTGTCAGGTATCTCCAGTCTGTGTGTCATATTTGAACAGCAGAATATATTCAGTCACAAAAATTTAATCAGGTAACAACATTTTTGCTCAGTCTAATGTATTTTAACTACAGATTTAGTCAAAGATAAGATACACAGAAGTGTAATTCAGCATTCAGAAGAGCAGTGTGTCCACAGAACCTGCTAGTAAGTGCAGGTAATAGGTGGAAGAGCAATACTGTAATTCTGACATTCTTGAAAGTCTTATCCTGAAAGTTTTGGATTCTGTCTTTAAAGTCAGAACTGAACATCACGCAATCAAAATGCAAGTAGAAATTTTGTGGAAGTATGGTAATAATTGGGATAATTTCTCTAAGTAACTCATTTTCTTAACACTTGCCGTGTTCCAACCATGTCTGCCTTGGGACCTGCAGGTGAGAAGTTGTACTATTTTACCACTTCCTGAGAGGTTAAAAGAAATTGCTATACAAGCATTTGTGAAGCAGGATCTTCAGTATGTTCCTAGTTCAGAATAAGGAGAAGAAACAGAAAATAAAGCAAACCCACAGAACTCTGTATTATGGGTCTTGATGATTACATTCTGCAGTATTTTCAGTGATTTCACACATAGGCTACAATTTCATTTCAATTCTTTTACCACAAGGAAAATTTTACCTACCTACACATTTATTTAGGAAAATTATCTGCAAACTACTACAAGTAGCATTATTCTGACTTTTCAATGTAAACTCTTCACATGTTTTCCATGGTACTTAAGAACAGTGACCCAGTCCAGCACTATGAGCGACACACTTACTTTCCAAGCTCACATTTTATTTCAGGTAGACTGGTTGGCCACGGCTTCTCCACACTCAACTTCAGGGCATACCAAAACTCTCCAAGCACATCTGACTGGAATATGACACTAAAAACAGATACATACGCTTAAAATGACACAGCTTTTGTTCAGACAATTAAAAAAAATATAAAGATTAAAATTCAGGAAAAACCTAATGAATTCAACACAATGAATTTACTTAGCTCCCAGTTTTCCTCTAACACTTCTTGCTGATATCTGAATTCAGCCACCAAAACTAATAATACTTAGAATTACCGATGAACAAAACCTCTCCTTCATCTTTTTTAAATTGTAGCATTAAAAGCTGTTTCTTCCTTAGGGTTTTTTGTTTCCTTGCTTGCTTTTATCAAAAATACAACAGATTTCAACTTAAAATAGGAAGCTTTCATTTCACATTTCATTTCAATGTCACGGTATTTTCTTCTTAGCCATTTTGAAATTAAAGGGCAAAGTAGAAGAAATACTATACACTAATTTTAAAAAGGAGAATATTTTCAAATTTAGTGATGAGGGATAGATATAGATACATGTCTATGACCATGACAAAGAGACATGCTTCAAGGGAATATTCAGCATACTGTTTTGATACATAATCAAAAATTGTCATGACTGAAAATTGCTTGCTGCTAGATCAGATATGTACAGCAATATACTTTTGTGACAGACATTCTAACACAGTTCGTTCCTACTGCAGAATTACTTCTCTATTTCTTGGGGTTTTTGAGCTGCAGAGTTATAACAACATCAAAACAAAGCCGTAGAAGCATATTAAAACTTAGCAGAAACACACTGTGCAAACCCATGACCCACCAAAGACGAGTTCTTTTTCAAATGACAGATAACTATGACTAGATAACTTCCATGACTTTATAGTTCCAGACTATCCTCTGTGCCAACAGACCATTAAAAGTCAGCGTGAAAGAGCTTAGGAGAGAATCAACCATTTGAAAAGATGCACTTCAGTGAGCTGAGCCCAAAGTTGTGCCAGTTAAAACAAACCTTTATTTTATTATTTGGAAATTCTGCTCTTGAAAAATATCAGAAATATTATCTGGTATGAAAACAAACCCAAAAAGAGACGGCTATTATCTTCAACTTCAGAATGCATAATTTCTACAAATTCCCACAGACAAAAAAAAAGATACTGGAGTGATAACAATTTTATAAAACAGTATTGCTTGAAAGCTGTAAGGCCCAGAGACACCTGCCATTATTTTGGTCTTTGGAAAAATCAATACAAGGAAATTGAATAAAACTCTGAATGGATTTTGACTTTGTAAATATTGAGTCTTTCAACACTGGTCATCTGTCTCTGCCCTCCTTTGAAATCACTACCCCACCCTCTTCTCCATCCCCATGCTTTTGCCAGTCAATTGCAAAAACTAAAAAACAGGGAATTGTTTTTCAATGAGCCCTTCAACTAAATAATGCTTTGGTAACCAAATTCCAAGAAAATAAGCTTTGCAATTCTGCACTGTTCAATTACTTGCTGAACTAGTTTAGGTAAAAGTAAGACCAAGAGGTCATCTATCTTTATATTGCTAATCATACCCGCATGGTCTCATTGGAATTTCCAATACAATTAAAAAATTGTAATTTAAAACCTCTCCATATTCATTTAGTAGATCAGTGTTAATTAATGGAAGATTATGAAGGTAAGTTAATGTAAATAAAGACTGTTAAAGGGTTCTTCACCTGGTTTTAGTTATGTTGTTATAATTTTGTTCCTTCTGAGAAGAAAAATGAAATTGTGTTATTCCCTTTACAAAACTTACGAATTTCCAAAACCAACAATTCATCTGAAATTTTCAGAGGGGGCTTCTAATATTAAGTACATTTCTAAAACATTTTTCACTAAATTCTAGTGAACTATTGTAACAAGTGTTATTCTACCACCTGTCAATAATGTTTTTGCCTTCAGAGGAAAGGTGCTGTTTGGGATAAAATATATTTAAAGTTGGAAATTTTCTTAATTCCATTTATTACTTCTTTTGGTGGGGGAGGGGCTTTAGGGCAATATCTGCATCAAGTGGTTGAGGTTTCAATGAAAGTAGCTCTTCTCTTAGTAAAGCAGCCACAACCACAAGTATCAAAACTTTCCAACTCACCTCCCATCGGAAGTGCCAAGAGTAACTGGGGAAAACTCCAGGCGATACAAAAATGTCTGTTCAGGCATAAGAATGAAAGTCCTTGGTCCATCAAGGGCTGGGTTGTCCAGCACCACACTCATATCAAGCTTCTTATCTGTAGCATTAATGATGGGAATATTAACTCCAACAGAATCCTAGAAAGATAAAAAACCCACAAAATCCATTATGAGCCATTACATGCAAAAGATATTTCTCAAACAAATGAGAGATGCTTACTCATCATTTACATTTATGCAAACCCAGGCTGTGCCTTTGTGAAGTAACCCAAAACAAGACAAGCTGCAGCAAGAAACATCTCAGACAACCTTCCAATTGTAAACTCTTTAATTCCATGAATAAGGAAAAATTCAAGTCTTTTTGGCTAGTCTGCATTCTAACAAGCAATGTCACCTTCCAAGATATGGCCAAGGCTTGCCAAAATATACCTTTCAAGCTGATCTGCTGTAATCAGGTAAACCAGGTAAAAACTTCAAGCTGCTCCCCAAGCACAAACAATTGAAAATGTCCACTTTGCAAGCTGGCAAACGATTCAGGCTGAATTCTGCAGGATTTATTCCTCTTAACTTATATGCTGCATCTAACAGTTGACATTAAAATAACACCACCACAATAAATATTCCCTCTCTCATTCCATTAGGCCCTTTCCCTCACTCGTGATCTCCATCTCTTTGTTTAAAGTCTATGAAGACTTCAGAGAAGGGCCATCTTTCCTTGAACATCTGGAAAGCATGGATACCATTAAAGATGAATATAAAATTCCAGTTCCTATAATAAAAGGGGGCCAAAGTATAGCCTGGTAAGACAAATATGCACACTTTACATGTGAAACACCTTTAATATGAGCAGGAACTGGGCAGAGGGAGCTCACTCTGCACAGCTCCTCCATTTCAGCACTGTAAGGTTCAAAAGAGTGTCAATTCATCCTGTGTATCCTGTGTGGGTAAATACCAATATACTTTATGAAACACAACACGTGCAACAGTCCAGAAGGAATATATTAATGAAGAACACTGTGATAACGCAGGAGGCACAACTACAGTTCTGTTCCCATTTACAGATATATACATATATGAATATATATGTCCCGTTCATATATATTCATCTATAGAAACACACAAAATACAAAAAGAAAGATATGTCTTTATTTCTCTGTATCTATGTTTATGTCTATCCCTATTTTGACCCCTTTCCTTTGCTCTAGGCAAGCAGTTGATTTCAAAATGCATGGGGTTGGTTGTTTTTTTTAACATAAAATGATTTGTTTCTCACCGAAAAATTTTTCCACGTGGTTTTCTGCAAAAAGTAAATAATTAAAATTGTAGTAAGAAAGGAGAAAAAGATGAAATATATATTAAAAATGAATATGAAATATTTTTATGACCCCACACAGAACTGCCTTACACTGATTTGAGCCTGCCTATGATTTGGGAAATTTCTATATATTTACATTTATAGACAATAACTACTGGAACATACATAAAACATGTTTAATGTTCTACAGATGGCAAGACTACACCAACAATTTAAATCATTTAAGCGCCTTGCATCAGTAAAATGGGATTTAAATTTGCCATAAAATACTTTAAAGCTCAGATTAATAGTTTTTACTGGTGTAAACAAGTTTCTAAATCTATCTACCAGTTTATTGCTAAAAGCTTCATAACAATTTTATAGTAAAACATCTACATGCTGTGTTGAAGAAATACTTTTACAGTAAAAAGGAAATATTGCACAGCTGATTTAGGAAAAAAGCAGTAACTATCAAAGAAATCTTGGTAATCCCGTACAAAAAGGAAATTTTATATTGCCAGTGTTTGCAAAATGTAAAACAGTGTTCTCTTTCCAAAATAAAGGAATGCCTAAGATTACGTCATTCCCTGGAACTTTGCTGCTATTGTCATACACATTTCAAAGATCTACGCCATGGATGGCAGTAGGACCAGATGTATATTTATCAGTAGGATGTATATATATCTTTTACATTTTTAGGCCTTAATGGATTTTTATGGAGGCATAATACTAAGATAAATAAAAAACACCCATGCAATTGCTAAGAGCACTGTTTTTCTTGGAAGTACCATTTTATCAGAAAGAATGACAAGGAGTAACATCATAGGCAAGTTCCAATCACATCTATAGTCATTCATTTAGTTCCACATTTCAGTGTTGTGTTTTTATAAACACTTGACAGAGGAAAAATGTAAAAGTTGAAAAAAGAAGAGAATTAATCTTTCCTCAAACTGTTTCTTTTATCAAGACTTCCAGTGCCCAAGATAGAGGCACTTTTGTGCAACATATCATGTTATTATTCCTTTATAACTTTCGGTGCCCTCCTTCTTGTCTAGTGCAAGTAATTTGAAATAATCTCACATGAGGTAAAATAAAATAAAATGTAAATGTGAGATACCATAACAGTTGACTGCTTACACTTCGTCCTAAGTCCATGTACAGGTGTAATACTCTGTAAACCAGACTTTGTTTCCAAAGATGCTCCCCCATCATCAACTGATCATTTGTGATATTATTCCTGTCTGCTGAAGTGTTTTCCTGATATATTTTATACCAAAGATTTTCTCATCATCCCTTTCTCTATAATCTTTCTTGAGCAACTGCACCTAAACTAAGTCCACAACACGCAATTTTACATTCTATTAGTGTATACACTGCACTGAACTATCTATCAACTAGTCCTCTTCCAAGTTCAACAAGGTAACCTTACAGGAAGATGGGCACATTCTGCAATTACTGTGCAGAACAATTCTCTGTGTTCAAACTTCAGGAATAATCCTATTCTTACCATCAGCAGCTGTCAATAAAAGCAGTAGCTGGCCAAAGGATCTAAGATACAAACCACAGTTCTTACGCTTTACAAGAATTGTTTTCAACTAAAATCCAGTTTCATTAAGGAGATGACATTCATTTCACATTGTTTGTAGCTTCCTCAGTCCATAGATCTTGAGGTGAAAGCATCTGTATTTGCTCCCAAGTTTGCCAGACTATTGCTATAGAAGCAAATTTCCATTTCAAGTCAGGTAAGCGGCAATGAAGTTATTTTTATAGCCCTGGTGAGACAATGCAGCAAAAATTCTTCTCTCTGTTGGTCCTTGACCAAATCACTGTTCTTCTAGACTGCCAAGTAACAAGTGCCTTCTTCCTCTGTGCCACACCTGATGATGAGCAGGAATGTTGCTACTTCAAAGACTGAACTCGGAATGGTGGCAGAATTACCGAAAAAATAGATCTTGGCCTTCTCTCTTCCATAGGCTTCAAATGACCAAAGCTGTCAACCATCAGCATGTCTATAGGTCAGCAGTAGGAGTTTAGTTAGAGTCTCCTGTTGTATTCTCATTTATTCCTATCTGTTTCTTGGAACATAGCTCAGTCCAGTTTGGCCAAATCACTTTTAGAAATCAGCAGGTCTAGCTCTTGAACTGCTCGATGCAATGTGCCTCCAAGACACAGCTCCCCTCACCACTTCTCTCCACACACACTTCTAATCCAGGCAGGCACATCCACACTCAGCTGGGCCTTTCCCACATTAACCATTGAGACACATGCAAGTCCCAACCTCCTGTGCCTTGAGAGGGTGAGTCCTTCAGGTTCCTAGTCACTTTTAAGTTAATGGCCCAGACCCCTGTGAAGGGAGCCGCTTCCTTCGCTGTACGTGCCCCTTTTTTCGTTTTCATCCTCTACACGATGTGAAGTAATTGCCAAGATATCCCTCTCCTTTCCAGGCAGGGTTATGAAGACAGAGAGCCACAGCATTGCCATTATCCTGATACCGTATTTTCCCATTTTATTTGGCATATTTTGCCTTACAAAGCATCAGCTTTCAAAAAGGCACCGACTGTTCATCAACAGGAAGTCTATCACAAGAGCAAATTGAACTGCTTGAAATCTAGGACAAAACACCTTAAGCAAATTACATATTTGTAAAACTTGCTTAGTAAGGAATCTGTTCTTATTATTATTGAAGTACAGGAAACTAACTAGAAGGAAAAAATGTGCACAGGATATTTAATATCAGCGACTAATAGGGCAATGAGTTTCAGGTTTAAATTTACATACAAATTTACACAGAAAAATCAGACCGAACTGAATTTCTTTTAACTGAAATGTGCGTTAGTGCCTAAGTACTAATGCCCTAAAACAGAATACAGAGACAATTATTTCATAAGTTGTTACAATAATTCTAAGCTCGCTGACTAAAAACTACTGCGCTGTTAACCTCTTAATGGAGACTAGACATTGTACCAAGCAAACAAACTGGGAAAGAAATGTTTGCAAGAGGTGATTGCAAAAAACTTCTTTCTGCAATGGAAGTAAAGGAGGGGACTAGAAAAGCATTCTATTGTGTGGCTGAAGATATCTATAGTGTCCTCAGCTCCATCAAAAGAAAACATACCCATTGAGAAACCCAAGCCAAACAGATACGGCAACAATTTCTAGCACATATAGGAAAAGCTAATGAACTACATAATATGCACATATATGGAGTTCCCTGCAAAGACAGATAGAAGCTCTATCAAAGACAAGTTGAATTCAAAGAGAAATGTTATATTAAGATAATTATGAAAAAACATCTGACACGGGCATACAGACTGACTCAAAGTAAAATTAATATCCCAAAGTCCCGCAACTGAGAAAGTAATAACTATGCTTACATCTTAATTAATATTTAAAATCAAGGACACTTGTGAGTCTACAGAGACTGAAGCTCAATAACTCTTCATCTTCCTGAGACCACAGGCACGTTTCCTTTTCAGATCCAGCTGTGTTTGAAGAAGAAATTATCAATTACAGCTACTTTTTGCCAACCTTTATACTGAAGGTAGGCACTTTCAGGGATCAGCTCAGTTCCTAAGCCACCACATAGAGTAGGCTGGCTAATTGAAGATGAATTGAGTTAGAGAGTCCTACTAAAAAAATCTAAGAGTAAGTTAATATTTTCCATGACCAGAATCAATAGGGAAGGATATCACAGAATCATGGAATGGTTTGGGTTGGAGAGGACCTTAAAGATCATCTAGTTCCAAACCCCTTCTATGGGCAGGAATACCTCCCACAAGATGCTCAGATCTCCATCCAACCTGGCCTTGAAAACTTCCAGCCATGAAGCATCCACAGCTTCTCAGAGGCAAACTTGCCCCAGTGCCTCAACCCCTCACAGCAAAGAACTTCCTACTAACATCTAATCTAAAGCTACTCTCTCAGTCTGAAGCCATTCTCCCTCGTCTTGTCACTACACGCTCTTGTAAATAGTTCCTCTCCATCTTTCCTGTATCCTCCCTTCAGGTACTGAAAGGCCACAGTTATGTCAGCCCAAAACCTTCTCTTTTCCAGGCTGAACAATCCCAATTCTCTCAGCTTTTCCTCACAGGAGACGTGCTCCATCCCCCTGATCATCTTGGTGGCCTCCTCTGGACTCGCTCCAACAGGTCGATGTCCTTCCTGTGCTGGGGACCCCAGAGCTGGATGCAGCACTGCAGGTGGGGTGTCACCGGAGCAGAGCAGAGGGGCAGAATCCCCTCCCTCACCTGCTGCCCACACTGCTTTGGAGGCAGCCCAAGATACATTTGGTTTCCTGGGCTGCAGAAAGCTGGGCTGCATCTGATATCTGCCACGGAATTAATGTAACAAAGGACCAAATTAATCTTCAGAGGATTTCACAGGAAAATCATTTACATCTAATTTGCCATCAATGTTTTTGGAAGGCATGACTCAGCAAGTGACAGATTTCAACACAGCTCCTATTTATCATTCTTCTGGGTCACTTTGCTGTGTAGATACATGCACATAATATATGAGGTGCCAATGACAGAAAACAAAGTTTGAATCAAATCAACAGATATATTTACAATCCTTGGGCAATAGGATTATTTGGGATGATGTAAACCCTGGCTGCAGCTCTCAAATAGAGACATTTCTCTTTGTTTTTTTCAGAATGTCTTATCTCTTTCAGAGGTTGCCATATCTACAACACCAGAACAAAATACTTAAGGTTATTGGCATTCAGTAAAAGCACTAGAAAGTGCAACATTTCTAAATTTGAAATATATTGCTCTTAGATAATGAAGTCAAGAGAGGTACTAGTTACCAATGAATTTTTGAAGAGTCAGTTATGTCTCATGGAATTGTAATATGCAAAGTCTTCTTCAGGCATGTCATCACACAGAGATGTTTGCCCAAAAATCAGCCTCAGAGGAGTGACAATCATCATTTGCAACCATTCCATTCTTTCAGGGAAGTTAAGGAGATGCAAAATTTAGGATACTTTCAGTTTCCAAACAGCTTCTGATACATCAGGTAGAAAATTAGCAAAACTTGTCTTTTTCAATCATTTCTCTCTGATCTAGCCTAAATCTTACTCTTTGTGAATGTCATTCAGGTTAAGTATTTAAGTAAATCCATGTCACTCCCTTATCTACCAAAGAAGTGCACTATTATTCCTGGACTTGGGATGTATAGAGCACAGCAAGCTTTAGTCCCTGAACTAATTGTATCTGCCCATATAATGCTACAACAGTTATCTGCAATTATTTTCTGTTGGTTTCACTGATTTGTTTTCAAGTGCTACATAAAGTTAGAATAATGTCATAAATTCCTAAATTCAATAGATTAGGACATACTTTGGCAGTCGTGGGGACTGCTGCTGATCTGTGTAATGAAGTCAGCAACCTAAGCAACAGAAATGCTTCCGGGAACTTACTCTAATATAATTTAACGTAACCTATTTGGTTAATACTGGATTAATACTTAGATTAAATATCCTGGATTGAAAATTTGACATGGTGAGGTTAGAAAGCTCCATCTGACGTGAAATTAAGAACATGACAAATATTACGTCAGTGAAATTCTGAGTTTCTGTTTGCTCAGAACTGACCAGGAGAAGGCAGCATTGCCCATATTCCAGTGTTTGAAAGACTTTCAGAAATAACATGACAAAAATAAACTTAAAACTGCCTAGCAGAATGTAATGGTTCTACAGCAGAATAACAGCAACGACTAATCACTATAACACTGCCATCAACTTTAATGACTCCTGCTAAATGTGGAAGCAAATATTGCACTATGTGCCTCTACTCACAGCCTGTTGTTAGATCTGTGGGTAAACACCAACACTGCGCCAGTGACCTTTCCAAACCGCCACTGAAGAGCTCAGAACCAGTTCAATAGTGGCAATGGTCTGGGAGCCCTCACAAAGGAAGTGCAGGTGGGCAATGTGTGTTTCAGAGATACATTACCAACTCCTGGGCACTTGTGGTTCTCAGGGACTTGAGAGAGAAAGGGGAAAAAAAGAAGGATTTGGCAACGAACAGACAAAACAATTGTCTCTGCACTTATGTGGAAACCAAACTCAATCCCTTCCAGGCATTTGGTTTTATTAAAGCAGAAACTAATAATTCACTGCTCAAAACAGACCTTCCCCTCTGGCTTATCTCCTGCCGTACAGATCCTGCTTGGAGCTCACATATTAGATTTTCCTTCTCAAGACAGAAAACACTACTTTTCAAATATATGGATGGATTAAAAAGTCTCTTGACTCAGTGAACCAGCGATATACACTCAGAATTTTCCCCATGAAATAGGCAACTGCTGATGAGCGAGTGTGCTCAAAGCAGTAACTGCCAGCCTTTTAGACATTTTACATAAAAACTTTAGAATCAACTTCCTTCTTGACCTCTGCATTCAACCCGAATAAAGCCATTAGAATATTTGCAAAGCAAAGTAACTATTGCAGTGCATTTTTCTAAGCACTCTGAGATAATGAACCTGGATTTATCGGCCTAAATTCTGACTCTGTACTACAGTTTCCCACTAGGAAATGCATAGTAAAAACAAAAGTAAAATACAGTAACTATTTTTTAAATTGTACATTGTTACAATGTTGTCAATGGTTGACGATATTAATACTTATCATTTGGTGAAATTAAAAAATATGGTGGTTTTCTCTGCATTTAGAACTAAAAATACCTGCAAATGTACAAACAGCTCATAATAACTGGAAGCGTTATTTAATTAATGGATAATGAACATTAACTAACAACTTGTAATTTGACTTGAAAACTTCCTGCTTTCACAGATGGTTCCTTTGAACTGTTAAAATTCTCTGTAAATTATCCTTTCCAAATCCCAGTGAAATACATCACTGATTACTGATGTAAGTGTAAACATCCTTTTTGCCGGAAGAATTCACTTCGAGGAGACAGGTGTTGCTTAGAAAGCCTTTCCCGCCTGGAAAGTGCCCTTCTCAAGGGGGGTTAAATGGGGAATTTTCCCTTCCCTTCTGCATTCCAGAGAAAGACGAAGCCTCTCCCTTTCTCTGGAACGTGAAGAGATGAGGAGATGCTGCAGGCAGGGAGGGCTGGGGTGGGGGGATAATAAAGCCCAAAGAAGAACAAGAGGTGTTGCTCTTTCTCAGGCCCAGTGCTTTTGCAACACTGCTCGAAGATTTTCCTTGTAAGTTTTTAGTGTTCTCAACTTCAGAATAAACTTTCTTGGATTCTTTCCACTGCCTTGGCATTTTTGGGGGTACCTGAGTCTATTTTACTCCACACCTGAGTACATATTTACTATCCCTTTCCATGCGAAATGAGTAGTGCTAATTTTTATTCCACATTTTCTCATATAACTTTAGCTGGAATTTGTTCAATAAAAGTATTTGCTGCAGGCAGCCAAGTTTGTGACCTTTAGGTTACTTTAATACAAATAGGTCTGCAGATTCAACAAGGTTTAGTCTCTGCTCACCAAGACTTTAGCTTTTCTTTAGCCTTCTAAGATTTCAATTCCAATGATTTTCATTTACCTTTATGCCAAGAATTCAAATCAAGCAGCAAATTAATTTTTAAAAGGCTGAAGAACAGTCCTCTGACAGTAACAGACACTGTCACTGTCACCCTCTTTCTTAGTGAGAGTGATGATTAAGCAAGCACCAGAGATATGTTCATATTGTCACAATTGCACAGTCATTCCTTACTCCCATTTAAATGAAAAAGATCTGGACTCCTTTTTCAATAGGTCAAACCATCTAAAATAGATAGGGTTTTAGCCTAAAGTAAAAGCATCAAGGAAAATTGTATAATTTAAAACAAGCAATTCCCGAGGTAGTGACGTTTTTCAAACTTCAACGTGGCACCTGTTTTCAAATCAAACTCTGAATCAGCTATTTTTATATACTTACTTGAAGTTTCTGATTCAGATGTTGTATGAGAGTATTTGTGTGTGTGAATAAACTTGTTGCTCATTGTAATTATTCCATTTAATTATCAATTGCTGTTTCAGAAGCTGTGAATGCTGTCCATAGAAATCCAGCAGAAAAGAAGAACTACCAGCTGCTTCAACCCATGTTCTAGACATGCACAACTATAAAATAGCATTTGAATTTCACTCCAGCATTTTGAAGTAGTGTTCTGATTGTGGAAACACAGCAGTACTATTTTGGAGAAACGGGGATATTGCCATATTTTGTGAGAAGAGCAGGACCCCTGCACAAACAGTCCTACCTAAAATACATGTTTTCCTGTTATACAGATGGACAACATTTATAGGAATGGAATGAATAGCTAAGATCCCCTTTTCCTTCATATTACACAGGGAGAGTAGTGAGTTCTCACAAATTCACACTAATCACTGTAGGGAATACCAGCGGAAATACCACCAATTTTCTTGGCAACTCTGAAAAATGGCAGGACAGGTTTAAAGGTTAGACTTCTGCAAAAAAGAAATCACACATCATCATTTGTAAGATACTGAAAACATGGTTTGAAAATTTATACTTAATGACATTTTTGAGAAATTCTCACTGTTCTCTTTCAGGTTCTTCTCATTGTTATTAAAAAAAAACCCAACCAACCAACTCACCCCACCCAACCCTACGGGGCATATATACAACATTGTCTTGTCTTGAGCTAAAAGAGTTCCTAGCACTGGTTACAAGCACAGTTACTACAGAGGTATATCCAGGGAACAGGGCTCAATCATTAAGTGTTCCTTTCAACAATATTATTACCTAATTCACTAAGCTCTACAATCAGTATTCCAGGTACAAATTCCAGTGAGCAAAGTTTTTATAAAGAGAACATTTTTCTATGGACTTTTTGCATTTAATGGTTGAGACAAAACACCCTCTTGTTTTGATTCCTAAGCCACAGGACAAGCAACAGCAGTTGTGGACTAAGTGACACGGTAGTTTTATAACCCCAGGCTACTCTGTTTCTTCACTTGACAGTTATTTTTCATAGCTATGACCACTTATCTAGATGAAACATCCCCTCTAATTACCTGGTTTAGCTCTAACCTCACATTCTTGTCCAATGGCAGTGACAGTTCAGCTGTCATTTTGTGATCTACATTAGTTCCCTGCCATTACATCACAGAACCCATTTATGCATCTGTAGGAGTGGGAGGAGGGGGTTGGCTACATATTTATCAAAAGTTTTCACTCACTTTTTAATATTTCTAGTCATTTCCTTTTTTTTTTTTTTTTAGTGAGCTATACAAATATGTTCTGGTCTAAATTATTTGCCAAATGGCTTTGCTTTTAGTTAGAGAGATTAATAACTAGTACCTTCTCAAATCTGTTTTTCCTTTCACCAACCATACTGCCATGGTACTTTTACAGAATGACACTTTTTATGCTACCAATTGTCATGAAAGCATATGACAAAAACTGATCTTAGGGCACGATTCATAACTTCAAGTTATTCAGTTTCTGAGAACACAATCCAAGTATCAGCCATATATAAAACAATATACAGATGACAGTTTAGCTTAGGATTTATGAAAGACTAATGTACTACACCTATAAAAAGTGTGACACTGTCTTCAACTGCCAAGTTACATAATTACAGAATACTCTTAATTACATGCTTTTTACTTTTAAATAAAGAATCAAAAAATTAATAAGGAAGACACTGACAATCTAAATTCCAAGTTGGTTCTGCTTTAACACCAGTGGTATTTCTAGCAAGTTCTCTACATTATACTTGTGGACTTGACATAACACAGTTACTACAAAATGCAAAATCCTGTTAGAATAAACCTGATGCAGTCCTTTTTTGACAGAAAAGAGTTACAAAGATTTGGGGGCTATGGTGTGTCCATGTTAGGATGCAGCAAGACACAAAAGCAAAGCAGCTGGGATGAGGACTCAGCATCCACAACATGCAAGTGCCTGTGAATGTTTTGCTTATGAGTCGTTCTATTTCACTCCCATGAACTCAAACACCCATCCATGGCTGAGGAACATTAGACTCTCTCCAACACGTTCATATCCTTCATAGTTTGGGGGCCCTGGAGCTGGACACAGCACTCCAGGTGAGGTCTCAGAGCAGAGCAGAGGGGCAGAATCCCCTCCCTGGACCTGCTGCCCACACTGCTTGTGATGCAGCCCAGAACACATTTGGCTTCGTGGGCTACGAGTGCACACTGCTGGGTCTTGTCCACCAACACCCCCAAAGCCTTCTCCTCAATCTGCTTTCAGTCCATGAACTTCCAGCCCTGTATTTGTGTTTGGAATTGCCCAGACTCAGGTGCAGGATCCTGTACTTGGCCTTCTGAACTTCATGAGGTTTGCACAGGCAATGGTTAGAATTCATAATGAATTAAAAAGCTGTCAGCTACTGCTGATAAACAGTTTGACCCAGCCTGTGCTATCTAGATGTCACTAAAAGAGTAAAACACACATAACTATTAAAATACATTTTAGAATTGTTTTAAAAATAAAATATACATTTGAAAGTACACTTCTGCATCCTATGCCATCTCCACTGTTACAGGTTTTTTCCATTGCCTTTGTGATTTATTAGACTGCCACAGGCTGGTCTAGATGAGACAATGAAATTAAAATATGTTAATGCTTTCATAAAAGTAAAAATGAATAAATACCTGAGCAGACAATGATCACAAGAGAGTACTTTCTCCCTTTTTCCCTGAACTACTTTTTAGCTGATCTCTTTTAACAGACTTGATGATTTTTGTCAGGCTGAGATGCAACCTTTAATTTACATGGGTAGAAGGGGAGCCAAAGCGGACAAATCTCCACCATCACTCTCCCTTACATCTTGCCATTCAAAACAGAACTTAGAATGATTCTCTAAAATGACAGAATAGGAAATGATGCCTCACAAATCTGAAATCTTTTTACTGGAGTTAATTCCAGCGCAGTGTTATGGAAATGTTTCTGCATGTAGCAGAATCAATGGAGTTTTTAATGACTGTGGGGAAATGTTCCCTACAGGCCAGTAGTGCCAACTACTGCATCTGATTCTCAGGGTGGATTGAAAAGCAAAGGGCACCAACAGGAGACACACATGTATGTTGGTTGTTTTCACCATGTCAGGTGGCAAAAAAAAGAGTGTGAGTGTGGGCAGTGACTGGTGAAGTTGTAAGGTACAGTTGGGGGTGCTCATTACAAGCAGCGCTAGGACTGACAGGGTTATTTCAGTGATAACAACACTTGATCATATCCCTCCTCTGAAACACAGGCTTATCCAAGCACTTGGAAGGCCCCCTGTTACCAAGCTTTAACAACCCTTCACAGCTGGAATGCATCTTCACAACCTATCCAGGCTTCACCAATTGGTCTGTTTTCTATTAATACACACAGGACATAGAAAATAAACCTGCAGCTGGATAATTTCCATTTCAGTAAGGTCAGTCCTATTTCTGCAGTGGTGAGCAGTGCATTTCAGAGTGTTTAGGGCCTGGATCTAGATCAGCAAGCTATATGCTTTTTACAACATGAAAAATTTTAAATGAGAATCAGAAATCCTATACTGTATCATCTCCAGGTTTGGAAAAAATAAGCAAACAAACATGAAAATACCAAACCTTCCCCACTCCACCCCAAAAACCAACCAACCAACCAACAAACACATAGGGAGAAAAACGAGGAATAAATCTACCTTAAAGAAACTTAACTGATCACTGAAGAAGCAGCCCATCATCCAGCCCTTACTTGGAAATAGAAGCATATGGAATTACCACAACAAAACTTAAAAATCAACCCTTGATTTTGCTAATTGCAAAGTAATGACACCATGCCTTTATCCAGCACAGGAGATCCCATGAGTACTAACAATGATGGAGAAAAGCTGAGAAGTGGAACTGCTTCTCTGTCCCCAAACCTCGAAACGTAACAATATAAATCAGTATCCACAGTATTAAGGACCAAATTTGATGTAATTTTTGGTTTTTTACTTTCATTTTTTCACGGATAAAAATGAACACACATATAGAAAGAAAATAAGATTACATTATTTTTCTTGTTCAAACACTGTATTGACCTTTAAATCATTGTATCATACCATGCACTTTGCTGCAGGCATTCTAGTGATCACATGGACCAAAAAACTCAGTCTAATTCAGAGATGGGTGTGTTTCAAATTAGAGGAATTACTGAGTTTCTATGTTACAAAAAACCCTAGGAAAACATTATTATCTTTCAAATTTAAAAAGCCACTTCCTTTAATTTAGGGATCAAATTCTGAGGTCTTTACTGAAATGCTTGTTCACCAGTTTCCCACAAACCTATATTATTAATTGAACAGTGAGGACTACAATAGGATTTGAAACTGAACTGATGAATTCCTCTATTCAAACAAAGATATTTCTTTTAATGATATACATTGATTAAAGTAACATAGAATAAATAGGAGTTAAAAATTAATTTTTTCAGTATGGCACACTTATTAAATATTTTTATTTCCATTAAATTGCTTAATCATAGTCTGTTTTATTAGCAAATACAAGCTTAGGTGATTTCAGCTCTAACAGGTCAAAAAGAATTTTAACAAGACTTGAGCAGCATAAAACTGGGTTTGATTCATTAAACTAACCAATCTCCTCTTGGAATTTTAGGTTGAAAGAAAGAACCCACCCAAAAATGACACGTAGTGAGAAGGGTCTCAACAATGTAAAAATGTAAATTTCTAATATTTTATTAAAAACTTGAGTTCAGCCAAATTATCTTCGTCTTTCAGATACGTATCAGCAGATATGCTCTGATACTGACATTTTGCACCTTAAGGATGTCAAGAAACAGAAGTAAGAGTGCAAACCAAAGGTAAATGGAACTGGAAGATCCTGCGTTGTACCAAACCAAGATCATGAATCTAATCGGAATTAAGCACTATACAAAAGAAAGTATGTGCAATACTACTTAGCACAGAGTATTCTGAGCAAATTAAACAAGGATGGTGACACAAGGCCTTGTCAAAGCCACGGAAGTCTGGGGTGGGGGCAGTATGGACCTAAATGTTTTCCTTTTAGCTGATTATGTACTGGAAGCAGAAAAGAGCAACTCTGTCCTGCCGCCAAGACCTGAGCTACATTAATTTCAGGGTGCTGCCAGGTACACCAAGTTGTTTCTTCAAAATTCTCTGCACTTTCCAGCAGAGCACTCCTTTTGCAGCATCTACTGGTGGCCAGTGCCTCAGGACACCCATAAGGGTCAGAATAAGTACAAAGCCCAGCAGCCCTCACCCTCCTGGGGACCCCCTCGCTGTCTCTGGGCTGGGAGTCACCGTGGCCACATTAACAAAAGCAAGACGTTACACCTTGCTCATTTAGAAACTCCGTCCTGCCAACTCTGCCTCTGCTGTGGCCGATTTCTGATGATTCAGAGTCTGGTCAGTTGTGTCAGACAGGAGCAGTGCCTTTGTCACGCTGAGGATAAATTTGTATTGCATCCCATGATGAGCTACAGCTATAACTCCCAGCCAAAAGCAGAGTTATTAGTATTTTAAATCAAATGTTGCTAATCCTTTTCTTTCCAAAGGCCGGGAAGGAAGAAGATTCCAAGGTCAAAAAGAGATCAATGTATTCATTACACCTGACTCTCTGATGTAGCACATGTACAAGGTGTCTAAGCTTTTTAAATATTTATCAGCTTTTGAAGCAGTTTCTAGTCCTCAGCTTTACAAGACTCTAACTACTATTTTGACTAGTAAAAATTCCAATGTTTTATTGTCCTCATTACTAGAACATTCCACACAAGATTAAATAATGCTCAGATGTAAATTTTTGACTGTCAGCTCTTGATGCGTGTTGGACAGAAAAACGGAGACATCTTCACTATCTTTTCAATATTCTTTAGTGAATGATCACATTCATCTCTATTTTTTCTTTGGCAAACTTGGTTGATAGAGCGACTTGCCATTCACATGACAAGGTCTGCTTTTCCAGTCCCCCATGCTTTTAGTAGATTTCTTTGCTTTATTCCAGTATTTCCATACAATTTTTACCCTTCAAGAACCCGATCTGTGAACATTCTAATAGCAGCACCACTGGTGTAGTTTGCTTTCTGTTCATATTTGACCATTCTCAGGAGTCATGGACTGTACCAGTTCTTTCTCCTGGTGCCCCACTGACAGTCCCTAGTGGGACATTAGCTAGGATAATCCCAGTCACTTATATTGGAGACAGAGAGCTCTTCCACTCCAAAATGAAGTGCCTGCCCTGTAGCCAGTAAATTCAGTAGTCAGAATTCCATAAGGGCAACCATGTGTATTATTTGTTAGTTATATTTATCCCATCTTCAAAATTCATCAATTAAAAAGTTCTTTATGGCATTTTCTGTAGAGATCTGAAGAAGAGGTACACCTACTTCTTTACCCCTTCCATCTTCCTAGAAAGAAATTACCCAAATTATCCCCATTCAGGTCAAGAATTTCAGTTCTCTGAACATTGCAGAAGTATTTTGAACGTTCTTTTTTTCACCTGGATTAGATTAGAATTTACAGGAAGAGTTAAAATGCACCTTGAGAATGTATTATACCATAAGACTCCATAACATACCTCAAATTGAGCATCCCCTTTTACCACTTTAACAGTGTTGTCAGATCAGAAAAGTATACAAGACACTTCATGATCCTGTGGGACAAAACCCTACACTATTCCTTTTAAGGTCTCAAATGACACTCTTTTAGTCTAGCCTTATGTTTCTTAGGTGCCCCAGACACAAAAACATTCCTGCAGAAAAATAGGATACCAGACATTTCTATTCATAGAACCTGTTACCACCATCCATTATTAAAGGCAGCATTTTTAGCTGCTTAGAATTCATGCAGAAAGCAGGATGTATGCAGATGATAAAGCAAATATCCATTTCCAGATGATAAGAAAAATGTTAGTTCTGAAAATAAAAACCTTGAGAAGTACAATTCAAAGATAAACACAATTACAAACCTATGGAAAATTAGAAACAATAGAATTTAGAAAAAATATTAACTAAGCAAACATACTAAACAATTATTTTACCTTTACATACTTAAGTGACTTAAAACATACAACTTAATTAATATGATGTAATTGTTCCTCTAAAATGACTAACATAATTATTTTTGAGAGTGAAAGTACGGATTCATCTAGTAAATCAAACATGATTAAATACATCCCAATTATTAATGACATTTAAATGACAATAATGATTTGGCATGCATAAGGATGGAAGGTATGAAGAGCCTTATTCTGTTGTGGAATATATAGAAACTGAAGTTTTTATACAATTCAGCCTTATTTGAGATCCAAAATTAGAAGCAGATGTCAGCAGAATAAAAGTGTAATTATTCAAACAGAATAAAGAAGACACTTTTATTCAAGCATTCATTTTAGTTCATATCACTGAGCTTAAATGAGGTCTTAGTAAGTATTGAGCTTTATTACTCAGAAAGTTATTGTGTGTGGTCACTTAATAAAATTGATTAATCCTCTGTGATAGAAGCCAGAACAAAATAAAAATTACATTTTTCTTCTTATGCAATAGAATAAAATTAAACCTTCGGAGTAACCTTACCAGGGCTCTGCATTTCACATCTATCGTTCTTTCCGGTGCTGCAGGCGTGCTGTTAATCTTTAGGGAGAACCACACTTTGCAGTTTGAAGAACATCCTCCTATGTTAAAAAGAACAAAATGCCTTATGAATTATCCTTTGAGGTGGTCAATCCTGGCAGCCTTCAAATCAATGAGAAATTCGAACCTTTAGCAGAAATGCCAGTCACTGTTCATACTGAGACAAAGGAAATCATGAACTGATTTAATCACTGTCAACAAACTGCACTACCTAATCGCTTCTTGTCGGGATTCAAAACAGTAAGAAAATCAATACGTACACAAATTGAATGGAAATGGCACTTTGGAAAAGTAGTTTCCTAGACTATCACATTGTTTCTGAATTTTAATATTGATTTGGAACTAAAATTTCCTATCAGACGGACAGTACTTTTATAATTTTACATTACATCTGGCAAAATTGAATTAAAATTAGTTCCTCTCATATAACCTCTGGTCTCTCAGAGAAATTAAGTTCTGTTCAGTTACACAGGACTGTTGCTGTGCAATTTCAGTCAAGCAATCTGCGCTTTGCTAAAGCATATCTTCCAATTGACTTTGGGTCTTGATTTGAAGATATCCACTATCAGTTTGTTCTGGTGGCTAATCAGTGGCATTGGAAGACATTTACACATGAGTCTAATTTCTGATTTCCATTAGATTTGCTTCAGTGTCCAGCCAAATGATTTTGTAATGACTTTTTCTAATAGATTTCAGAGACATTCAGTAGCATTCAGTATCTAGCATTTTCCTGTATTTAGAACATAGTTGTGAACGTTGATAAAATTATCTCTTCAATCTTGTTCAGATAGGTGAAAGATATTGAGCCCAAGGTCTCTCACCATATGACCTGATCTTCACAACACAAATATTTCATGTGGTGAAGTTTTTTGCAAGTATAAACAGCTGTTCAGCACCTTTTAATAATGCATACCCAAGGACTACTTGCATTATTCCTGTTTGTCAGTATATTGCATGAGATCAAAATAGCCTCAATGCTCCCACTAACGCTTCCCTGAATTATACACTGGAGAGCTACATTAGCACTCCTGTTTCACTCAGCATTAGCCTCGGGAGCTCCCACTGGTTTTCTGTCCTGCTGTGACCCAGCTCTTCCCAGAGTCACTGCTTTCCTTGTTGCAGTTCCTCATTCTGCATATATGACTTTGTTTCTAAACCCTATTTCCAATAAAACTGTGTCTGACTGGTTTTAACTGTATAGTTTTCTTAAAAGTTTCACCAAATACATCCTGTATTAACTCACCCATTTTGTACAGGCTAATTTCATATGGATACAATTTTCTGGGGTTTAATACCAGCAGAATACCATCCTTCCAAAGCATGGAATATCAATCTATAAAAATTACCACCACTGAGGTAAAGACATCTTCTGGATGTCCATTAAAGGATTCTGGCGTGTACATATCCCTGGGTTTAATCAATTACAAAATGTAAATAAAATAGTATACAGAAGGGGGATGACTTGCAAGAAGGGGGGATCACCTTACACCAAAACAGAACATGCTACCTAGAAGCTAAAATAAAAGCTCCTAAGTGAAGACCAAAAGAAAATCAAAGGATGCCCATAGCTTGGGACATCCCATCCTTCAAGAATGCAGTCAAACTGTAGGAAAAGCTAAAAAATTCAGGGATGAAACAACAAAGGAAAACATCAATAGCGAAGTTCTGTTTTATCGTGGATATGTGAATAAACTGAAGGACAGAGGGATTTATTAAAGCATAGCAACACATTCTTGAATGAATGTTCTGTCCAGTAAAAGAAAATAGAAAAGAGCATAAACTGCTATTTGAACAGAAAATTGACAAGGCTGCCACCCTGTCCTCAAACCTCTAAGAACACCCCCACAAAAAAACCCTCAGAAACAAACCAAAACCAAACAAAAAAAACCCCACCCCACCCTCCTGAGTGACAACTTGCTAAAGATTTAAGAAAGTAGAAGTAAAATCTTTTCAAATACATCTGAAGCCAGCAGCCTGCCAAACTCAGAAGGGCTGACAGAGGATCAGGGTGGAAAAGGAATCCTCAAGTAAGATAAGGCTGCAGCAGGAAATCTAAATTAATTCTTTGCAGTAGAGTTCATTACGGTGGAGTTCAGGGACTTCCAACACCCACCCAGGAGCTTGTTTTGAGCGGAACGGTCAGAGGGGCTCTCCCAAATTAAGGTTTCCACAGAAAAGGTTTTGGAACAGTCTGAAAATGAGGAAAGTAACAAATCACTTTGACAGGACAGTGCCCGCCCAAAAATTCTGGTCGAGTGGAAGCTGTCCCTGGCCACGGCAGGGGCGTTGAAACGAGATGATCTTTAAGGTCCCTCTCAACCCAAACCACTCCGTGATTCGACGAGTCTATCAATTCAAAAGGAGCTCATGCATTCACATGCGGTGGTGCAAACCAGAATGTGACTCCCTGCTTAAGTCAGCTTCGCATACAAAGAAATCAGAAGGCAGAGAATGTGCTGCCAATTTTCAGATTCTCTGGCATAAATCGAGAAATTACAGGTGTGAGTTTGTTTATATAGTCCAGAGAAAATTACTGAGCATCGCAATAAGGGAGAGAAGCCGCAACACATGAAACTATTTGAACTGCTTGACAAAGTCAGCAGCTGTGTGAATAAGGGAGTCATGGTTCACGGAGTATCCTGATTTTCCAAAACTCTATTTCTGAGCTCCCTTTCTGAAGGCTTCTAAGGAAACCAAGCTGCAGAAGAGGGAACGTTAGAAGATGAGATTAAACAAAAGAACAGGAAGAGGTTGCTAGTTCTCACCATGAAGAGAGAAGGAATGAAAGTAAATGAGAAGGCTTGCTTTAGGCATGAAAAGCGCTTAACCACTGTTTCTCCTCCCTAGGACAGACATTCTGGCTCTAATATTCTGTCTCTAACAAACTGACCAACTGGAAGTGGATCTCCAGTGTGCCACTATTGCCTTCTAGCAATTAATATATCTATACTGATACCAAGACAATTTTCCATATAGACTTAGGGCCTGCTTTGTTCTCTGTGACCCCAAATTTCTCCTCTGTACTCGTAACTTTCCTGAATTGCATTTCTTTACTTCATAATTGCAGTAATATGAAAGTTATAATCTACTTGCCTTTATTCTTCTTCCTTTGATATATAAATTCATTTATCCTGTTCAATTTGCTTAAAAATATTCGAATTCCTGACATCTCTCAAAAAGAAAGTTTTCAGGCCAAGTTGTTTTCTTTTTCATTTTTACTTCAAGTATTAAACCCTTTTTATTATGTTAGAAACTCTTAATTTCTTTTTGTGTACTTTATATGCATTTGAATGTTTAGATTCATCCCTCTTTAGCTTTTTCTTAATTTTGAAAAATCAAGTATTTTTTCTGGAGACCATGAATAAACTACAGTGCTCACAGATTACCTTTCTGGAAAATATTTATCATGTTTGAGAAGGAATACCTTCTATGCATTTTTCAATGATATTGCATGCATTACATTTTGGATCATAATAGTATTTGCATAACACCTTCAACACCTAAAAACTGCAAAATACTTTATTGGAAACACTCTTCTTAACACATGGTACAAACCTGGCAATTCTCTGCTGAAGAGAATTTTTATTTTTCCAGCTGAACTCTTCACCAAACATTCCTGTAAATATTGTTTAGTATTGAGCTTTGAAATTACACAAACTGTGATGTTGTCAACTTTCACTCAGTGAAAACAAAGCTGATAGTTGCTTTGCTGCCCATTTGCATCATTAGGAGCATAAAACAGAGGGGTTTCTCCTCACACAGGTACCAAACAGACTTTATAGAGGAGTCTTTATCCATAAAATCTATTTGAATGGGCCAGCTCAAAGCCACTTTACTGCAAATATCCTCATGCTCAAGTAATTACAGCCTCATTTTACTCTGGATTTCTTCTCTTCCTAAGGGAATCCCAAGACAGAAGCTAGCCCTTACTCTTAAGAATATCCAGAAGTCACTGCCAAAGCTCTAAAAATCTACAGAAGCCTTAATTCCCTGAAAACAAATAAATGAAAAAGAACTTAAGCAGAAGAAATGAACAACAAATTCTCAGTGTTTCTGTTTCAAACCTAGAGAATAACTTGCATGGCTAAAAGAGGTCTAGTATTAGAAATTCCTTTGCTAATGTACAGAGCAGAAGGTCGGGAGTTTGGGGATTTCTTTCACTGGTTTTTTTTAGGGTTTTTCATAGAGTTTTACTTTACCAGATAGTAGATGCTGGGGAAACAAGGCTGAAACAGCACAGGCAATGTTGATAAACTCAATACGCTCATGCTGAAACACAGAGATGGCTCACTTGCTACTCACAGAACAAGGCTGTATCTGTCCATTTCTGTTCCCTGAACACCTTTATGAAACAGGCACAAAAAGAAAAATCCCTCTTCTTTTTCTCTGTACTTACGTAAACTTCCATTGACATTTTTAATGCGTTTGAAGTCATTTCTTAGGGCCCGAGCACCGTACTTTGATGTCTTATGAGATAAACTCCACTTGACTTTAGGCCTGTATCTCTTATCTTTTCACTCTGGGGTTTCAATAACAAATAAAAATCCTTAGCCTGCTTTATGCAACCATCAGGTCACGATCTTGTCAGATCTCATAAAACAAACAAAACAAATTGTAGTCAATACTTCAGACAGAAATCACCACTATAAAGGAGCGAGCAAAAATCTTCTGACAATAAAAATGCATCTACTTCAATATTTAGTCTGCACTATCTTCTCCTCTAGTCTCTCCCCTGGTGAGTGGGCTTTCGCCTTGACTAGTGAGCGTCAGGCATCCTAGTAACCAGGTTATAACTAAGGAAGTATTCCACACCATTCCTTCACGTAATCAGGGGTATATAAGATTGGGGAGTTGCCTCCCTCTCTCTCTCTTCCTTTCGTGTGCTGGGGAGGACATCAGGTCTCTGTGCTGGCTCAGCTCTTATCTATGTGAGCTGAGGCCTGTCGGAGACACTGCTGCCTCACTCGTCCGGAGGTGGAGATCTCTACTGCTTCTCTTAAGGGAAGTTACTTTTGGTGAGATTTTATTGTATTAGTTACTTATTGAGCTTTTCCCTGAGTTTACGAGTGTGTGTGTATCTGTTTTTGTTTTGTTTTTACCCATTTTTGTCCCATTTCCCTTTCCCTTCCCCCTTTTCCCTTTTTGGGGTTGTTTGGGGTTCTTATTCTGTAGATTCATAGTGTTTGATTGTATATATTTGTAATATATGTGAATATATATA
>VWZF01001849.1:14470-170447 GCA_013396755.1 Sclerurus mexicanus | reverse complement strand
ATGCAGGAACCCAAACTGAAATGGAAAACACTCTGGTTGAATCAGGTACCCAGACTAAAACTACGGGTTCTATAGAAATTGCGACCCAAACTACACCACCAGAGACTCAATCTACTCCACCAGTGGTTGAGACCATGTTATCAGCAATTCGCGCTTTGTTACCAGAGGTTCATCCTACTCCACCAGTAACACAGACTGTGTCAACCGCAACTCAGACTATGCCACCAGAAGCTCAGCCTACTCCCCCAGTGGCTCAGACTGTGTTACCAGCAGCTCAAGTCATGTCACCAGGGGTTTGTCCTACATCACCAGTAATTCAAACTGTATCATCAGTAACTCAGTCTGTACCACCAGAAACCCAATCTGCGACACCTGAAGTGGAGGATATGACTGGGGTGGAAACTCGCACTACAAACCCTACCATCAGCATTGCTCCTGTGACTAAAATGAAGAGATGGATAATGAAGAGATTAGTGGTTAGGGTGAACCAGCATCTTCCACGTGTCCGCTACTGCACGTTCCATCGGCACCACTGTCAAAGAGCTTACTTATTTTTCGTTTTCAGAACTTTCCCTGACTATTTAGTAATTTTTGTTTTGCATACGGAATCGCTGGAAGCACAGAGAGCTGTGCACTTGCCATTACGTGTGGCTACCCTGAACTGGGGGCAACAACAAAACCAAAACTGTGGTATTTCTATATCCAATCCTTAATAACAAGTCAGTTTCTTTAACCAATATTTATCTACAGTAATTACATTTTTCAACAGACAGTTCTGTATTTAAAACATAGCACTACTAAATTACAATTTACATGAAAATTAAACTTGAACCTTCAACACACATTTCAGGTTAAAATTTCAAACTTCCTTTCCAAACCTCACTCCAATTTATATGAAATACAAAAATCATCAGCTTTTCTTCCAGAGTTGAACATGCATTTTTTGTAATCCAGTCAGTCTGGTGTCTTGCCCTACTTCTCTTCAGGGATGCAAATAAAGTGTTTCTCTTGTGCAGGATCTCTTCATTTCATTGTACAATTTTAAAAATGCTGTAAAATTCTGCTTAGCAAATCAGTGTTGTAAGCCATACACTTATACTTTGCATCGTGTCCTGAAGAGCTATCAGTTGTGAAATCCCCTTCCCTCCGCTCCCAAGATGCTTTTCTCTACTCACTTGCTGAGAATACATTACTACCATGTCAGCCACGAGCTGAAATTCCTGATCTCTCTGTCCCCTTTTCCTTGTCCTTTCCTTAAAATTACTTTTCCCCCTGTGTCTGCTACACCAGCCATTAAATGTGCTGTCAAGCAGCAGCAGCTATAAATGGAAAAGATTCTTCTCTCCTGATTGGGACAGAGCTGCCCATCATTCAGCTGAATGACACATTGTGCACTGATGAGGAAGGAAGATTAGGCTTCGTGTCCTGAAAATTGCAGAATTCCAGGGTGTTTTTGGAGTGGGGAGTGGGCAGGGTGTGGATACGGACACAATGGGGACTGGAATTGTAGTGCTAAAGAAAATTAATTTATTTGAAATACTTTATACTAATTTTACTGACTTTTTGCATTAGCAACAGAATTATGATTAATTAAAGCAAAAGCTGAATTTAAGTTATATTTTCAAATTTATTGTGTGTTCTTTCTAAGGCATTTTTACTCAATATTTGCTGGATAATATAGTAATTAAAAAAAAAAATCAATAAAGTAGATCCAATTCCAGTTACAAATAGAACATTCTTAGATGTGTTTTTAAGGGTATGTTTTTAAAACTAACAGGCAAAGAAATAACACAGCATGATTTCTTGATTCTCAAAAGACCTTTGCAGGCTGGGAGTGATCTACATTCTCGTTGAGTGGGCACCCTCAATGCTGTTCTCATAGGTATTTTACTGTACTTTACAGAATGTAAAGTATAAACTTTTAAAAAGACACTTTGTCTAGTTTTCCTAGAACATATAAACATGTAATAGCTTTCAATATGTAAAGAGCTCAGTCCATACTAATGCAGGAAAAAAAATTCAAATGTAGACTTCCTTCTGCTCCAGTGCAAACAACGTCCAGGAGTAACCACTCCCCTGTAGAGCCATCTCTCTAGGACAAGAGCTGCTGTTCAGGAAAAATTATCAGTTAATAAGTATATGTCATATTCATTTAGTTTTTTCTTTTTTATTCAGAATAAATAATTTTATATACATTATGAGAAACAATTTATGTTCCTTATTTTTCAATTTGGCTGGCCTTAGCCATCTAAGAACTACACTAAAAAGGCTTGACATTTATTTTGCAAACTTCTCCTGACAATTTTTCTGTACCATGCTAAAATCAGAGGCTTTTTTCTCTAATTTTAATTTTTGCATTATTTTAGTGGATTACTTCAGACTCACCACAAACCTCCAAGCTTATTCCAGATACAAAAGTAGATATATAAACCCTTTAAAATAAGGTTTTGGATACTTCTTTTAACAGTGTCACTAGATAAAACTAATTTGTTCATATGTCCCAGGTAAAAACTGCAATTTTTTCTGTATAGGTAGACCCATCACTCCACTGGAAACTATTTATAAATTGAATCCTGTTTTAACTGGTTCTAGATAGCTCCACTTCAAGTTTCCAAGTGGAAAAAATCTGCACCTGATTTATGGGCTACAGTTGTAAAACACTAACATATTAAAAAAATATTGCAACCCTACTACATTAAAAGCTCAAAATGATGCAAAAAGGCAGACATTTATATTCATTTTTCCTATGTGAGGAATAGCTTGTCCTTGAAAAGGCAACACTTCCACACTTTTTTCTTCTGAGTAAATTAATAATTTAGTGTTGTTACCTTTATGTTGTTACCTTATAACCCCTCCTCACATCAGGGTTATAGTGTTTCAGCAAATGTAATCAAGTCCTACAGCTTTTAAAAATGCTTCTGCTTAAAACGGCAAGATAAACTTTGCTCTAAGCTGCCATTTTATGTACAGGAACATATTTGAGTAACCCTAACATTTCAATGAATATTCATTTAATGTATTCCAGGCAACAGTGCTTGAAAAAATATTCTAATATTCCTCAGTCTTTAATCTTGTTCTTAAAGGATATGATGTTACAGCTCCCCTGGAGCAACTTTCATAAACTTAGAGTGTGCCTTACATTTCATAGCAAACCCAAGTCCCGCAGAGGGACAGTCCTGACAGTGGCAGGGAGGACTGAAGATTGCATTACTTTGTACACACAAATTGGAACTGACGTATGAAAGTGGTGCCCTTCAAAATGCTGCAATTTAAAATGAAATTATGATGCTTTCACTTGTAAATATGTACTTAATATTGAATTAATTCAAAATTTTCAAGTTACTATAGTACCTATAGGCAGGACTGGTGAAGAAGAGCTTTCTACAAAAGTAAAATCCGCCCAATGGATTAAGGTTCCTTTTCTGCTGGACTTGTCCCAAACTAGATAACGACTGTATCTCCACAGTCTTTTCCACTTGGGAAAATTTGGAAACGGAATTTGGAAGATTTTTCTAAAATGCAAAATCAAACCCCCATTTTGGCCCTTGGAATTGGCCCTACTGCGATCAGTAGCACACAAAGCTCTGAAAAAGTGTCTGATCTTTTTTAAGCCAGAAATCCAGAACTACTCTTTTTTTCCTCTGCCTTCAAACACCACCTTTTCAGATGAAGATCACCACCTCATGGTGGCAACTCAGATACCACCAGCCCATGACAGATACTCCCTTTCTCTAAACTTCCTTCAAAACTGTAAGGAGATGAGAGAATTCTAACACCACAGACAGCCTGTTTCAAGGAAATGGATGACTAATGCTGTTGACACCTTCCATTTTTGAAGCTCACTCTTCCATAGTATTAATATCACCACAGCATGATGTTCTAACACCATTTTTCAGTTAGACACCTTTACTCCACAGACACTTTCTCATCTCCATGTCCCAGGTAACACCTTCAAAAAATCATCCAGCAGATCTGCTGCGTCCATGGGATTTGGAAGTTAGAAAATATTCCTTTACCTCAAAATATTCTTGATGTCCTTCATAAACTCTCAATACCTTAATATGACGAGGTTACTGTTCTCCCTTCTCCTTTGCAGTCTGGTGAACACAATGCAAATATGGCAAATACGGCTATTCCCCCTCTACAGGGGCTTTCTTCACTCTCCCTTTGGGTTGTGGTCTACACTTACCTAGGGCATGTACCTTTCATGAAATTTAGCCTAGCCTGCTATCAGCTATCTGTTGGTGACACAGGATCTATCTGCTGCTGCACACTGGGACAGAATTCAGGGTCTCATCTTACTCACATCTTAAACTCTTTGGGATGAAATCATGGAATTGTGGCATGGGGAATAAATGCAGAGCATGCCATCCAGGTACGAGACACTAATGACATTAGTAAATAGGGGGTCTAAAACAGGAGACAAAAGATCAACAATAACACAGGTAAGATATCTGGCATTAGACTCCATCTCCCCTCACCTTTTTGAGCTCTGCAGGCAGCATGACATATATGAACACGAAGTATGCAAAGCTTAAGAAAATCCCAAATGCTGAACAGAAGTCTAGCATATTTTAGTACTACAAGAGTAAAAAACTGCACTGTTCTGGTTTGTTTTTTTTTTGTAGGGAAGGGGGATGGGACAAGGAATGGGGGAAGGGAAAGGAATATTCTACTTTATTAATGGAGAAATAAATTCAAAGGACTGTCACAAACCTTACCAACATACGTCTAACACATCAATTACATGTCTTACTCTGCCTTCTTTAGAAAGAACATGTAGCCACACACTGAAAAGAACCTCAGACTTCCATAATAAGCCACTGAATGCTCACTGAAGAGGTGGACATTTAGAAGATGAAATAATTCACTGCATGAGCAATTTGTTATCAATAGACTATTGAAAATAGACTTGGCAGGTTTCAGGAGTGATGGTGTGTATGTCTGGCAGTGACCTGCACCTCACATATTGTGTCACATGGCTTTCTCAAAACTCTGCCTTAAAGGTATTATTGCAGTGTTTACTGCCTGGCTCTACTATTCTCCATCTAGATGATTAACATGTCTCAACTGGTTAACTCAAAATCAGACTGTCATCACAAGCAGGATCTTTGTGGTAATTCATGAGAAGATGACCATTTCTCAGTCACTGAATAACGGGTTTGGAAGCCTGAATAGCAAGGAAGAAGAACTAGAACTTTACAATCATAAGAATAGATTTTATATAATTGGAGATTATACAGCAAAGTGATTGTTTAGAATACTTAAACACTTTTAAACAACTGTTTAACTTCTAATGTGAAGATAAATTATATTTGCTTTAAGACTGAACTAAGGTAATTATAATAATCAAATAACAAAGACCTGGCAGAGAAACAAGCTGACATTAAGTGGAGCAGATACTTAGGATAATCTATCCTAAGAGCAGAATTAGCACATAATTCCAAAGGGCAGAGGGGCAAGAACAACTCAAGAAAAAAAAAAAACAAACAAAAACAAATACCCACAAAATAGCTAAGCATCATGCAATTATGAAAACACTTAAGAAAACACAGAAAAACTAGTACATCCACTATGAATTTAAAGTTCAGAAAACAAGTATTGCTAAATATATAATTTCATTTTCTTTTCCTTCAGAAAGATTTTAAGGAAACACAACACTTACAAATCTTCACATGTACCAAAGATTGATACTAGAAGTGATCTCTCTGTGATGGAAAGAGGAACAAATGGTGGATTTTAAAACATGCAAAATGTATCAGTGAAACTACAATGGTAAGGGTAGAGAAGCACTAGGACAGATTACCGAAGGTCACGCAGCCTTTATTAGTAAATGACTTTGAAGGACAACCTAGAGGAATGGTTGCCAAAATCCTCCAGGAGATAAGATATCTACCAGGTCACACCTGCCACTCTCACGTTCCACACAACACCTCCGAACACACTCACTCCCAACCAGAACCTTTAGCTCCCATGAAATTCAATCTCGGCACTCTGTTAACACACACAGAGCCAGGATCGTGTTCAACCAACGAACACAAACAAGTTATGGACCAACCTCCCCTGCTCCCTCTTACTTCATACAGCTTTTAAAATGAATCCAATTCTTCGAAGGTTTTTCCTAAAGAACTAATTTTTTCTCCATTTGCCCTGTCTGCCATCTGAAGAGGGTATAAAGTGTGCCTTAAGCCAGGACATCACTTGCCAGGTTGGCAGCTGGGCTTGCTGTGACACAGACACTGCAACACGCCTGGAAAGGCAAGAGCCAGCTCAGCAGTCGGGGTTGATATGCCCTTGGCACAGCACAGTCAGTTATACCCACATCATTTCCAGCCATGAAATTCCTTAAAATCATCCTGAAGCGTTTTCCTGTTCCACATCGGAATGAAAACAAAACATGTAAAATAGATTATAAATTTATATATTTCATGGTTATATTCCTCCAAAGAGAAAAAAAATCCAAACTATTACGAATTAGGTTTACTTTTTAATTTATTTTTTTAATAAGTGATGTCACACTACATAAATTACCTTCATAAATTTAATTTTTTGGCTAGTAAGAACTTTCTAACATAGAACATTTAGCATCAAAGAACTGTATGCAGAAAAATTAAAATATGAAATTAGTACGATTTTAGACGTGTTAAAAATCTTTTACTGAAAAAACGTACCAGTCTGTAATTAATTCCTGTTTTGAACTTTTGTATCAGTCAAACACAAATTATTGAATAAAATATAAACGCAGATTAGTAAAACATATGGATTACATAGAGTACATTAGATAAACATAACATCCTGTGACAAAGCTAGAAGTCAAAGGGCCCCAAAAGACAGCAGAAAAGCAGCATGTGTTCCTCAGTCACAGAATTTTGTTCACAAATATCCCACTAGTTTATTCTGACAAGTATTTACTGCAAAGGCTTAGCAAACCTTTCATTTTTAAGTTTTAGCAGCTAAGGCCTGTTAGAGATCCTCAAGAGCCCTCCAGGTCTTAAGCTCTCTAGGTGTAATACTGTGGTGAAATCCATTTCATGTCCTTTGTTATGAAATTCCAAGTCATATTTTATTATTGTCAACATATTTAAAATAAGCTTACAGAAGACAAAGCTATCCCAGCTTTTCCCAGTGTTGTGTCCCAAAAGCAAACAACTGCTCTTAGGAGTTCCTGCCCATGCAAGGAGCGCAAGCCTTTCATTTGAGAGGCAAATACCTTTGAAACCATTGAATTGTAGAAATTACCTTGGAATTTAGAAGCTACAGTAAAATCAATTGAACTATTTCCCTAAAATTTTTATATCCACCAGCTTGGAATTCAGCAGCTTCAAATAATACCCAAGACCTAAGGAAAGGTGAGCACAATATATCTTAATTTTTAATATAGAGCTTAATTAATAGTCAAAGATTTTACACCTCCTACCTACCAGAAAACTGATCTGGCAGCATTTCCTGGAATATACATGAATTTCTAACTGAACGTGTAAATTTGAGATGAATTTCAACTTAATATATGACTCTACATGAGACAGTGAGAAGAGAGCTCACTGCTCAGGCTCAGCACATGCAATTTCCTCCTAAAAACATGCTAAATACTAAGGCTAAGAACTCCTCTTTCCTAGGTGAAGATAAGCCAGAATTACAAAAAAAAATATACTCATGCACTATACTGGGTGATTCCTGACTGCAATTTATTAGAACAAAAATTTATTCTGCATTTACAGATCAAAAATATTTTTTCCAACATACAGGGATCTGCTAAAAATACAAAATTAACTGAAAGCATTTTATCAACCCTAATATATTCCTACTGCAGTGATTTATAGAAACCCAGCTAGGCAAATGCAAAGGCCTTAAATCTGACAAATGTCCTTTTTTTTTTTTTTCCCCAGCATAACCCTTTTACTTTGAAAGGAACTTTTTAACCAAGTTCACTTGGATCTGGATAACTTTCCATCCTAAGCTCTGCCATGGAGTAGCATTTCAACTCACTCTGCTAAGGTAAGGCAAAAAGGCAACACAAAGCAACACCACACACACAGAAAAGGCAACATTATTCTGGGATAAGAAGTATTTCTTCCCTAAAGAAGATATTATTGAGGATTTCTGCTGAGCAACCAGGTCATTTTAGGAGAACTCTGTTTATTTCTCTCTACATCCATAAAAATAGAAAATGCGTTGTATGAAATAGGATCCTGAGCATGATGATGAAGGGACAAGATCTTCATTAGATTTCAGAAAACCTACTGTCGAGTTGTGTGAGGAATTTATGTTTACAATAAAAAAAGAAATTACGAAGTAAAATTCCATTAGTCTTCAAGTAGAAGAGCTTTATGCTCATGTAATTCCATGCTAAATAAAACCAACCCTTCATTAATTTCATGGATATTGTCTGCTGTGTTTACAGATGCTGAAATGTATCAGTTTGCTTTTACTAATTTCTCAATATATCGGTGAGTTAATAAGGGGTGGATGACCAATAAATCCAGAGAATTTAGTGAAAGCAATCCCCTAACTCTTTCTAATATTCAACAATAATTAGCATATATCACACTATGAAAGAAGCATTCTTCCATAAAAAGCACAAATTTACTTCAATATCTTACCAGAAATACTAATTATATTGCTATAATTCTAATTTTCAAAAAAACGTCTTGCACACACCCACTCCTGCTCTCTGATGACAACATATAAAATGCCATCTCTCTTTTCCCACAGTGGGAAACAGTAGTTCCCTAATATGTATCATTTCATAATTATGCCAAAAGCAATTAGGACTCCACAGTACCCACAGAGAAAGCAAAGGAAATATTTTGAGCCAGTAGAGACCAGAACAAATTAAGCACTGCAATGGACAAGAAATATCTATTTCCTACTCAGTAGAAATGTCAGAGTGGTTGGTCCTGTGCTGGTGAGTTTGGCAAACCTGCCTTATAAACTGAACGTATGAGAATGCACGAGCGTCCAGTGTCTGGGATAAATGAACAGCCAGAATTCTGGATGGGCAATCTGTTCTGCAGCTGCTATAGAAATAAAAGTCCTTAGCAAATTCCAGCAGCAGGCTCCCAAGTGGACAAGAGGATCTGAGATAAGTGAGAATTTCACCCATGAAGAAACAATGAGGTGAACTGAGATTTTTACTTTAAAAAAATAAAATTTGCTTACACAACTGTAACGACCTAATCGCAAACAGTCTTCAGGAGCAACCAAGTTACAGCTCCCAAGGCAGACACTGACAGTAGCACACAGTGCAAGCTTGTCCAGTTGGCAAAGTACAGCAGTATTTGTAATATTACACTACTAATAAGAACAACAATGCTGGGGTAGGGGGAAGGGGGAGTCTGATGGTAAAATAAAAGAATAAATTGGATTGGAAGGAGAAACGTGCTTTATTTTCCCCTGTTGGAAATTATGCTCCCTGTCATCTTAAAGACAGAATTTGTACTCAAGCTAACATTTTAATTAGTACTTCTGAATTGCATTGTTTTCAGAAACTTAAAATAAATACATAAGTAAATAAATACATAAATATTTTGCTCTGGATTTGTGAATCTATTTATTAAATAGCTTAACTGTTGGATTGCCCTGCCAGCTCTGAGAATGTATATTCAGTTCTTTCCTCTGCATGAAGGACTGAATATACACCTTGAAGGAAACTGTTTTCACCCTTAGATAATATCCTTGATGTTGCAGTAATTTGAATGTGTCATGATATTTAGATTCATGTAACAGATCCAAGTAATTACTCAGATAGGAAAAAAATCCCATACTGTAAAACACTTTTTAAAAAAATCACATATTTGATTTGAACTCCACTCTTATGAACTGTCCCCTGGATTAGACTGCAAAGTTTGACTTTTTCCTGTTTTCTGGCTCAGGGAATACTTTCAAAGGTCGCAACAACTGACAGAGCCTAATAGAGGAGACTGACAGGGACCTTCCCTCTGTCCTCTCCTCACTTCATTATCTTCTGTCCCAGACAGGTTTACAGTGCTGTGAGGAGCTGGGAAATAGTGCTCTGTTTCACTGCCATTATGTGCTCTCGGTGTGTTTATAATTCATTACTTGCTAAAGGGTAAAAGCGTAATTGTTTGTAAGCATGTTTGTAAGGTAGGAAACACAAAATAAAGAGCATGTCAAACACTCAAACCTAGTAACAAGGGCACAGGCTGTAAAGAAACTACTGCTCTGTTGCTCATTTTCTATTTGGTTTCCGAAATATTATGTTTTTATATCACTCTGAATGTGTTCTGCTGCACACTACTAGGAAGGGTTTATACCTGGACCTGTCACGTGAGCCCTATAATGAGCCCCTCTCATTATTTCTGCTAGGGATTTTGTTTTTCAGAATATTTCTTTCTTAAAAATGAGCTATGCATACACATTTGAGGTCTGTCAGACAGGACAGAATGATGTGTTTCTCATAATTTAGTTTATAGCTTATAGAGACTTCCAGAACAACACAGTGCACATCACAGAGACTTTAATTAGGTAATAAAATTTAATCTGTTTATATGCAAATGTAACCCTACACACTATGATATCCAAGAATATACAGACGTACAGGTTTACAGGGGCAGTGACTAATGTGTGGTATAGTGCAGATGCAGCATGACTTGCCTTCTCAGCACAGCTATATTAAAACACCTGCTGCACAAAGGATAATGCAGCCTAAAGTTCACCAACAGCCTTACACTGGGAGCAGCCACAGACTGCTCTTGTCATTAATTTAAATGGGCTACCATGCTTTGCTGGCATAAATTTTTAATTGCACACATGCCATGCCCCACAAAATTCCACGCGGGCTGTAGGTCCTTGAAGCGTTGCTACATCTGAATTGTTTCAAAACAACTTGTTGGTTTATTTGGGGAATCAAGCTGTTCTGAGTCTCAAAAGGGCATGGGCAAATGCATGAGATCTAGCAGACTGCAGGACTGCACCTACTGAGAAAGTCAGCAATAATTGAACTATCTTTTTGAGAAAGGAAAAAAAGCATAAAACAGTATAATCCTTAAGGTTCTACATATGCTAAACCATCCCAAAAGCTTGTATGCGCTAATGAAAGTAGAGCTGCAAATGCCATAATGCTATCAAAACAAAGAGAGGAAAAAAAAAAAAAAGCAAAGCAAGCTGTGGTTGGTATTTAAAATTTGCAAATATTCATGCAGTTTATGTGGGGATTATTTTCTTTGGATAGTTCTTCTGAAACTTTATTTTACCCCTGAAGAGGGAGACTAAAAAGAAACTAAATTGAAGGTGGAACACACCATGCTTGAACACACACTGTATAGACTGAAAAATAGCTAAGATACACAAGCAAAACTTATAGGGTAGAAAACTCAAAATGATCTTTAAGAACAGTTCTTAGTTCTTATTCAGTCCTAGTTATCAGGTAGAAAGATAATTTCAGAAGTAAACATGCATGTGACATATATCAATTGTATCTTTAAAATATTAAAGGTATTTGAATCATATTACTGCATTCACACTGAATAAATCCTATCATTTACCATTGTATATTAAGTTCTTATGATCTTTTAAAAAAATTATAATGCATAATGATTTTAAAGCCTTATTTTAAAGTTTGGGCATCCTGAGTACTCTCTTCCTCTTAATCACCTTTACCAGTTGCCAGACCAAAGCCATTATTTCGTTGTCTTCCTTATGTGAGTAGCCCAATGTGCTCCCACAGATGTTCAGCTCTCAGGGACTGATTCAAAGGCTGGAGGTCCAGGAGGACCACACGTACAATTATCATCACCTTCCAAAGGCATCAGTTCCTCAAAAAACCCACTGGGAAGCACTTTTGAAACAAAACGGGAAAGACACTAAACTGTCAGAGACATATCATAAGAACTGCAGTGACAACTTAGGCTAGAAAATGTTGCCCGTCATTGAAGGCCTGGTTGAAGGATAAATTAGTTTAAAAAAAGATAATTAAAACAGGCTTTGCCAAAATGAATGCCTGGCCTAAACACTTTGACTGCACGCTCTCCTCAAGGCCCATTCAGAAGTAATGTATCTTTTTGATGCTATGCCTTTCAAGTAGGCAGAAATTCAAAAACTTGGCAATGGCATAAAAATCTAAATGTGTTCCATGAGACAAACACAATGGCTATTATAATCTTTCGATAAAGGGAACGCCTAGGGCAGCCACAGTAAGACAACAGCACACGCAGAATACCCATGTCATACAAACAGACACCCTGCCCCTGTAGCTCTGTGAGACAGCACCGCTGGCACCAACACCAAAAGCTGCTGCCCAGTGCCAGCTCCGTGCCGAGCCTTGCTGCTGGGAAGAGAGACAGCGAGAGGGATGCTGCAGGAGGAGAGGGGCAGTGGCAGGTGCAGTGCAAGCCTTGGCCATTGCAGCGACCACCCCAACAGCGCGCTCTCGACCCTTCCCTGCCCTCAGTTCATACCTGTGATAGGGACAGTACTGAGACATCCACTCTCTTAAGGTATTTTCTTACTTAACCGTCTATTTTCAGTTACTTTCAATGACAGCCTTTACTAGTTTCAGACTGATGATTCCTAAATTTGCGAAAACCTCATAAGAAAAAACATTTCATTTGGACAGTAGAAGCATAACTAAATTCCTGACTATTCACAAGCTTTCAGTAGAGATTCAAAGATTATCCCCAGTATTTCCATGTACTTGGCATCACTCTATATTTTTTTAATGATTAATTCCTCTTAAAATGTTGAAATCTATAATTCTCATCTCTATGGCATTGTCTGCATATATCATCTTAATTTAATACTTTTTAAAATCCTTCTGTAAACTTGCAATGATGTGTTTTATGAGTTTTAATGCCAACCAACTTCCATGTTGCTGTACATAAAAATTCAAATAAAACAGCTCATTGTAGGAGGCAAACGCAAGACAATATTCTTGAACTATGAAAAAGTGAAAGCTGAATACCAATTACTGAATTTCTTTCTAACTGGCTTCTTAAAGACTTTCTCCTATTTCTAGCTCTTCTTATGGCAGAATTTTAAAAACCAGTACTGTTCAACACTACTAACGCTCCCATTAAACATTCCAAACTGAAGAACTGAATCTGTATTGTCCTCACAAACTCGTGCTTTTTAAATATAGTTTACTTTTTTTCCTTTGGCCTTGAAAATCCTTCTCAACTTCTGTTCCTCTATTTGTTAAAAAACCAAAAGACAAGTCAATACTTAATTATAATTCACAATTATCTGTTGCAATAGTCTTATCTGTATCATAAGCACTAAGAGAAATCCTTAGACCTTCCGTCACCTTATTTTATTTTTAATTTTCTGCCACCTTTTTAAAACAACATTTAGCCATGTCCTGCTAGATTATTCCCTTCCATTTCTAGTCTAAACTCACATTGCATTATCAACTGTTTGCACAAAAATAACATTTTAAAAGATCTGGTTATAATTAAGAGCTACATAATCACAGAAAAAACTTATATCTTTAGTTCGTTGTAACTACAGCTGTTAAAAAGAAGCAAACTGCAGACCACAAAGAAACCACACCAGCAGCCTGAACTGTATAAAAAAATGGTGGAATATTTAGCAAAGAAGAATGTGGTAACAAATCTGGCGTATCAGAGAGATAATGTATATTCATTCACAGGGTTCTGGCTTGTGAGGAAGAAAAAGGGGTGGTTTTCTAATACTCCCAGACATCAAGACGCCGGTATGGTCAGGGAGAATCCCTTCCCTTCCCTCGGCTCCTGAGTTTTTCCTGCCTCTGCCTTGCCTATGGAGATTGAAATTCTTGGGATTGCTTTAAATCAGAGATGGGCTAATAATCTGAGTATTTACATATCATTAAATATAGATATTAATAAACTATAAAAGAAGAGACTTTCTGATATTCACATTGAATTAACTCCAATTATTTCTTATTTATTGATTAAAAATAGCTTCTAATTCCCTCAGAGCTAGTTTTAATCTATCTAGAAAATACAGTTATAAGAAAGACAAATGGATCATCAACTGCAAGCTCTTCTCAATTTCCTGAAATCTAAATATTGGTTGAAACAACTCCTTCTTCAGTTTAAAACTTTCCTGGATAGCTTTGCTTGCGAGAAATATGCTTTAGTCATTTAACACAATGCTTGATAATTTAAACACATACCATAATAGACATTAAAAGCATAAAAAACACAGTTCTATAGGCAAAGCTTTACTTGCAAATATCAATATGGGAGTGAAGAACCTAATTTAAAAACAAACAAAAAGCCCACCTTTGTCTATTTGGTGTGCACATTTGTAATCACAAAAGTATTCCTCTGGAACAGTTAAAATCTCAAAAATAATGCAGAAACTGTTTAGAATAAACTAGTTGGTGATAACCTGAAAGCAACCAGGTATACTGGAATTTTCTCTTCTTCATTTGACTGTAACTGACCAAAGGACCATCTATCACTGACAGTCAAAAGGAAGTTTTTTCCACAGTGGAATGAAGTAGAGCATTATGAATTTCACAAATGCTCTGCTTTGACATCAGCACTGTCAATATTATTGGGCAGTCAGGAAGAAAGCATTAAAAAAGTTCTTCAACTCTCGAACTGCAAGCGACAGTCAGTGACATTGTTGGAAAAAAAAAAAGAGGAAAAGGAAAAAACAAGCTGAGCTTAACATTCCATAAAAATGCTTCAAAAAAACATAGGAGAAAAACATAAAAGGAGAATTTCATATATTTCTGAAATCAACATTTGACTTAACACTGCTTGTAGGCATGTGGCCTGGCCTGGCATACTAAATATCCATTTAATTTAAAACAAATGAGGATATAATTTTATAAAAATTGACAACGAATGTATAATAATAAACATACCAATGTTTGCTGCATCAAGAGTTTGTGGTGCCTCTGTTGGCAATTTCTGAAGGGTCTGTTCACCATCTGTCTTCTTTGGTGAGCTGCTGCATTGAGACTGCTGTTGGTCTTCATCTTGAGCAACAAATGAAATTACTCCTAAAACAAACAGATACCAGGTGTTACATTACCCAGGCATTAGCTTTAAAACAACAGACTGCCAGACATGTACAAGTATTTCCCCAGTTCAAAACTAATAAAAAATGAAGTAAAACTTCCACTCCAGGTGTCAGCCATCCAATTATAATTTATGGTATTAAAAAATACATCTTGACCATTTACAAGGAAATTAGCCCTTTTTTCTCCCAACAGAGCTTTTCTACTTACCTGAACAGTAACGAGTACCTGAAAAAAATCAGTAATAAGAAATATAAGGAAACCTACTTCATAAAAATTATAAAATGTGGTGGTAAGTAACAGTGCCTTTGTCCCAGCTCAATTTTTTATGCGTAATCCTGATTCTGGTTGTTTGGGTTCTTTTAAATCAGGGTCTCTCATTCTAGTGCTACAGGATAATAAATAGAACAGCTAAAATATTCCTGTGATCTGTTTCTGTATTGTATGTTAAGTTGTAATCAAGTATTTCAGGAAGATAAAATACAAAGAGACGGTAAGACCAGGATTCTTAAGTTGGCAGATCCCTACTTAATAATAAAAAAATTTAGGTTAAAAAAAATCTAGTATATACATGGTTCCTTTAAATAACATTAATGTTATTCTGGAAGGTTTGATAAATAAGGTGGTTTCATTTCTTCTGTTGTGTGCCTCTGCCTAAGAATTTTAAATCTACAGAAACTCTTTGAAATACTACATATCATTACCAGTGTACCCAAGTTGCTGTTCCTCAGTCTTCCAATACCTTCTGAAAAGTTTCAAAGCTGAAGTAAATATACGTTGCAGGTTTAGTTCTTGCCTCATTTATACAATAAAAAACTAATTTGAGGACGTGACTTATTTTATGCTGTTATAGAGTAAGAAATTTTCGCATTTGAGATTCTTGGAATTTATGTGAAGCATTTCCCAAAGGGAACTTGTTTAAAGTATCTCATTAAGGGCTTGAGAAAACTATTAATAATGGAACTTTCAATATTCGAAATGGAGAATTAATATGAGAATCCCAGATCAATTTGATCTGAAAGCACCTCCATCTAATGGCACTTTCTGTGTCTCCAGCTTTGAGCGGGATAGGTGTGTGGTAACACATCACGGCGCAGGGAGGATGCCGTGCTCCCTGAGAAGCTGAATTTAGCACCCTCCGGCAAATGGAACAGCTAAAGCTGAACAGCAGGGCTGGAAAAAGACCTGGCAAAGGGAGGAGCAGCCGGGGGGAGATGGCACCACACAGGGCACCACACTTGGCTGGAGAAGCTGCTGGGACTTTGGCGGCCAGGACCTGACGGAGCCTCCAGCACAGACACCGGCACACACCAGTCCCATCTCCCTTTCCGGAGGATTAACTTCTTTTCCCCTGGACTCGTGCAGAAAGCTGCGTGGAACCAGATGATCTTTAAGGTCCCTTCCAATCCAAACCATTCTATGTCTCTCATTTCATTTCAGGAGGGTTCAATCTTAATCAAACGGCCTTGCGATTACTTTTGACAGTAACACTGCACTAGAACGATGCTTCTCTTGAAAGACAAAAAAGCAAAAAAACATAACTGAAGTCAGATGTTACCAGGAAGCCTTGAAAAACACAGAACTCGCTCATGACGCTCTCACTGGTGGCTACACCGGGTGGCAATTTCAAGAGACAAACTACTTCTGCTAAGAAGGATTAAATTAAATAATTACAGGGAAGAATCTTCGTTTCTTTGAGAGACAAGCACGGGGTAGTACAGGTATTATACACCAAAGTTGAAAACAAAACCAAAAAAAATGGAAATAGGTTTGTACTTAAATCCAGAGGAACTATAAAATATATAATTTTAAATTTTAAAATATTCAAATCCCAGGTTTTCTTCCTTCTGTTAAGAAAACTATAAAAATACATATAAAATAAGAATAAAATGAAATAAAAATAATTAAAACCAAAACAAAAGCTTTTTTATAAATAAAAAAGTTATACAAATTGCTAAAATTACTTCTAGTATACGAGCCAGAAATTGGGTCAAAATGGGTAGAAAAGTGACTGAAAGGAGGAAATTATGAAATTTTTTTAAAAAAATCTTGAAAGATAAAATAGATGCGTAAAAAGAATGAAAAAATAAAACCATTACGGAAAGCTCCTGGGAATGAAATCTGAAGAAAATACTCAGGGTATAAATACTGATGTAAGAGGACATATTTAATGGCACTAACAGCTAATGGATCTTAGGAGAAATACTGACTAATTAATCTGATTTTATGTATCAATACATAATCCTAGTATTATTTTGGTCAACTGAAGCATAGTATTAGAGAGGAGCAAAGTGCAAGAGAGAATTCATTAATTTAAATCATCCTTACCATCAATATGTTTGAAAAATATTATTAATTGTAAGAAAATGAGTAAAAAAACTGCAAAATTATAGCTTTCAAGTTGATCAAAAAGACTTGGCTAAATGCTGATAATCAATACACTCAGAAATTCTAAAGACTTCTTACAGTAAGTAGTATTTTGTTACACTTCATTTTAAGAATTTAATAACTTTTCCTAACCCCAACACTCCCAGTGACAATGGAGGATCTTCTTTACCAATGTCTGTATTTCATGGACTGTGCATTTGTACCCGTGGGAGAAGGAGGGACAGAACACGAGTGATCACAGTTTTAAGTCAGGAAATGGTAAAACAAACAGTGTCTTTCTTGCTCGGCATAAAATGTGCTCTCAAAAGCAGCAAAATAATGGGCTGGAGCGCTCTGAATAATTACTTCTTCTTTGCAGCAAATATTGGAATGCTTGAGAAGTTCCAAAAGCATAAATTGCTAATGCTCAAGAATGTTTCCAGAGCTCGTAGAAGAACTCTGGTAACGACAGACTACTCGAATTGCTGAAGCACCGTGCTGCTAACCCAGCAATCGTGCAATCAAAGCATCGGTGACGAATTGCAGCATAATCACTGACACTCCATTTTCCCCCTCTATAGCAAACTGATCTCAAACAAACAGAATTAATAACAATGAGGTTATAATTTTGATCAATAAAGGTGAGTGAATCGATGTAGTGCGTTCAGATCTCTGCAAGGCTCTCAATTAAATCTGTCAAAGTATTTCAATAAAAAATAATGAGTTTTACTACAGATGGCATACATTTTATAACCCAGTTTATCTGCTTAATCTTAAAATATTCATAAATCGTCCTTCATAATTTTCATGGGCACCAAACTATCTACTACTGGTTCAAAACTATTTGAATTTTTTATTAGGGGGAAAAAAAGAAAAACATTGCTGGTAGGAACTGCAAATAACAAGAGAAAAACACGTATTAATTTCAAGTCAAATACAAAATGCAGAATCCTTATCAGTGAGGACAGCAGATAGTCTGGTCTGCATGATTTGAGACTATAAATTAAGGCAGAATATTTCCCTAAGCAGAATAATCTCCTGATTCCAGAGTTAATAGTGCAACCCAATGAGCACTATTGGAAATCAAGATAGCAGATGATACATAAACATATTAATTTATTCAAATTACGGGCTACAAAAATATTCCTGTCAAAATATGTTTGGCAAGATGGGAAAAAAATTATACAATGAAGAATAATAAAAAGCACTTAGAGCGCTATGAAGTAAAAAATAATAGAATAGAAACGTGCAGAAACACTGCGTCAAAAATGCCGGATTTAAAGTAACAAATCCAAAAAGCGAATTTACATTTTTTCACAAGGCTCTGCTGAGCTTCTCTGTTAGGAGAGGGCTTTGACCCGGGGAGCTCTGGCGGCTGTGAACCCACTGCCACCCTACAGAAGCACTGCTGCTGCCAGTGGCCTCAGAAAGGCAGTGGGATCTCTGATGCTACAAAACAACCAATAAATGATAATTTATTCATGCACAGCAGTTCTCCATGTTTGGGGTTTATTCTGCTCAGTTCTGACTCCTCTGTCACACATTGCACAACAGTAACTTCCCAAAGTGCCATGGCCAACAATTTTTAAAGTTCCAAACCAAACAAGACTTCATGTACATTCCAGAGATACAATTCCCACTGACTCAACTGGGCACAGAATTATGCTATCGTCAACTCTTTCAGAAAGCAACACTCCTCAGATGTCCTTTTACATATATAAGACACTAAACTCACACATAAAGGATACAAAACTTGCCAAAGTAGTAATAAAGTATTCCCAGAATTATACTGAAAATGAATAATTAAAAATTTGCATAAACTGAGACGGTTTTCTTTTCACTGATAGCTTTTAAAGGAATTATATTTCTTGGTCAAAACCTCATTGCAAATTTTCCAGCTTTACTACCCAGTGCTTAAACATTTCATACAACTACAGTTCACACATGAATTCCAAAGCCTTATTTTATATTGCTTCAGATAAGATGTACCCCCTTTAAAAGGAAGCAGGCTGATTTATTTCCCAATAAAGCTGTAATTGCAAGGCCACGTGTTAGACTGACTCATTGGCTGTATACTGCAATACTCCGTCCATGAATACAATTAAGAAAGCAAAAAAATACTCAGTGTGTTCCTTTCTGTATAATTTAAATGGGAGTATTTGAAAGATTGTATTGTGCATGATTATTTTCTGCCGCAGAGAGATGATGGAAGTCCACAATATCCCAATATTTTAACTGGAAACAAGAACAGAAGGCTATATGGAATTCATCACATGAGCCTGAAAAGATACAGAAATGCTCGGCTGGTGGCTTAAATACACCAACATGAACTTAGTGAGGTCTTGAGAGTAGGACAAGGGTTTTTATCTTTGCCTGTTGGTTTTTCTTCTGGCAAATGGAATCTCTGTATAGTTACTGCCACAGCAAAGTTCTACAGAAGATATAAATTAAAAAGATTAGTGCAATTTATGTACACTATAGCTTTTGCCAATTTTTCTTCTTGCATTTTTCCTACTGTTAAGAAAAGGATACTTATAGTGGGTGAGAACGAGCTTTATAATCTCTGTTTTGCATAGGAAAACCTCTATAAGGAGACATGTAAATTCTAAAGAGTGTGTAAATCCTACCACAGGGACTAAATGAATTGCTTCCTGCATCGATGAAAAAAGTTTAGAATAAGCTCTAAGAAAGAGCAAGTGGTAAATCCTGCTGTCAACTATGATTCATATACATTGTTTTAGCATTTAATAAGGAGGGAATTGTTTTATTTACAATTCTCACTGTCTACTCCTAATGTGACAAAGAAACTGCAATATGAAAGGGCACAGGAGCATGTGGCTCCAACTGCAATAGGAGAGATGGAAAATGTTGGGAATCATCTTCTCAGGTGGTGGCACAGATGAACAGAGCAGCTCCATGTCAGTGAGCTCCAGTGATCCATCAGAACCATTCATGGGAATCAAACAATCAGAAAAGACTTCTAACTTTGTCATTATTACCAATAAATTGGACTCAATTTGTCAGGGCGGCCCAGGTGAAGAGGAAGTGCTCAAAGCAAAGGCATGGGCAGATGCTGGAAACGCAGCAAAAGCTACAAGAAACTACAGAGATGGTCCTCCTCCCTCATCTGTCTTTTATGATTCCATTGAAATTACAGGGATCAGCAGATCAATTGCAGAATTTCAGCAAATAAAGAAATGGGCAATTTTATTTTTTTTTCTCAACACCAGTGTTGAAAGGAAAATATTGCTAAACAAACAAGTTCAATCACCTCATTTACCGGCCAGACTGTATTGGCACGATCTTCACCATCTCACTGAAACTGTGCTGCAGATGCACCTGAGAGGCCATGGCCTGGAACATACTCCCCTTTTCCCTTCAAAAGCTCCAAGCAGTATGGAAAATTGCTGCCAACTAAGCACAGGTATAGTTAAAAAGCTAATGAAATTAGAAAGCTCCTTTCCAAAAGCTAGCCCTTTTTTTATGGATAAAAAGGCACTGACTATAACAGGTGTGTAGTTCTTTTGCACAAGACATATTCAAGCACGAGCTTTGGTCTGTTCCAGAAAAATTCTGGTCTATTCTGTGGAACACAGAAATAAAACAAATGATAAAAGATAAAGCAATCTGTAGAAGACGCTTTATGAAGCCTGAAGGAAATTGCTCTATTACTTAGAAAACTGATTGCTGAAAAATTTTACCTGATGACAGAATCCTGTGTGAAGTGTTTATTAGCTATAATTTCTGTGTTAAAGCTGTCATGCAGCTACAAACCAGCCGAAGCATATAATATTAGCCCTTTATTGGAATGCTTCCAAATGGACTTCTGAAAAGAACTGGGCCCACTTTTAGCTCAGCAACCATAAAGCAGCGAGACAGAAAGCAACAGAAGCATCATTTTGCAGCTATATAATTTTGCAACTAAAAGGGCTTCGAATGTAAATGAAAAACGCAGACCATTTGCCCAGTACAACAACATACATGGTAAAAGTTCTTTTATTAGAATTTATTTTAGTATGAGAAAAATAGTTCTAGAACACCAAGGCAACAAAGTTTTATACTTATAAGTTAGGAAGTTCTAAACTTGAAGTTATCCATGGGCACTATGATAGTCTTCAACAAGATCTCTGAATAGTTGATCTTTTTTCCTTGCAGGATAAAACCTACTCACTCTGTGAATAGCTTTTCAGCATTGTTTTTTATTTTCAATCATTCAAAATGTTGTCCCAGTGAATTATTTACTTCCTTCTAAACAAATTCACCAAACTGAATAAAGAATATCTTTCCTGGGGGTAAAAAAACCAAACCAAACCAAACCAAACCAGTTATACTTTGTCTGTAGCATTTTGAACCTAGAAAGGACTAAGATTTCTGAGTCCTAATTCCCACTTGGATCACTTACATCCAATCTGTGACCCTCAAGCTTCAGGCTGGCGGTTGACAAATCCTGAAAGTGCCCAAAATGCATATACATATATCTCAGTTTGACACTGAAGTTTCCCAGGACCTGAGAATTCTGCTTTGGAGAGCAAATATGACTTCTCAGCCTTACACAGATTTCCATTCCCCTTGAAGTCACAACATAAGCACTTCCTAACTCTTTACCTGGTAATTAGGTTTATTTCAAACCAAACATCAGACAGCAAAATCAGCTGCTGCCTTTCAAACCGGTGGCCTCTCTTCCCTCTACAGCAGCTGAATTATTAGAGAGCATGCACAAATTTCTGTGACACAACCAAAACTGTCTCTGCTCCAGAGGAAGAAGGAACATGATTTCCTGAGGCAGTGATTAAAAGCAAGCACTGAGCCAGGGGGTGGATTGCAGGCAACTGGGCCCTGTTCTTTTCAAAGCCTAACTTTAGCTTTCTATGAAGTTATTTTAAAGTGTAAAATAAATGAACTTTTATGAGAAAAAGAGCATATTCCCAGCATTTGAACCAGTAACTTTTTGTCGGGTTAGAGAGACTGACTGTTCTCTCTTTTAGCACGCAGTGAACAGATAAAACTTCAAAACATAATGGAAACCATTGTAATAGAAGTCAGGGGAATGACAGAACATAGGAGATGGAGATCTGGACATGCCAACTATGTCCCTTTGAAGGCACGGCTTTTATCACCTGGTATTAATTTGCTGTATGATAGATCCACTGGAGCCTCTTCTACTAAAACTTTCAGTATATATAAAAGAACTAGGGATTTTTTAAGGCAGAAAAAGAGAATATTCCTAAATCTTTAATGCTTAAAAAAGGCATAAGTTAAATTTAAGTACATCCTCAGTACTTCCTGCTGCACTTTTTTGACAATAACAATTTCATTGAAAACTGACTTCTATTCAAATAAAGTGAATTTTTTCTCAGGGCTACAAATCAGGGCACAGAAGTCTTCCCATGGCACTAGACCAAACTTTGGTACAAGTATTAACTTCTTTGTACAAATCACCTGTGAATTGGGATGGCTTTATTACTTACATTTTAGGTATCAGACACTAAAACCAAAATGGCCAAAAAAGCAAAGTAGTTTGGCATCCTCAGGGACAGGAGTTAATAGCTTTTTAATGTTGAGGAAACAGCTGTCATTAATTTCAATTGCCTAAGAAGGTAGCAACATCAAGTGCTTGGAGTTAGGAACCTACAGAATCAAAACTATGCACCAGCCACTTTGGATTAAGAGATTTATCCATTATTAGAAAACCTTCTGTTTAAGAAGTCGTTCAAGTCTAGGCTTCCTGAGTGCTATTCATTTACTTTAGGACAGTCTCTTCTGTTGCCATAATTCCCTCCCAAACACTCTTGTACTTTGCTCTGCTGAGAGTTGCTACAACAATTACTCTACAAGGCAGAAAAAGACTCATTTTACAGCCTCATGCTCAAAATTGTGTTTTTCATATTATGAGGTAAAGGGAGCACCATGGAATTGTAGAGCTATTACTAAGCATTTAAAAATGGTGAAATCTGAATTGTTACAAAAATTATTTTCAGGACAAAACTGATTATGATATGCCAACACTGGTTAAACCAAGCAAGAGTTTTGCTGTTGTGTCACAAGATTACCATCATAAACATGGATGGACACAAATCATGCACAATTCATTTTAGATATTCCAAGACTTCACACATCTTAAAGAAGAAACTGAGTTCACTACATTCTATTCATATATTCTTGCCTTGCGGTCAACAGATTGAACAATAATCAAGGGGAAAAAATCAAATTCTGGTCTCTGCCTTTAAATCCTTGGTTCTAATATTGCTAAAATAACTACAGGTATTCAACAGGGTTTGGAAAATTAAATTTAGACCCAAGAACTTGGTAATAATTCAAAAATCGCTACTTCCTATTGAGTCAATTTTCATGAGACCAACTAAAGGCATAGAGTTGTACATATGTTGGCATTTTTGAAGGACCTGACCACATATTTAGCGCTAAGATACCTTTATGAATAAAAATATGAGCCAGCTTAAAAATCAGTATCACCAGTCATTATAGCCTTATTTCCAGAAAAAAAAAGATTATGTAGAACAAATGTAAGTATTAGATGTAAACAGACTTAATCTGCTAATTTATACGGAAATTTTATATATTTGAGTTCTAAACTGTACCTTGAAAGGTTCCTCGCCTCCATGGAGACACACTCAAAGTGTAAGCAATTGTGTCATCTGGGTTGACAGTAAGAACAGGGGCACCACTCACCATTGAAAGATCTGAATACACCTGGTGAAGAGAATTCACAAAAAGGGAAAGTCATCAAAAGCAAATTATTGTTGCAATCACACTATAGACACAATATCCATTCTACCTGCTTTGAAAAGCAAATATTCTGTCAGTAAGTGCTGGCCTTTATGGACATGCAAGAATACACACTGTAAGGGAAGTGCTGCCATACACAGAACTCATCAAGCACAAATTTTGAAGTCATTGCTCAACACAATTAGAAGTATATTGCTCAGACCGTGGAACTACTTACATATACATGGATTTGCACACTCAGACCCTTAATATTTTACATACAAAAAAAAAAAAAAGGAAAAAAGAAAAAAGCTGAAAAAGAACAATAAATAGGCTTGTTGAATTGGCACTTGGAAAAAAAATTTTGAAAAAAAATGTCTTTAACTATTGTCAGCAAAGAGAAAGCATAGGAAAGGAGGGGCTGTTACACACTGAAGATAGGGAAGTTACATTTAATGAAAGATGAACAATAAATTAGTGATGATCCTACATTTATGGACTACTCTGCTTCATCTTACAAAGAATGTATACAAAAGTAAAGGCTAAATACCCAAAAATACATCTAGGATTACAGAAATGACAGCAATTTATTAGGGGTAGACATAAGATTAGTTAAAATGAGATTTTTATTAAAGATAAAAGTAACATGGAGACAGATGCAGAAGTAGGATAAATGTGATTAATTTAAATTGGACAAAAAGCAGAAGAGTAGGGTAATACAGTTCCTATCAAAGACTGGCCAGACCAGACCAGTTACTGCCAAAAGATGACAAAATAAAAGGAGCAGTACTGCCACAGTTGACTGTAAACATGAAACCCCCATGGATTGCTGATGAGTAAATATGGACTGGAAATTAGATGATTCTCAGTCATTAGAAGTTTTGGAAACCTGTTCTGAGGAGTGAACTAACAGAAGCTGAAATATTTTAAAATGAACCTGTTAACGTTAAAGAAGCGACTGCATAAACACGTAGGAAAAGGCTGAGCACAAGCAAAGAAGCACCACTGGCACACACATGGCCACTGGTTCGGAGCCCGGATCCTGATGCCCATTTCAAGAGCCGTGAAGGAATTCTCCCTTCCCTCCCCTGCATCAGACTGAACCTTTTGGAATCAGATACTCATGAAATCTGTCCAGAACTGATGCTGACTGCAGCCTGCTGCCCCCTCTCCCACTGCAACCATTAAACTCACTCCTACTCCTCGTGCTGCTCTCTGTTCCTACCGATAGAAACACTCACCATCTTAGCAGGAATGAATCACTCCCATTCCTTTAGCAACCCTATTTGTCTTGACTATTTAAGTTACTCACACCTTAGCCAACCTCCAAGCTGTGGTCACAATATTATCTCCTATCTCCAACATCGTGACGAGGTCTATGGTTGTGACACCTCACACTCCTTACCTTTTATGTGTTCCTTAAATTGAACTTTGTCTTGCTCTAATGGCCACGTGATTTATCAGCTCTGTTACTGAGACTAATTAAATTATCGGCCTCAGATGACAAATGGATACTAGAAGTGCACTCCCACACTTGCACACAAGGGAATTTATGCTAATATCACTGGTCATATAAAGAATCCTATTGAAAGAGAAGTGTTCACTGGCATTTGAGAGTCCAATATGGCAGATTGTTGTGTAACACTTGTTTGCTTAACTGCACATATATTACACATATATTTACACAGTAACACCATATTCAAGAACACTGAGAAAGTGAAAAAGTTGGAGAATTTAAAAGTACGCATAAGAAGAAGTCCAGAAATTGCAGACTGTTACAGCAATAACTTTTTGCAAAGATTTCCTAAGTGTACAGGAAAGCTCGGAGTGAAGCAACGGAAGAATTTATATACAGTGAGCTTTAAGTCAACTTTCGTTTGAATATTAGAGAGATCAGTATTTCTTATTAGAATGCATTTTTTGAGGATTATATGTAAAAATAGGACACAATTTTAGTCTCAGATGTAGCATTATATAATCCTTTATCCTATAACAATCTGCAAAACCATGTTCCCAAGGGTACCTGAATGTGCCCATCAAAATCTTCTACAGGCCATTATTGATAGGCAAATAGATTTTGAACTAAGAAAATAGGCCATATATTGGGGGGCTTTTATCAGCAACAGCAAAAATAACATTCAGATTTACAAGCAATCCCAATTGAGTCAGGATACGGAATCACTTCTATGAGTTAGTGGGAGAGGCAGTCTGTTAGTTCTGTCCTAATGTGCAAGGCCACCTGCAAAGCCCACTAACCTATTTCAGGAAAAACATCCAACCTAAGACCTCACTATACCTTTAACTGATTAAATAATTTCATAACTAGCCAGCACCAAAAACACCTGCCAACAAGGAGTTACTCTTCAATTCTGTAGCCTTTTGTACCATTGCTATGAAGGCTTTTCTTCAGTGAAGCCTGTTACAGAAGTTCTGGTAGATAATGTGGAAGTCAAAAGGATTGAAATTGGAAGGACAGGTAAAAAAAGGATTATAGAATACACAGATTTACTTGTGGTTAAAGAACATAAACTTGGTGACCTTCAGCAATCAGGTTACTGGAGTTGCAGAGAATTTATTCTCAGAAAATACCAGATACATAACCAAACAAGACCCAGCCTGAATAGGGAAGACCCTCATTAAATGATTACGGTAGATAATTTCCCTATTTTGAGGCATTTGTTACAAACACCCAACCCTCATGTTGTTCTTTCACTGACGTTGCAAAGATCCAAAATGGATATATAGAGAGGATGGAGAGAGAAATGCATTAAAGAACAGGGGATTTCATCCTTTTTCATTATGTATTTATTCTACAATAGCTCTATGAACTACTAACAGTTTGTACAACCTAATACCTGAAAGATAATTTAACTGAGCCTTGGGATTCCTCTGGAGATGATTATTTTGAACAGCAAGTTAATCATGAGAAAGTCTATTTGTTGTAAGATCCCCTAAAAGCAGCCCTGAAGAGTGGAGTGGCAGCGGTTCCCTAAGGTTTACACATCAATCAGTTGAAAAGAGATCATAAAACCATTCACATTTTTCAAGGGAATTTATGGAAAATGTCTTTGTAATCACAGAAAGCTTTGTGGGCACTGAAAGTGTTCTGCTTAGAATTTTTTAAGGAAGAGTGATGGAGTCATGCATGTGATCTCCACTGAATTCCAAAGGCACTTCTTCCCTCCCCAGCTCTAGATACACATTAATGGTTGCACAATCAAACCACACACACACAAATTGTTTCTGCCCCAGACATAAACCCTCTACATATGACTGAAAAAGAAACAAAAGCATTATTGAAAGTGCAAAGAGCTGTGCTTATGCAGTAAAGGAAAGAATTATTTCCCTCTTCCTTCTCCCAGACTTAACTTTCATTTTAAATAGTCACTTCTGCAGTAGTACTCTCATTTTGGTTTAGGCTATTAGATAAATAAAGCAAATATTGAGAAACAGAGTAGCATATATACAGTGTAATTTATTTTTTTATGAAATCAGGGTTTTTTTAAGTTTATAGTTATATTCTGTTATTAAAAATGGAATAGTGAAGTTAAATTTATACCTCAAAGGCAAAATTACCCACGTATTAATGCAGCTAAATTACTTATTGCTAGGTATTCATCGTGCAGTAAGTTATTCATGGACAAGCCCATAAATTACTATGTTTGTCAGCTACTGGAACATCTCATACCATTCTTGATAGAGGTTGAGCTTTATTACTTCAGTAAATTAAATTCTTATGGCTTTTTTTAATATCATGTATGCCCCAGTTTATCAATGGGAAATTACCTTGCCTAGTGGATATACACCACTAGTGCAGGGTGCACAGGGCAAATCAACCAACCAATTCAATAATGAAGATTATTCACTCACCAACAAAATTATCAAAGATACCACCAAAAACATTTCCAAAACTATTACTTTTTGGCTTATCTTTGCTCTGTTTTTGCCAAGACTTACAAGATTTCCTCTGCTTAACCACCAACTTAGCTAAAGGACAGTACATGAAACTTTTGAGGATGCCAGATTAAACAGGAGGAGGAGTTATGGGGCTGTCAGCAACTCTCCCAAGGGAAACACTGGCAAAGACAAACCAGTCTCTTGTGCTCTGTTACCCAGACATTACAGTAATCAGACAGCGTGGAATGAACAACACCAGCAAAATAAGTATCATTTCTTTCTCCTGTTGCCCTTCGTGCTATACATACTTGAGTAAATTTCATTTTGCATTTCCAACAAGGTTGGTGGAGGAGGTTTCTGCATTCTCCTAATAACTACAGATACTGATGTTCTGGATTTAGTGATTAAATCCTAATTTACAGATAAACCCTTTTGGAAATAAAAGCAGGCAAATGAACTTTGCTCACTACAATAGCACAAGACACTACATGACATCTGCTGGAGAGTGCTGGAAGTGATTAATATTGTTTGCTTTGTTGAGGGGACAGTTCCCAGACACCAGTAGGTTTGGTAATCAAGCCTTTTCCAGCAGTTCCAGCTCATCTTGATTCAACTGTTCTGTAACTGCTTCTGGGTAAAATCCTGGCATAGAGAAAATACATTATTCACATTGATTAATTTAGTATACGCATACAAGCATGAAACAGCTGACCTCACTGCTTCTGTCCCAAAAGTCCCAGAGCAAAAAGAGCACCCTGGACTGACAAGTGATATTTCATAGAGGGTAAAAACCTACAAAAAGCTCCCAAAAAACTCCCCACCACAAAACCAACCAAAACCAGAAACCAGGATCCAGAGAACATCCTCAAGGAGGTCAAAGTTCAATCAGACTCAGCTCACCCTGGCTTAGCTACAGCTGTCATAAGTTCATTTAATGCAATGTTTCTGGAAAGACATACAATGGATAACTTTAATATATTCATTTTGAAGGGTTTTTTTATTGCTGTGCCTTTCACTTTAATGGGCACAAAAAATACTGAGTCAAAACGGGAAAGCAGAAAAAACAGTTCTGTTCCCAACTTTCAAAAGTGTTCACTTCCCTTCTCTCAGAGATAAAAGTACAAATGTATTAGAAATGTAAATGCATTCACATCTAAAAAACTAAGATTGTTGAAAAGAAAAACGTCAAAGCCAGAGATGCCCAAAAAGTCTATTTCCCACTTGTTTTAGGGAATAATAATGAGTCACAAAACAGGAACATGAAGCTGGACCTTTCTGTGACACACAAAGTTTATTAATGTAGATTCACCAGTGAAAACATGAAAACTGGAGACTAGTAAGAGTTTAAGGAAGGATTTTCACATTGCCACGAATTACCATGAGCCAAGAGAAAACTGCTACTGTTATATACATGATCTCTCTTTATAAAATAAGGTGACGCCACTCTTTACCATTACTTTCACTTTGAGTAAAGCAGCATTTGGTGCTACTGGCACTGAGGCAGAGAACAAAAGATCACCCAGTTTGCAAGTCCACACTACTTAACTAATCAGATTTTATCTTCTAGAATGTAGATTGCCCTGTTTTCAATCTTCCCCAAAAGAAAAACTATATATATATATACACACACAAATATATATTTACATATGCTGACAATTTTTAGCACCCATTCCCTTTTATTACTTTAATAGATTGAGCCCTTCTGGCAAGCAGTACACAGCCATAATATCTAGATGCAATCTACTCTAGATTTAAATGCCAGCATAGATCACAAATACGAATTTTATTGAGCAAGGTCCAAGATGCTGCTGCTTAAGAACCTTCTCTGCAGCTGAGAAGAAAATCAGAAGTCATCTTCTTTGCCCTCATGTACACTCTGCCCATGTTGGCATATGAGATGAGATCCAATAGATAGATAAGGCAGGGAGAAATACTACTTTTATCACTTTCAAATTAAACATGCAGACAAGATAAACAGTAGGAAAATCATGGAGTTACAGTACTGTAACACTGTTTTTAAATAGGAAAATGTGTTTGTGTAATTACAGTTATAAAATATATTTAATTGAAAATATGAAAAATAATCAGGATAATATTTAATAGTAAAAACATCTTCTTGAGCAGTGAAACTAACAAAACCATATTTTCTAAGAATTTGTATCAATCTCCCCAGTGACCCATTGCCCTTCAACAATCCCAGTTATTGCCTCTGAATTTTCTTTCCCATCAGTAAACATACAAGTATTCCCAATTTCCTTCAACACTGCTGAAACAACAGCTGGGCAATCCACAGTAAGTGCTGTAATTTCTTCCAAGAAATGCAAGCACTTACTGACCAGGCCACTGGGCCATTAGCAATACATAAAGGGAGCTCCTGCTGCAACCCTTCCCTTAGCAGGTTAGTAATTTTTGTCCTTTTCCTGTAACATTCAACGTTTTATGAAGGTTTTAGGAACCTGGTAATTCTCAAGCCCCTTCTCTGCTTTCAAAAATTATGGAGGTGGCCACTGTTTTCAAACTACTGGAGGAGGAAGGGAGGAAAGAGGAGCAAATGAACAGAGAGCAACTGTGGAAGTGTTGTCCCCTTAGGAACCAGACTAAAACACGAAGAGATTTGTTTTCCAGGAAACATAGAGTAAAATCATACACTGTCTCAAAGATTTCCTGATTATAAACATATCCATAAACTATGAAAAATTTTCTCACGGATACATGAATTTTATTAGTATATCTGCAATTACAGTAATATTTGCTATTGTAATACATAATGCACAGGTCCTTGGACAGAAAAATATCTGTCACGTTATCAAAAAAAAAAAAAAGAATTACCTTATATGTTAACTTGTTCTTCGTATAATTGTGCACCCATAAAATTTTATGAGTGACCTTCCCCACCTGGCAATCTACCACAATACAGCCCTGTGGCAGAGGTTTCTTCCCTATTCCTTTAAGATTGAAGATGTTTTCAGTGCCAGCTGTAACATTTCGCAGAATGAGCCTTCCCTATTAAAAAGAAAGGAGAAAAAAAAGTTTCAACACTGTATTACAAAAAGTACAGTCCCCTTTGCCTGCCAAAGCAACTCTTTCAGTTTACTAAATGCAGGTGACAAAGCATGCTTACAAGGAAATTCTCCTATTGACTTTAGTTCTTAAGTCAACTCCATTGCTAAAGAGAACAAAAGAAACCCAAAAGCTTTCTAATTTTTCTAAGTTATTAAATTTAACAATATTAAGTCTTCATATTTCTATATTTTATACTTCTTGGCCTCTTATTGAAAAACAAATACCCAAGAAAATATGTTCTCATGCCTCTTTGTTTCTCAGATAGTATTTAATTTTGCTCATTGAGCATTTCCACCTGTCCTTCACCCGGGCTGAAGGAACTGGCAATGTTGAGCCTGGAGAAAAGGAGACTCAATGGGACCTCATTGCTCTCTACAGCCACCTGAAAGGAGGTTGTAGTGAGGTGGAGGTGGGTCTCTTCTCCATGGCTCAAGTGAAAGATCAAAAGGAAATGGCCTTAATTTGTGCCAGAGGAAGTTCAGATTAGTTATGGAAAAACATTTTTACTCAAAGAGCGGTTAGGAATTGGAATCAGCTGCCCAGGGAGGTGGTGGAGTCACCATCTGTAGAACTGCTCAAGAGGCATCTGAATGTGGCATCTGGGATATGGTTTAGGAGTGACTGGATTCAAGGTTGGATTAGATAATCTTGGAGGTCTCTTCCAGCCTCGATGATTGTGTGATTCAATCAAAATGTTCTTCATAACCTGTCATCAAATGACTCAAGGCTTTTGTCTTTTAATGATTTTATAATACTGGATCCCTAAACCACATTACATTTGGTTGGTAATGAAAGCAGAAGGATCACTTATGTTTCACAGAATGCTTCGGGGTGTTTTTTTGTCTTTGGCAAATCACACATTTTAATAGCAACCTGCAGTCAAAATCTCTCAGCCAGTACACAGGCAAAACCACAAATACTGCTTCCTGCTAAAGGTGTCCCAGCCTCTGCTCTGCTCTTCATTTCCACACTGAGAACAGAGGTCACTCTGATGGCAAAAGCAGCTGCCAAGGTGTAGCTTAACTTGCAGCAGAAATTATTTTACAAAATAAAGTACTCTTCACAAATTCACTTGTGATGTATGCATGCAATGAGATATATCCACTCTTATTACTTAGGTAACAAAATACAATTTAATATATGTATTTAAATTCAGACTAACACAATGTACATTTTTGTGATAAAAGTTCAGGATCTTTACAGAATAACTGTAGGATTGATGGACCTAGTAGAAATTAACAGAAATGCAGGATTTAATAGAAAAGTAAAAAAGAAGAGATGATAATGGGGCGTGGAGAAATCTATCATGTCTAATCTTAAGGTTTGCAAAGTTAGTTCTTTTGGGCTGTTACTTCAGCTAGTAGGAAATCTTTCTTCCTCTCAAGCAGTTACTTTAATATTAACTGTTTAAACATTTTCATAATTTGGATACTGATGGTAATTTTACTGATAGAAACATCTTTTTCAAATGTTGAAACTAATTTCCCTCTTACCGTTGTTACACACTCAGCAACAGGATTGAACGTGAGAGGATACAGAGCTGTTTCACCTGTCGCCACATTTATTACAGGAGGGCCATAAAAATCCTGTCCTTCCAATGTGGCTTCAAGTTGCCAGTCCTCACCGGATGTATTACTCTGAAATAAAAGCAAAATGTAAATTAGATTATGGATTTAAATTTTTAATATGCATTTCAGCTTGCACTTGCACTTATCACCACATCAGATTACAGTATTCATTTGCTCAAAGTACTGGCTCAGTGCACCTTTGGGGAGAATAAAAACAATGTATTTTAAAAATGAATTAAACTCATAATAAATCTCTTACTCCAGGCAGCCAGAGGTAGAGGACCCATTCTATGAGCAGCAATACTGTCAGCAGGAATTCTCATCAGAAAAACATGAGCATGATCTAGCTAATGGCCAAGATGGAATTTGTAAGTATCATCATAAACATTTAGAAGTATCTTTATGGTGCTGTTTAAAGCTTGCCAAAATTCTGCTCATCTTCCATCTGCAGAAAATCTTAGTGTACCTCTCTGAAGTGCTGATGTGACATGCTAGCCTACTTGCCTCTTTTGGCCACTGACTCTTCTACAGGATCAGGCTTGCTAACAAGTTAAGAACTTCATCTCCAAAGGAGTATTTACAGTTCTGTGTTCTCAGAATCTGGTCTTTCAAGACACTAAACCACCTTAAAAATGCCTGTCCTTACAAGTATGAAAGCCTATTTAAGAAACACATTTATCTTGCATCCAGATGTATCACAATACTGCTTGGTTAGGGTAGAAAGTCAGATATTTTGTAATACATGCTTGAAAGCTGCATAAAAATATTAAAACTAAAATAATGCTATTCAGACACCTACTATTTGAAAGAACCAGACAACCAACCATCCAACTGGAAAAAAGAGGTTAACATCCCTGTGAAAGAGAAAATTAAACTGCCATTCATGAGTTCATACATGCCTTGTCAAATAGAGAAGATTAATCTGATCTACTTTATGAAAAGAGGAAGTGCTTTGACCCATAATGGTCTCATCCACAGAAAACTGGATATAAACATCAGAGATAAACAATGGATTTGAGGGACTAGAGATGATACTTCAGTCCTTGATACCTTCCTTGAAAGCGTTTCAAGCTCAGCAGACTCAGTCTCAGAAATTAAGAACCTGTGTCATCAGAACCAACCCATGGCATGACACAAGGTCTGCAGTATCACGTATCTAAGGCTTGACTAAGATCCGTGATTAAGGCTTCATTTTTAGTGGTTAGGAGGTGGAATTCCCAGTGGTTGAGCTCGTATGCCTGTTTGGAATGCTGAGGTTTGCGTAGTGCCTCACTCTGAAAATACTTTGATCACCCTGGTCTCCAATTCTGTAATAACAACATTTACACCATCTCTGGTAGAAAACACAAGTCAAAAATTATATCCTCATGCTAAGGATAAAATGAAAGGGAAAAGAAGGCATCAAAAGCTTATTTTTATTCTCCTGCTTTTTTCCCTCACAATATCAGGAACAGTTTTATCCCTTTGAAAGCCAGCTTGACCAGTTTTAAAACTGGCAGGTCATCACTCTCTGAGCTAAAACATCATCATGATTATTTTTACATAAGAAAAAGAGGAAAATAGTGAAAATTTGGGAGCTTAAGTTGTTTTATTTTTAATGATTTCTAGTGCCACTAGTAGCAGATGCTTCTTTTATCCGCACTAGTGATGATTACACCAATATTCCTCATTTCTATCACAAAAACTGATCCAGAGAAATTTAGTTGACAAAAATGGCCACTTTGAAATTCTTCTGTAACAAACCCTTCTAACACAGCATGAATTTGTCTAAAAGTATCTTCTAAAGAAAGATATTAAAGTCAACCACAGACATTAGAAAATTAAAAGAAAATGTATGTCAAATTCTACTCCCTTGTACTTGTTCATTAATAAGCATTTTTAATCAGTCATCTAACTCTTACAAGATCTCTGCTGAATGCAAAATCTTATTGGAAGCCTGTTAAATCAATAAGAAACACAAGTAATGCCAAGGGAGTTAGAATCTTCCCATCGGATGGCATGTGGTTCAATCCAAGGTACATAAAAAGGCTCCACATGTTGGACTTACACCTGGAGAGGCTGAAAGTGATAGATGGAACAATTACATTCAACTCAGGCTTGAGAGAATTACAGATGCTTCAGATGTTCACCCTTAACTCCCATATCAAAAAACACCCCACCAAAAAGGGTTCTTTTTCTGGTTCTGTCACTCCCGGAGTGGCTTTGGCAAACCACCTGAGCATTTTATTTGCTCCATTTATAGAGGGTTGCACCCAACACACGTTATGATAGTTTGCTCGTGTCTGTAAAAAGTGCTTTGAACACTAAATACGTGGTTCAAGAAACTAAGCGTAGCAGACTGGACAACCCCAACCTCAGTTTCACCATGAGACTCTGTCTTACCCCGAAGAACATTTCAAAATTGAAAACTTTATATGTCAAATACAATAGCGCTAACTAACAACATGGAAGTATGGGAAAGTTTCTGATGGAGAAGCTCCAATTAAAATAAGTGTATATAGAAATGCAAAGTATCTAGCTCCTTGGAAGAGTAACACTTTTCATGTACTGAACATGACAGAAACCTTGTGAAAAGAACAATGTACAGACACAAAATTAACCTTAGGCTGTAAAAGGACAGGAAGAACTTCACATTCTCATGTTTGTTTGTCCGTCAATGTTTGATTTTGCAAATTTAGGGCATAATATTTAGAGCAAACCTTGTGACCATGTATATGCTTTTCACAGAAAGAGAGAGACCAACAGAGAGACACACTCCCTCTCTCACACAGAGTACATGCTCCCATTGGGGTGCTTATTTCCTTGCTAAGAAAATGTGCAGGACTTAAAAGCCACTCATTTTCTGAGGGAGAAGATATTGCATCCCTCTCCACCCTCTGCTCTTACTCCTCACGTGCAAGGGTTTCATATACAAATCAGATGTGATAAAAGTATACACAATATACTATTTATGCTTACTACATTTTTTAACTGTATGTAAACTAGTTTTATTTTATTCCTTAACATCTCTCCCTTTTTTTCTTCAGAAATAGTGCATTCATTCCCTAAACAACTCCTTTTTTCACTTTCATTGTGATAACATTATTAGATAACAGACTAATAATTGTCTGAAGTGAAACATTAGAATTAAGCCAAGCAAACTATTAATTGATGTAAATTATTTTTCCTAGCAAGCTTTATATTACCTACGACATGGACTTTAAGAAATAACTCTCAAGTAGTATTGACATGCATTTGTGCATTTCACAACTGCAAATTTTAACAGTATTAATCAGGAATCCATTTTTTTAGAAAAAAATCCTAAATCTTAGTTTAGTTTGTAATAGGAAAGTGAACTCACAATTGGAATATTCTGAATCACTGGCTGGTAAGCTGGAGTTAGAAATTCAAGCTCTGCATCAACTTGGTCTTTATTCACCACACATTCAATCTCATAGACACGAACATCACAGGAGGACTTCAGGCGGATCTGGCAGTGGTAGCAACCAGCATCCCGAGGAGTGAACTTTATAGGAAGCTCAACTGTATCACTTCCATCTAAAAAACAAAACCAAAAAATTGGGGGGATGTAAAGCTTTTTCAATCAGTGAATTCACAAGCAGCATCCAAAGAGATTGCAAATAAACTGTAGGAGTACATGCAGCAATTTCAAAGAAGCAATGGCATTTGAGGAGTGCTACCATATAAGCACAGCCACAGTTTTGTTTTCCCATAAAATAGTATATTGAAATACGTAAACAATATTTTTACTGATTTTAGTAGTGCACAGAGGGAAATATTTTAAAAGATCTCTTAGATCTAGTAGAAAAGTTTAACACAAATGAATTTCTGTAAATATAAAACAATAATATATTAGTTATTACACTTTTTTCAACAGTTACCATCAGAAATATCAGTGATAATACAGTATATTTGGCTCAGAGTAGCTCCAACAATGACAGGAATTCTGTTAAATGTAGTAGTTCCCATGACAACTCATCAGACTTTTTCTGTGTCAAATTTTGGATTGAAAGTCTCAGTTTCCAAAATTGCCAGGGGTGTCCAAGCCGAAACAGAATCGTCAGAAGCCCCATTTTCCCAATCCACAGCACATCGAGAAACTCCCCACGGTGATCTCTCGAGCAAGGCACAAGCCAAACAATTTACTTCTCTCTGAAGGGAAACACCTGAAAAATTCTTGTGGAAATTGTCCTTTTTCACCCTTATCTGGTTTATTTTCTGATAATAAGTCTTCATTTGCAATGCTGCTCGTTCTAATCCACAAAGAGCACTTCTCATGTATTCAGTCTCCCCTCTCCGAAAATGAACCCCCAGCTGAAGTTTTCCTCTGGCCTCATGTGATCACTACTTCAGTTTTCCCACAAAAACAGTTCAAGTTCAAGACATAAATTGTACAGACTGACATTATTAATCCTTCAATATTACTAGACTATCAGAAAGATTATAAATTGCACCTCAGGTTTAACCCTCTCTGAAGTAATTAGTTTGTTCTCTTTTAAAGACAAGATTAATGGCCCGGTAATTTATAAATTATTACTATTTTCTTCTATTTTATCATTAAGCTCTTATCCCCACGGGCTGTCTTCCACAAAAGTCACCTGCGTTTATCAGCTACGCAAGGAATGAAACTGTCTTTTCCCTTCTTCTGTCTACAAGAATTATTCTAGGATGTTGAAATGAAATAGTTACTTAAAATTTAAACTATATATTTTAAATACTTGTACTTCAAGGTAAAGTAGATATTACTTTGGTAAAAATACTTGTTTTTTATGCATTTAAAATATACATGGAAGAATAGGTCAGTTGAATAACTGAAATATTATACTCGATTACATTGAATGCGAAGGAAAGCAAGTAAATAGGTGATGTTTATTTAACATGACAAGCATTTTCTTCAATAAGATATGGTTTCTGAAGTGAGACAGGATCTCCAAATCGAAATTATTACAGAAATCACTTGTCTTTGAGTTGTAGGTGAAAGTTACATTTTTTTTCCTGTGAAACATTGTTAATACTCATTTTAAATACCATAAAGTAAACTGGGCTTGAAAGCATCTCGACTGAACACATTTCCTTCTTCCTCAGACTCGTAAGATATTCAACAAAGATTAATCCAGGAATAAACTCAAAGATTTAATGAAAATAAACCATTGAGTAGCAACTTGCCTGACAATTACTGAGACAAAAGTAATAAAAGTAAGCAATGGGCAGGATTTCTGTTATTTCTGTGTAAGATGAAACAGAACCTGCATCCACTGAAAAGAACGAGGCTGCAAGTATTTCTGCACAGTGAAAAGTCAGGCAGAATGCAGGGCTTTGCTACACTGATACACAGGATAGTTACTGTCTGATGGGGAGATATTCCACGTGAAATTGGCCAACAGTTTTATTTTATAGAATTATGGCAGAAAAACACCCAAGGGAAAAATTCAAAGAGAAGTAGTGACAGTTGTTTGGACATTAAAATGTAAGAAAAAACATACTCTCTAAGTTGGTAATAAAGGCACTCAGAATAAACACTGTTTAGCCCCTCTGCAAACTGTGGGAGGAGGGCACGTGTAAGAACAGAAGTGCCGCTCTGCCACACCACACTCTCTTGGGATCATTTCTGAAGGGACGAAGGCATGGGCCTTCAGCAGCTGGTCAACTAATGGCACATCCTACTGGCTTTTGTTCTGCAATGACCATTTATCTATTTGGAAGTTCAAAGCTAAATGTCTCAGGGAACTTATCTCAGCCTCTGACAACATGCATGTGTCACAAATAACTGGTTAAATTGGCCTGAAGACCAAATTTTTAGGTACGGACTCTTAGAAGGTTAAATAAGCAATCATATTGAAGTGTCCAGACCTCTGACTCCCTTTGTATATTAAGTCTTCAAATGAGCTCATCTGAATTTAAACATCACACTGCTCAGTAGCCTTGAAAAGGCAACCACTCTCTAATATACCTTAATGAATGCTGATATGTTTTGAAATTTTTGCTATCGTGTATGTTTATTTCCTCCTTTGCTTTCACTTTATCTGAATACAACAGATCAGCAGAAATTTCTAAAAAACCTACTGTTTATTGGATCTTTTTTCCACTTAAACACAGTATAACATTATACACCTAAACAGTTAAATACACATTAGCAATCAGAAAAGGAAGTTCAACTGGGGGGAAAAAAAAAGAAAAGAATGAAAGCAGGTTTTTCTTGATTTACAACTGCAAATGGGAGACACTTTTTTCAGTGCCTTGTCATGTTTGTGTATCACATCCAGAAGCCAGGGAAGAGCTGTGTGTCACTGCAATACAGCAGGACAAGGAGATTTTGGGGATTGGTTGTTAAATAAGCATTGCCCCTTAATACTTCTAAAGAATTCTCAGTTTAGAAACAAGCAGTCATTATACCAATGGGCAACTGAAATGCTGCCAAGTAAAGTCTACTTAATACAGCTCTAAAAACATTCTAATGCTCAGTGCCTTCTTAAGTCATCCTATGAACAGCCCCTACTAAAAAGGATTAGCCAAATTATGAAGAATTATATTGAGAAAATAAAGTAGTGTAATAATTTCAAGACTCTCAACCTAAAATCACAACAAAGTCAAAGCTAAGGTCTCTCTAAAACATACACCTAACATTTACAAAACATTTCAAAACTGATTCTTTGTGACTGGAAAGAAGTGGCTGAGAGATCTTCAAAAACAAAGCAACAGAGAGGAGAAGGCAGAAGACTAAATAAAATTTGCTACAAACAAAGAAAAGAGCTCAGAACTATTCAAAAGACTGCACTGAATGCATAAGGAAGTATTACATTGAGAGAGAATCAGAGACCAAGTCTCTGCAAAACAGTAAGTCAACGTAAAATTAGTAATGAAGGCTTTATAGCAAAAAGAGATAACAAAAGCTAGTTAAAGATTTCTGTGGTGTGGTTCTTTTATTTTTGCAATCTAGAATTCTCTGAGGAAATGCTTCCTTTTTAAAGAAGAGACAAAGAAGTAAGGCAGTAGTTATTTTAACAGCTGATGCAAAAAAAGTCAGAAAAATCTGAATAAATTAACTGTAGGAACAATTATCTAGAAAGCAGAACATTTCTAACAATTCCTGATAGTTCCATAAAAAAAACCTTTTTCATAATTCACTGGGGAGGAAAGGAAAAAAAAGAAAAATAATTAAAATAAAAAGAGGACTTTTGGGATATTCTTAGCAATTATAACAGCAGGGAGCCAGCACTGTCAAATCCTAGTAAGAGGCAGCAGAACTCAATATTAGCTTTTGATACTGAATCTAAATTAGATGGCAAGGTGGAACAATATTTTTACACTGAAAAGGCACTGTGAGCTTTTATTTGTTCCTGGACAGCTTTAATGGAAACGGTTTAGTTATTTCCCTAGTTTATAAAAATATTCTCAGTGCATGCTTGCCTTAGAAAAGTTCAGCAATGTACATGATAATAGAATACAGTAAGTGTGTATAAGGACATGCTTGCTTAGGTGCATATCCATTTGAAAATTAAAATCTACCATTTTTCATGGAACTGCACAAATTTATCATTACTGATGGAACACATTTGCATATTTATCACTACATGGCAACAGCCATTTCTATTTGGTTATTAAAAGGTATAAAATAAATATTGATATGCTGGTACCAACGTGCTGCTGTGACGCTTTTGAACAGCAATTGCTATCAATCATTTGTTCCCATGTATTTTCTTTCCTTTAAAATACTTCTAGTCCAAGGCTGTTGCTATCGGGTTTCTGCTAATAGTACAAGTGGTAATCTAAAGTCCTTTTCAAGGCAGAAGATTGAAAACAAAAAAAAAAACAAAAACAACAGTCTGGAGAAAAAAAATGGAAACCAAATAAATAGGAAGTCGTCCTTACAAAGTACTCGGATGCTGCAGTATCCACGAACTGTCACGTGCAACCATGTGAGGTGCTCTGTCTCAGGAATTGCTACAGTTTCTTTTTCCAGTACTCAAAGCCATCCCCACTGTCATCTTACAATAGATTTTAAGGCATGGCCTATTCAAAAAAATTCCTAAATTTCCTAACTCTGGGATACGTGTTTATTTAATACCAGATGACATTATTGGAGTGGAATTTCATGAAATAGTTGTTACACTAAGCCCTAACCTGACAGTTGGAGCAAAAGTGAGTATCTAAAGTGGTAAAAAGATTGTTGCTTCCCCTGAGTTTGTGTCAATATTTAATAACTCTCTCACTCAATTTTACAGGTATCACAAATTGTTTCATTACAAATCTCTGTCTTATGCAGAAAGCACTACTCTTTCTGCAAGGAGCACTTCAGTCTTTACAGTCAAACATATTTTCCCTTTTTAAATATTTACAGGTAACCTGAGCAGGACCTCCTTCCCTCAGAGATCACCGCAAGATCAAGGCATTCAATCTTTGAAATAATTACTATAGAACTTGGCTGAACCCTTTCTCATTTGCAACCTCCCTTCTGAAGTGTGGAAAACAGAGCAGTAATACACTCCCTTTCATAAATAGTAATTGCCCTTTTCAGTACGTGCACTGTATTTTGGGAGACATGACTTAAAAACAAAGCCCTTCCTCCCCTTCCAACCTATGCTATTTCTTTTTTGATACCTAACAATACTTAGCACAAAATTCATGTTTTTCAAACAAACCAAACTGCCCAGTAAGTTGTTCTGCTTAGTTAAAACTTAGTTAAAGCTGGTCTTTCATTAAGTGCTGAAAAGACAAATAGCATTGCCTTTTGTGTCGGTTTTCACAGTTCTACCCCAAATCCCACAGCAATTTTCTTCCTTATCAACCACAGTGGGTGTGGTGCTCCTGGACAGGATCCTCAAATATACACCAGATAAAATGCTTATAAAATCTATTAAATAAAGATAACATAATAGCTCTGACTTGCCAAACATGCTCCTTACTTGCATGAAGAGCACACTTCTTTATACAAATACAGTTTTGTAAAATAAGACTGCATGGCTGAAAATCTTATATGATTATCAAGATTATAAACAAATATGCATCACAAAGTCAATGGCACTGCCAAGTAAATTAAAGTTTTAAAGCATGTTCATTTGTAAAATAGCACCAAAATGTACTAATATTTTTATTATCATTTTATCCTAAATGTGCACAGAATACATGAAGGCAGATGGAGCCTTATCAAGTTACAACTCTGAGCCATAAAACTTCTCTATTTAAAGTTTCCTGTATTTTCACCTTTAGAAGGAAGACAGGGAGTGACACTGGGACAGCACAACATTCTTCCAGTCCCAGCATGGGACAAGTCCAAATATGCATATAACGATCAATAGAATAAAATTAATACAATAAATACAGTGAAAATAGTTCCACGTCTTTCTCCTCGCTGCAGTGGTGATGAGAGAAGGGCACTGCCAACACCAGGCCTATTACTGGCTTTAGAAAAGCAGCATCTTCTCACCCTCACTCACAGTGGTCTCAGGGCTGCAGCAAAGATGAAGCTGAGCCTTGACACCGACACTCACGCAAGCAGATGGCAGAGTTCACTGATTAAAATCTAAATCAAATATAACATCCTGACTCCAAAAGGTTTCATTTTTCAAGCTTGAAGCCTTTCCTGTCTATTCACATGTTGTTCTTCTAGGCAGACTCCAGATTTCAGTAGATTTTCTGAATCTCTATTCTGACCAGAGAATGAGGTAAAGGATACTTTGATGTGTTTTCTGAGGATTAACATCCTTCTTCACCACAGCAGTAGATCTATTCACAGCAACAAAGCAGAGGCCTTCCCAATGTTTTTCACAATAAAAACAAAACCTGTAGAAAATATAACTATTCTCCACTGAATTAATTATGGCAGCTATTAAGCATTAAAAAAATGCATGCAGTATAATATTTAAATTTTCCTCACTTTTTGCAAGACCAAAACAGCTTTCTGCTAATACATATATATGTAGCAGAAACAGCTATTCAATAGGTTAGCTGGAATGAAAACTATTAAGATAAAAAGCTATATCATCATTTTTCAGAACCACATTTTGAAACAATCATATTTTAAATAAATCCTTTGTATGAGCCAACAGTAAAAAGGAATGCTACCACTTACACTTTTTAATTCCATTTGTGTCTCACTACCTGAATGATTAAGGCGACCAAATGTAATTCAATTTTTATTACTATACAGTCAGTTACAAAAAGCCATCCTAAGGTGCAGAAAATTTATACAGCATGTGGACCATGGAAAACTAGGAAGAAACAACAGAGTTACTGGTAAGAAATTGCTTCAGAAACCTAAATAAATATATAAATAAGATTCACAAAAAAGGTTGAGCTGATTAATCCCAACACTGAGTAAGTATATGAGATAACATTTAAAAATCACAGAAAGGAGGAGATAAAAGGTTGTCTACAGGTCATGAAAAGCTATTAATCCAAATTTTAAAACACAGCATACAATTATCAAGAAGATACATAGAGAGGTTAGAAAATCTTACTAACACAAGAAAGTCCACAATGATACAGCGTAGGTATGTATTTTTTTCAGTTATCTGATATTACTATGTAAAACAATAGAAAACCACTGAAAAGTATTTTTCATCTCTAACAGTAAGAATGATAGATGCCAAATAATAATTTAAAATTGAATTCTTGATAGCTATTTGTTCTGCGCTTTATTTATTGGAAAGCATGGCAATGAAATCATAACATCATATATCCAGCTATAGATTAGAATTTAGTTTGCAAAAGAAAAACACTGAGACCAGACCAACATGTCAGTCTCATCTCCCAGTGACAAGTGACAGGACCAGAAGAAACGGTCTCAAGTTGTCACACGGGAGGTTTAGATTAGACATTAGAGAAAAATTCTTCAGTGAAAGGGTGGCCAGGCTCTGGCACAGGCTTCCCAGGGAAGTGGTGGAATCACCATCCCTGGAAGAGTTCAAAACACATGTGGATGTGCTCAGGGACACAGTTTAGTGGGGAACACGGTGGTGCTGCGTTAAGAGTTGGACTCGATAATCTCTAAGATCTCTTCCAGCCTCAATGATTCTGACTCCTTGGGTCACATAACAACACACTACAAGGGCTGTACTTGAATTGCTTGGCAGACACACAGAATTCAAGGCGATCAGGAGGCTGCCCTTGCCCTAAGCTTTATTTTCTAGCACTGCAACGTTTTTGTGGTTTACCTTTTTCAAACTTTTTCAGAATTTCCATAAACTCACAGCCATCAGACCCTTCACTTCTGTACCAGCTCTTCTGCCACGACTGTGCACTGAGACAGGATCATCATCTCCCCAGTCCTTATGTCTCTTATTTATCTGTAGATCTCACTGGCCATTTGAGCATTAAGAAAGAGCTCTCATTTGAGAAAAAAAATTGGCTGACTTTTTCATTAACAAATGTTTTCCAAAAACAGCCTCTCCCCTGGTTTAGCATGCAGACTCTTCCACATATACTATTACATGTTTGATTGCACTAAAATTCATAGTTTATAACTATGTAACAGTTCCAACTAGCTTCTTTCACAAAATCTGTGTCATTGCTAACTTAGAGTATATCATCTTCCAAATTACTGAAATGTAGTGGATACTGTCCAGCAAGGACTGGTTCCTAAGGACTCCCCTTCTGATGACTCTCCAGGAATGAATTAACAGCACTTGTTAAATCTTTTCAATCTGGCCAATGTATTATTTTAGATCCATACAAGTATATGATTTGGGTTTTGATTAAGATATCACACTGGTAGTAAGGTAAATACATTGTAGTCTTTTTATCTGTTTGATCTGCAATACTGCAAACATGTAATAAGGTCATTTAACAAAATCTATTTCACAAGCAAATGTTTTGAGTGGCATTGATTTTTACTTTCTAATTCCCTGTTGGCAGAGTTCTTAAAATATTGGTTGCACACCTCCTGCTACTGCAGTCTAAGAAATTCTGGTACAAGGATTGATTTTAGTTAGCTTGCTTCCACCTTTGTTTTTCTTCATAAATCTCAGCACTGTAATTCCTTCAGAGAAGCAGCTACTCCCACCCTGAGGAAAGCTTCCACCATGGCCAAAATACTGCTGCTTTCTCAGATAATCATGGAGAATTTTCAGATGAGACCAATGGTTTGCCTCCATCCCCAGGAACACCACCTGGGGACTTCTGTCACAGTATTAGATTTTCTAAGGGTGTGTAAATATTCCTTTGTTTCCTCATTAGTACAATAAATACACTGAATCAGCTGGCCCTGTCTTTCTGCTGAACCCATCTTTGGTTTCAAGCTGTTGGATATCCCAGCTTCCCTTTTTAGCTGTTCTTAGCTCACCACCCCTCTGAATTTATTACCAAAGGTCCCTTTAGTTTTCTGCATCATCTCGGCATTTTTAATCCCTCTTGTAACTATTAAGCACTCTAAAAAGAAAATAGATATATCAAAAAGATGGTGTACACTGCAAAATTATTTAATTTCTGACTTTACATTGCTTACTTTTCTCTTTCAAATATTTGTATAATATACTTTGATGGATAAAGAAGAACTAAGAGCAAAGTAACTACTGCCTTACTGTAATGTATTATTCACTACATTTTTGTAATTAATATTCTAAATTTTTCAGATGCATTCATTCACATTTCTACTTTTAAAATCTGAGAAGTTGCTAAGCAACAGTGACCTGCCAGCTGGTCAGTTAACAACTTCTGCTCTGAGATCACGGTGAGATCTCATAATGTCATCAGATTTGGGTGTGCAGATTTTCCTCCGTCCCATCCAGCTGGTGTTCCCTCTTCTTCAGTGCAATCCAAAGAATCTCCTACAATGCTCAACAAAGCCATTATGACTTTTTTCTAGTTCACCTCTACTTTAGTTATTACAAACACACACATTGTTTTGTAACTTCACAACAAAAGAATTTCCACTAGAATTTAAATATCCTGTCACATATGAAATGACTGGAAATGACTGGCCTTAAACCAGTGCTAATTTATTCTACAACTTCTACTGATTGCTCATCCTGGAGTCACTCATCAGTCTTGCTCCTAGTACTGCAATAACTATTGCTGCCACCTTCCTAAAAACACACCTTAAATGTTTTATAGCACAGATACTGTATTTGAATTAGAATGTACCTATAACAAAAAGACTTGTCAGAAAAAAAATCAAAGAAATTCTTTTCATTCCGGAAAGAAACAAAAACCCCAAGGTAAACATCAAGCATGAAAACAAACACACACCATGAAAGCATATGACTCACTCCAGTGACACTTGGAAAAGTGAACTGCAGAAACCTGCAAGACTCTATTAATCAAGAAAAGAAGTGATGAAAAAAAACTATGGGTGGACTGTCTACAATTCAAGCCTTTATTGAATTTGGTAAGAAAATTAATACTTACATTTTAAGCAGCGAAACCAAAAATTATTTGTGTTGTTATCACATACCCGCAGGACATTACAATTAGTCATGATAGAAACCGAAATTTTATCGTGGAACCATTTAGTTGGAAAGGACTCTAAGATCACTGAATCCGGTTGTTAACCCAGCACTACCAAGTCCATCACTAACCCAGGTCTTTAAGAGCCACATCTCCATGTCTTTTAAATACCACCAGAGATGGTGACTCCACCTCTTCCCTGGACAACCTGTTCCAATGCTTGTTTTGGTTAACAGATTTTTTTCTAATACCCAACCTAAACCTCCCCTGGCACAATTTGTGATTTTCTCTTTTCCTGTCCCTTGTTACTTGGGAGAAGGAACCGAGCCCCACCTGGCTACGACCTCCTTTCAGGGAGTTGTAGAGAGCAGTAAGTTCTCCCCTGAGACTCCTTTTCTCCAGAGCAACCTCAGCTCCCGCACCCACTCAAGTTGGGGGTTTTGTAAGAAATACAACCTAGAGTGCTTTGTACATTTAAATAAAGCTTTAAGAAAAACCAATTAGCAAAGGAGGGATCAAAAAAAAAGGAAAGGGCAGAAATGAGCACAAATTCAGGATCTGTCAGATAAACAGACCAAATGCATTTCTCTTTCAGAGCAAGTCTCCTGTTCTTGTGTGTCTTTGAGGAAACCAAGAGCAAGTGGAAAGCACAAGACAGCTAAGAGAGAGAACTTAGGGAGAACCAAGTCGAGGGTTTGAGCAACAGAAAGAAGGGAAAGATAATTTTCTGGATTTGTTTAGGAAAACCTTAAAAATACCCAAAATAAACAAACAAAAGATTATCCCAGCAAAAGAATGCAAACAAAGTCATCATCTCTGAGACTATTCTTACCTGTTTTCGGAGATGAAAGGTCTTTTGCTTCCAAATTAACTCTGGTTGATGGCAATACTGGAATAGAGATCTTATTAGGAACCTCAAAGAATTCCTGCATGCTCGTTTCTACACTGTAATCCACGTACTTCAGCTCTGTGGGGTATTTACGAGGATTCAGAAGTGCACGTCTCTGAAAGGGAAGGAATAATGTCAACAATTATCCCATAATATTTTCATATTATTTAGTTGACAATGTATTTTAGAAATTAGAGCATTTAGAATTAATTTTAGGGACAGGTAAACTCCTCTTGATAAAAAGCATTGCTAATCAACAGCATGATACATATTAGTAAAGGATTAGTGCAGTATATTAAGGCAAGCTGAATATAAGCATATGAACCTCTTAGTGAACTAATTCTGATGCCTGTAGGAGAACATTATAAAAACAATACAATTATTTAATACAGTATTTGCTCAAGATTGCTATTTTGATCCAATAACGGTATAATGGCAATGCTCAAGTGTAATTGTACGTTGAACAAATCTAAAAACAGAAACTAATCACGTATTTTTTACAGACAAGTCTTGGAATTCATGACTGTTGTGAATTATCTTGAGCCAATTGTAGGGAAGAAAAAAATACAGAAATACTCAGGTTTTTCTAAGAAAACTAGCTTACTATCAAAATCTACTGCTTTAAAACAATGCCAGGACAGCAGGTAACAGAGTACATATTTCAATGGGCTAAGGAATGCAAATCCATTGTGGGAATTCAAAATAAAAGTTTAAAGGAGAGGTGATTATTCTCAAAGATTACTCTTAAGGGCAATAATTACTGTTCAGATCAACTAGCTCTATGTTCTGCTTTTGGTTGGTGGTGGGTTTTTTGGTGTTTGGGTTTTGTTTTTTTTAATTTTCTGTTTTAATACAAAACTCCCATTCCCCTGCTGGTTTTAGAAACTCAACCTACACCGCCCTTGCTCTGTTTTGACCATTGATCTCCCCACCCAAAGTGTCAACAAGGTGCTAAACATAAAGGACATGTGTACTTTGGGAACTTGTTAAGCTTTAGTTGCTAATACAGGGTTTTTGGCACAATAAATATGGAAACAGATAATTATTCAAGATTCCTCTTTTATGAAGAGCAACTGGACAGGTGTATTTGACTAAAAAAGTACTCATCAAACCAAATTGTTAACCTAGTTTTTTTCTTACTGTATTTGCACAAATTGTATGGTGGACACAATTTAGAGAAGGAACAAAAATTGTTATGTGAGTTTAAAATCTGAACTCACTATTTACTAATATCTCTCATACAAGTCTGAAGTTCACCAACATTACTCTTTCTCACACACACAAAATGACTATAAAAATCAATAGGTGCAAATAATTCAGTTGGTATATCAATAGTAAGTTCCACTTCTCTCTGATAGGACCCAAATGCCAGCAGACTTTGCAGTGGGAAAAAGAAATTTCATTATCACTTGCAATGGGAAGTTCCCAAACAAAAGAATTACATGTATTTACTGGTTTAAATTTGACTTGATCTTCTGCATAATCAAACAAAAATTTATACCTACCCATGATTTTGGTAACTAGATTATTTTCCAACATTGAAATAAAAATACAACATGATCACAGTTTTTGGTAAACCTTAATTGACAAAATAATTGTAAGATGACCTTTGGTGGAATGCTGAACACAATTAAATTCGAATTATCTTGAAGATACTTTATTTTTTAACATCACTGAAATCCTTTAGGATCCTTGTTCATGCTGCCTGATTTTTAAAGATATGTTAGGAAAAAAGCCAGTTGGTTAGTATTAAAGAGTGAACATTTGAAATATTTCCTGGCAAAAGGAAAGGATGCAAATATTTTCAATGAGAGACCTAAGGGAAAAAGAAAATCCTGCAAACACACAACTAAATTCTGTTACCTCATAGGATAACATTTCCGAGAGAAAATGTCAACACAACTCGGATAAAAATGAGAGCAGCTGCAACATTTAATATTTTTCAGGGTAATGAGAGTTAAACGGAATTTAACATTTTTTTACTCTCATTATCAATTCAGGTCTAAGGCTGCTCTACAGTAAGACAGATTCCAGGTACTTTTACTTCATCGATATGATGGTTCATGATATTCCAAGTGTGGAAGTGTTATTACCAATTAAGAATAGTATTTGCATTCAGTTCCCAGGATTAATTACTCTTTTAGAATAATTTTTCGAAAAGGGAATGGAGGGTATATAAAGCACCAGAATTAAACTTGTTATTTTTCAAAGACCTATTGATTTTCCAGGGTATTTTTTTAGATGTACCATGTGCACTTCCTACGTGCAAAGGATGGCAGATTCTGTTCCAGCGCTGAGGCACCTTTCTCTTTCCTTGCATATCACTGTTTTCCAAACCCTAATTTAGCCCCATTTCTTCCCTACAGGAATTAACTTCTAAAACTGTTCCTCATGATCGATTGTGTTTGTCATCTACCTCAACCCCACACCAAAAGGTAAGGGATGTAAGATAAAGGATATTGGTCCCATTTGTAAGTTCAGTGAACTGAAATCTGACTACAGATCCTTTCATGAAAAGTTCATTCCCACTCAGTTGTATCTAATGGAACTTCTTTAATTACAATATCTTCTCAAGGACACTGTGATTCTTCTCCAAAAAAACCCTATGAATTGTTTAAACTGAGCTTACAACTTTTCCATAATTATACTAAAAGCACAAAAAATCTTGATTACTGGAGGACTATGAAAAAAAAAACCCCTTTGAAGATCAGAGCTGGACAGGAGTAGGATGAGACATCACCACATCAGCCAAACAGCAGAAGATTCTTACAGCTTAACTATGAGGCCACAACTGGACACAGTGGGAAGAACAAGCTTGACTTCTGGGATTGCTGCAGAACAGCACTTCTCTGCCTTTCCTATCATAATGTCTGATTACACAAGGAGATTACTGGCATCTCTGACTGTGAAGAAAGAGTCCTGTCTCTAGCAACTGGATCTAGTTTGTGTCTCTTTATGTAGATCCAAGAAAAAAAACAAAGGAAACCCATGGCATGTTACTTTGAATTTCACTTCACTGACTGCAGCAATCCTTCCCCTCGTGTTTCCAAGTGAATGTATTCTCATTCTTGTTTCCTTCTTTCTTTTATTCACTTCCCTCTATTTACCACAATTAGCAATTTCAATCTAAACAAATCATGTTCTTCTTACACATTCTCTTATCTTGCTTTCCAGATACCCTTTTTCTTCCCTTGTTTTCTAGGTTCACCTAAACTTCCCACCTACAGCTTTCCCTTATTCATCATTAACATAAATGCTGTTCTGTGAATAATTTGTAATTATTCACAATAATGTGAGACCCAATCTTAACAGTGGATAAGTTACATCCTAGATTACCTTTACTACTACCTAAAAATGTTTTAGTAGGAATTAATAAATGAAATACTCAGGAGGTAAGAAAATTACACAGTTGTATGGGAAAAAGATAAAAAATCATTATATGTTTTAAGAATTCTAATCATTAAAACAATAAAAATAGATCTCTGTTTCTTAGAGCAAGGAAAAGAAACAGTAAAAACAGAGTACAAAAACAGCCAGGACTTCCATCTGGGCATATGGATGGGTCAAGTGAAAAATTACAGCCCTTGTTACTGATTATGCATATCCAGTTTGACTCCAAATACACAGCCTACCTTTATTACTATTTTCTATGTAATTTAAGTAAGCACAACTAAAATATAGTTTAGAAAGAATGAAAAGCATGCAATTATTTAGTTACTTATTCTTCAATTTGACAGGTAAAAAATTGCCCAAATAATACTAATGTAAGGGTATTTTCCCTTCTGTCCACCTATTGTGTAAAAGAATTATACCTGCAGGAAGAGTAGAAAGGGGGAATAGAAGGAGAGTAACACATTTCCAGATGGTTTAGATTTATCTGTAACCCACAACATATGCCCCAAAGGATTTCACAAGCCAAAGAATTCACTGAACTGCAGGAGCTGTGAATGGGCTTTTGTTGGGGGTAGAGAGGAGGGGCACAGGGAGAATTTAGACAACCTAAGACCAAACTCCAGCTCCAAATGTCACTGCGGAACACCAGTGCCCCCTCCAAAAAGTGTCTTCAGTTAACACCACCAGAACTTTTATGTTGTCCGTTTTAAACAGATGGCAAGGCTAGGGTTAAGTAAGAATTTGTGACAAACAATTTTTAGGAAAACGTTTCACAATTTAGCCTGCATAGTGGTTGGTTTACCATATTGAGATATTTTTAATGTGTAAACTCTTTTCTCTGTCAGTTTAGAGCAGCACGTCTCCATTTTTTTCTCTCATGAGCAAGTATAAGACTCTCTTTAGATGGAGCAAAATACTTCTTTCTGCATATCAGTTTCACTTCTCTTATGATAATTCCCTCAGTGTTAGTATCCACCATTATGTACTTGATATAATTAAGCTAATTACCCTCCAGTCTTCTTTGCTACATGTGGGTTTAGAACTCATTTGACATCTCAGCATACCTAGTGTTACAGAGTGTTCCTATTATGTTCTGTCTTGACTCCATCCACACTCTCAGAGCAGTCAGACCTTTAAAGCATCAAGTATTTGCTAAGTGACTGTGGCATTAAGGGACTTCACTTATGAAAGTCGATAAAGTGTTACCACAGCACTGGATTACCTGTAGCCCCAAAGGAAACTGTTTGAGTCTGGGTTACATGATTACAATTCTTGCCCCGCTACAAACACACAAAGGATTAAAGTTAATGTGTAATTTTACTTCATTTAATTTGTTTTATATTACTTTTTAAACTTATCTCTAAACAAAAGGAATACATTCAGCAACATCAAATCACCAGGGAAAATTCTTTTCCTCTTAGCACTGGAAACCACGTTCAGGGAACTGTAACTGGAAAACTGGAATAACACTGCCACCCAGCAATGTGTCTGAGGCCAGGTAACATCAGGTTCACAAGGGAAATTAAAACCTTGATTACAAGACAAGGGAAAGTCCGTCCTGCTCCTTCATTTATTCTCAAAGTCTACTGTTATAAAAAAAAAAAAAGAAGCCATTGGAGAATTTTCATTTCTCTACAAAAATATGCCCGAGGAAGATACTCAGAGATACCTATTTGATGGAATATGAAAACGTTTTTAACCCCCAGGTATTTTCCAGAAACTGAAGTAAAATGTGAGTGCCCTTCTTAACTGCAGCCAAGTTTTCTTAAAGGAAGCACTTCTTACCAGCATGGAGTGCCAAAGCATCTTCAGAATGAACATGCAATGTCTGAGGGGAGGTGGGATTAGTAAATGTCAGATTACAGATGTGGGGAAAAACCCATAACTTCGCACTATTTCCTGAAACATAAAACCATTTCAGTGCCACAAATCAAGAACTGAATAACTGCAGTAAACTGTGTTTCTCACCTCTACTGTGGACAGCCCCAACAGAGCCGTCGCCACGCGGACGCTGCTGCCCTGCAGAGTGCCAGTCATCAGTCTGCGCTCCCGTTCGAGAGCCGACATCTGCTGCTGTGCGGCCACAGCCAAGGCCCTCTCTCTTGACTCATTGATCAACGGAATCCGCAGATTTTCCTCAAGAATCTGACCAAGACCACATTTCAAATATAAAACTGGCTGTGATGCACACGGATCTGTTATAAAACGAAAAAAAATAAAGCTAAAAAAAACTCCACAAACCAAACAAGAAACATAAAAAGCAAAACAAAACCACTCATCACATTTGTCAGCTGCTGATAGAACTGAATAGAATATTTAGAATTTCGAAACTCTAGAGAAAAGTCAGAAAACAAAATTCCTTCAACGTTTATTTCCATGCTATTATTCTAGGACATGCCATTTATTCCTTGTAACATAATACTTCTTTATTTTTCAACATAAGGGGGAAATAAAAGTTAACATAGACTGAAATCCAACCCAAAAGTTGCCATTGACAGCTAAACTTTAGTGTAACTACTATTATGACAATTATAAAAGTTTACAAAAGTCTTTCTGCTACCCTCACAACACAGTGATGATGTTACAACCCCTCTCAAAGAAACCACCGGAAATTATTTCAAATTACAGCCACACTGTTTCTGAAATGGGACTATCAGGAGTTTATTGCTGGCTGTTTGAAGACAAAAGCGTTGGGATTGTCTGTCAAATCACATCACTGCACACAATTCATGTGTTTTAAAACTAAATCCTAGGTGAAGATGACATGTCCTGGTTCTCCTCTAACAGCCTATATTCTGAAGAAAACCAGAGAAATTATGAAAAAATATTTATATAGACTATGCCAAAAACAATGCAAGAAAGTTGAAGAGGATCACCAACAACCAGTTGATGCTCTGAGGAAAATGGACTGGAAAATACTAAAAGAAATATCCCACACTTACATTATATTTTTTACAGTTCACTATAAAGAAACCTGCTTTGACCACATGTGTTTCATTAACTTGATCAAAAATTCACGGAAACAAGAGAATATTTACAAAAAAAATAATTACTTAATCTGTGGCACTCTCTTCTCTTTACTGTACCTTCTAATTTACTGGTAGCATGCAAGATATTTGGACTGTCCATTGCAGGCAGTTCTGAAGGCAAAGGTATCTCACCCGTTCCCTCTACCAGGTACACAAATTCCCCAATCTGAAACATGAGAACACACATCCACCCAGTTCAGAAAGCAACTCATGCAGAACAGAAGGCAAAATATTAAAACTATAAGCAAAGATATCCTAGTAACACCTAAGATCTCACTGGTGAAATAATTTACATAGTCAGGGGACCTGTTTTTTAAAATTATGTCTAAATAGAAGCAAATTATTTCAAGCTATGATAATAAAGTACCTTTCACTGAGAATAGTAAAGAAATTTCCATGAGCTGAATCCAACTCCTCATATAATTTAACTGCATGAGGGTACCCTGACCCATAAATACAGCAAAAAAAAAAAAAGTGAATTATAATTATGTGCTACAGCCACATATAATAGAAACATATTCATGAGCTTCATTGCTCTGCACTATATAGAAGATTTTTTAAAAAAAGTTTACAAAACTTTTGAGCCAGAAACATTTCTCTAGAAAGCAAAAAAGATCAAAAGTAAAGGGAGGTTAGCATCATGTACAAATCCTCCATTAAAAAGACATAAACAAATCTTAATTAATCAGAAAATAATGGAAGCTTAGAAGTAAATACAAACATAACCTAGAACAAAAAAGACAGTAATTCCCATGGAGGGAAGTATAAATTAACTAGAAGAGAAATAATAGAATTATTGATGAAATTAAAAAAATATGGTGAAAATGAGAGAGAGAAAAGTGCTTTTTAGAAAAAGAAAACTCACTGAAAGTACTCCAAATTAAGACACTCACAATCAGAACATCCCAAACTAAAAAGATATCTAAGTTCGGTACCTACATATCTATCTAAACTAGGCAGGAGATTTAACATATATGTTACTATTCTTTTAATAACTTCATTTTGTTTACCACAAACTTTTTATGGACAATTTTAGCTTCTACTGATTGCAAGATAAAGGATCCAATGCCTCTGCAGCAACTGATACAATTTGCACAGGAGGTCGTCTCTTTATTTCCATAAATCATATCCTGTAAAACACTGCCCTAAAAACATATATTGTCTTTTACTCTTCATTCCACATACAAAGGAAATAATTTAAAGAATTTAGTGCATATGCCAACCAAAGCAATGCCTTCCTTTTAATATTTCTCAATTACATAAGAAAACCCTGCTTTTTTCTTTCTTTTTTTAGCTTTACTTTTAGTTTCATCAGGTATTTATGTAAAGGCTGAAAACACCGCAATTACATTTCTGACCCAGCAGAAAGAAAGCTACTCAACTTTGATGGCATTTCTCCCCTTCCTTGATTCAAGAGTTCACACAAATCTTCCTAGAGAAGGATTAAAGAAACCTAGAGCAAAATTGGATTCCCACACACAAACTAACAGCCACTCCTGGGAACCAATTGAAGCAGGAATGATTCCTGTTTGCCACAGTGATTTGGCTCCATAAGGACCATTAACCAGCTCGCAGCACACACTCCTAACTCCAGGAAGGTGCTGGTTGCTAGGATGCCATTCTCCTATCAATTACTTTTCTTGGCATTGCTGACATCAATATGCTTATAGGTAGGAACAAACTTCCCCAATTTCCTCCTTGCTTTGAAGAATTCGTGCTTTTTGATCTCCATAGAAAGCGAATCCTGTTTTCCTTCTGCTGATTTTTTTTCCTAGAGCTTTAGAACAGAAAGGGTATTTCACTGCACTTTGAGAGTTTAACTAGTATTACCCATGGTTTTAATGCTTTGTATTTCCATTTTTCATCAGCTGCAAACAGGACAGCATCAACATGGTGATGGGTTTACTCTTTATGAAAATAGTTAATAAAACAGCTGTTGAACTACCATTAGCTATTTATCTAATCCCTTTGCTAACTGATATTTCAAAAGAACGTGTAGCTACCAGGAATTTGCAGTTGCCCATGCAAGCCAGTAATTAAAAGCAACAGATAGTAAAGTGTTTTCTTAATAAATGATTCAATTTCATGTTAGACATTCAGCTGTGAAAGTCTGGACTGGCACTCAAACTGTGATATATTATTATCAGTGGGATTTCATGCTGTTGACATTTAAATTAGCTCCCAGAAACAAAGATACAGAAAAAAAGCAACCCAGTTGTTACCCAATATGGAATGTCTTCTATGAAAAGATCTATGCTAAAAATCTGAAGAACGCCAGTTTCAATATTTCTTAAAGAACAATGAAATTCTGAAGCAAATCCTTGAGAAATGTTATAAACAGCTTGTGCTGTCATTTCAAACCTTAGAAAAGTTAACATAAAGATTATTTTAAAACAATTTAAGTAACATACTTGAGTAGGCCAAAAAATCTGACTGAGAGCATCTTCTTACTATTATTACAGATTCACTGCTGATGCAATGACAGGTTGGATTCCTAGTCAGATCCAAGTCTAGTGATTTGTATCTCAGCATCTTCTTCCCTGACTGTAATTAAGTTTTACTGATTGCTATTTTGGTCTATTTATCAAAAAGGGTAGGAAAGGTAGGTAGGAAAAAAAATCAGAGAAATGCTAAATTCAATTATTTATTAGATTTTATGCATAGCTCAGGTCCATATTTGAATGATGCAAGTCTCATCGTTGTATAAAGTCATTTGATTGTCATACAGCATGGCAGCTGCACTTCTTTGTCAATTAGATAATGGTACAATTGGAAATATCACAGCCATAGACACACTATTTAAGCAAGCCAGTTTCTTCCTGTGCCATTTCTGTACAGCTCTAAAATCATGTTGGCTATCCTGTGGTTTCATCTTTCTCTAGGAGATTTAATACAATTACTTACAAATTATATAATGACTTAATTTTCCTAACCTGAGGTTCTACATATTGAAAATGTTGCACTTTCAGCAGCCTTTAAATGCACCTACGCAGCTAAGCTGGAAGGACAAGGTGTTCCAGACAGAGTTATCACACAGGACTTAACAGCAGCTGCTCTGAGGCACTAATGCTTCCTTCTTGGAAAAGGTCAGCTAGATCTTTGTTAAGAACAGTGACTAGTAGCTATGTGGCTAAATTTAGGTGTTTCTACATCACCACTGGCAGCAACACTGGGGATGGCAGAAATGGGTTTTTTTCCCTTTCTACCTGAACTGGCTTACATCTCTGACTGCATCTCTTAGATTAACTTTTCTTCCATTAATATGTCTCAATTTCCCTTCTCCTTGCTATATTATTCAGTTTCCAAGCTCTATGTACCATGAGCCTCCTCTTCTTAGCCAATGTATATACTTCTGCTTCTAATATAGCAGCAAACAGGGAAAATGCCAATAGCAGAGCTTTAAAGACTATAAAATCTTAGCAAGTAAAGGGAGACTCTTCTCAGATTTGCCCAGCAGGCTGAGATCTTCCATGTCTAGAGACTGCATCAAGATATTTCACTGAATAAAACTGATAGACCTAACATTCCTTTATAAAAAACCTTTTACATCCTCCTGGTTACCCTTGTTTCTCTCTTTTTTTCCCCATCTCTATTATATTGTTTGCTGGCGTGACTAGAACTGCACACTCTATTCAAGAACCGTATATTATAGCTTTTTAGAAAGTTATACTGAAGTTTCACATGTTGTTTTGTATTTCTTTCCTTATAATTTCCCTTTTTGAATGATGCTGAGCACTGAATTGACTTGGCACTGAACTATCCACGAAGACTGCTATCCTCTAACATGGTGACATTAATACATCCTCGCTATGGGTGATTCCTGGTGGCAATAAGGCATGAGCTCACTATCTCACTGTAGACTTGGACAGAAAACCCCTCTTCTATCTCTGCTCATTTTCAAGAAACTCAAGAGAACAGTACACTCTTTAAGACTTCCAGTCAAATGGTGTGTTTTCTTTAAAAGAATGGCCAGTGTTTTCAAACATTAAACACGGTCAGAAAGGCTTGGGCATCATTCATTAGCCTTATTTTCCTTTACGAACATGAAAAAAAAAAGTTGTCCAGGTGGCTTAGCCAAAGTCCTGTTTAAACAATGAAAAAAAACCCACCAAACATAGAAACATTAGACACTAGCAGAAGTTCCTTGTTTTATAGTAGTGAAAAATAAGGAAGATGAGAACGTGCAGGAGAAAAAGAACAAGTCATTTCATTTTGGATGCATTGTTACAGATCATGAAAATATAGCAGAGATAATGGCAGAGGCATGCAATTGCACAGGGGGAAAGCTGAAACAGAGGCTGTAATAAGAAAGTAAAAAGCAGAATGCAAGCCTTGAGATCTGCCACACATAAACAAAGATCAGAAAAACAACAGGGTTCTGAAAAACATTGACAGCTGGAGACAAAACACAGCAGACAGGTTAAAGAGGTGAAAAGATGGACTAATGACACAGGAATAAAATTGCAACCATAAAGGATTATATGAACGTCAAAGAAGCTGGACTGCAAGGTTTTAAGTTCCAAAATTGGACCAAAACCAGATCATGGTAATTTGATGAACCAGTTTCAATTAAGTATATACAGCAAAACCCAGGCTACATGAGTTCAGAAAGGTTGTGGAGTCAGAATTCATGCACAGTCTGTTCAAAAGTTTTACCTGCAGTGGTGCAAGAACTGAAAGGAACTTAGATTGACTGAAAAATTTAAGAAGAGACAGAGTAAGGAAAACTATTATTCTACTTTGACAGCATACCCTAAATACAGTGACAAATGCAGGGATAAGTACAGAACAGTAGACTTCATCCTTTCCCTGACTATTCATTCTTCTTTCTCCCACATCAAGACAAATTATTTAAATTTCTTATTCTTTTCCTGAAGCTCAGTTGCCTAGAAAAGCCACCAAAATAAAATTCCTTGCTGTATTATTTTTATTTGTAATGATTTTACAGTGAAAAGTTGCTTGCAGCATTTCATATACCTAATTATGTGGAGATAAAAGGGCAGTAAACTTTGGTTTAAATGTCTTAGCTGAAACCTGTAATCTTATGTAAATCTCTGAACAACATCTTAAGCCACTTTTTCCTACATCAGTTACAGCAATAATGTATTTTCATAGAAAAATATTAAAAAAGAAATAGAAAGAAAAGAGTTTTATTTCCAAAGATCATCACACAGATCATGTCTATATAATCGCACATGCATGCAAACACATTACCCTAAAATATGTACGTAACTAATTTGTATCTTCATAGAATTAGAGAATATCCTGAGTTGGGAGGGACCCACAAGGGTCATAGTGTCCAGCTCCTGACCCTGCACAGAACAGCCTCAAGAGTCACCCCATGTGCCTGAGAACACTGTCCAAACACTTCTTAGCTCTGTCAGGCTTGGTGCTGTGACCACTGCCCTGGGGAGCCTGTTCAGTGACCAAACACCCTCTGGGTGAAGAACCTTTTTCTGATATCCAACCTAAAACTCCCCTGACACAACTTCAGACCGTTCCCTCGGGTCCTGTCACTGTCACCACAGAGCAGAGATCAGTGCCTGCCTCTCCTCTTCCCCTCCCAAGGAAGTTGGAACTGCAGTGAGGTCTCCCCTCAGTCTCCTCTTCTCCAGCTGAACACACCAAGTGCCCTCAGCTGTTCCTCACACAGCTTCTCCTCAAGGCCCTTCACCATCTTCCTTACACTCCTTTGGACACTCTCTAACAGCTTTATGTCTATTGTTGTGCCCAAAACTGCACACAGTATCCAAGGTGAGGCCGCCCCAGTGCATAGCAGAGCAGGACAATCCCCTCCCTTGCCCAGCTGGTGATGCTTTGCCTGATGCCCCCAGGACAGGGTTGGCCCTCCTGACTGCCAGGGCACTGCTGGCTCATGTTTATCTTGCTGTCAACCAGGACCCCCAGGGCCCTCTCTGTGGCACTGCTCTCACTGACCTTATTTTACCTTATGTTTGGCAAACAGGACCTAATTCTTACCTGAATAAGCTATCACATAACAAACACTCACAGAACACAGGCTCTGTACTTACCTGCTCGTTAACCAGAATGACAGTGCAGTACCGTTTCTCCTGATTAAAGGGAAGGAAGTGAATATCTAAGCCCGCAGAACCTTTTCCTTTCAAGAACACTTTTTCCACTGGACTGAAGAACTCATGCAGGAGACTGGGTAGGATTGCTGTTAAAATAAGTTTGTTTAAATGGATGTTTAGATATAACAACACAGGATGTAAAATAAAGTAGCTGCGTGAGTTTATTAAATATTAAGGATACTGTATATAGCATTCTATAGTAATCAGTATTTAGGCACACCTGTAATTAGTAATCAGTATTTACATTTACAGTTGTGTAAATGTGCTGCAATATTGCAAGTTGTATTATTTAAATATATTTGCTAATTACCTGCCTTCTTATTCTGTGCACTGATAAAAAAAAATGGGAAAAAGAGACACTTCTCACCACCAAAAATTCCTTGAGGAGGAATTTCCCTTCGAGCAAAGGTCTACTCACATCAGAAAGAAGAGTGCAATTTACCAGTATTTAAACAAAAAACCTTGCTCTCAGCAGCAGTAGCTATTTTATGTTGTAGTTTGAAATCCTCTAGAATGGACAAAACCTAAATACTTCTCTCATGGGCTCCCTTCAGGTACTAAAGGTCCAAATAGGGTCACCCTGCAGCCTTCTCCCTCCAATCTGATTTTTTGACTGTGATACACAATTTTAGGCCAATGCTACATGAAAGCTGTAACTAATAGTTACTGAGCACACTTGAGATGTCAAAATCTTGCTTGTGGAGATAACCTAATTCCTACTGTACTGAGACCTGAGGTACTATACAGAGGTACTTACGGCAATTGCAGTTGCTCTCTTCATTTGAATCTTCAGGCAGTGCATCGTTTTTTGAATTTAATATCTTATTTTCAGAACTAAAAGGAAAAAAAATAAAGCAATACTCTGAAGCTGGACATTTTTATTATGCATAGACAGCTATTTCCCCCTTTTTCTGAATAAATACTGGAAAAGCAAATGGTTTCAAGACAAAAAAAAAAACAAACACACAACACCTTTTGGAACCATTTACCTACCCAATGATGTAAAACATCCCTTTTCCACTTATTATTCATATTTACTGTAGAGCCAGAACAGCCTTTCTTTAACTAACCCTTAAGTATCTAATTTCATAAATTCAAGTGTTAATTTGAATTTGCATGGTTTTATTTATTTGCATATTTTTTTTATTTTTTAAGTGCAACATACACACTGTAATAGTAATAAACACATCACAACACATCTTAAAAAATCAGTGTGACTTAATTCAATGCTATATAACCTAATCAAGCCAGAGGACAGCAATATGTTTAAGAAATTTATTAGGAAAGCCACTTATTCCATAAGACATCCCTTTTTTTAACAAATTACCATCAGTAGTATGGATTTTACACTAACTGAAAGTTAAGTGGTCTAAATTCAATTCAGGCAGTGCAAGAACCAGATCTAATCCATCAGAAAAATCCCACTAGAATCCCACAACTTTGTATATCAGGGATTCACAAACTGCGACAAATCAATAGTATACAAATTATTTAAAACTTGTGAGCCATTATTTTTTCTTGGAGGAAAGGAACACAATTACTTCAGAGAAAATACATCTAGGCAGTGAAATATTACCATATTTCATGGTAAAAAATAGGGGGCTGATGTTGCCACTATCTCTACTTGGTGTAAATCATTTCTCTCTATAGTGATTTCCCACCTGATTGAATTTGGCATCTTATATTTGCCATTCTCAAGATCGATGTCTTTTTAATACTGGAGTTGAAATTACCTAAAACAGTTTGTTTGTTTTTTTTTACTCTTGGCTCTTTGAGTAAGTGTTTGGGAAATTTAGAGCACACAGTAAGAAATTAGGGATGCAAAATCCCCATGTTAACATGTAATTCATGATCTTGCTAGGAAACATCAAAACTCCTAAGAGAAGCTCTGCAAGCAATTTCACACCAAGGCTACAGGAATGACCTATATTAAATAACACTGCACTTAATCATTCAAAAGAAACCCAATGTAACCAAGGATTTGTCTAAGACAGGGAAAGGGGATGAATCTTAACCTGGACACTAACTCTGTTACAATATTGGTTTTCAATTATACCTGAAAATAACATTTTCCAAAAAAAAAAACCCAAAAAAACAAACAACCAGCTTAGAACAAAATCTGCCCTGAACTCCCACCCCCCAAAGCAAACTGCTCTCCTGACCATCATATTTCCTTGACATAACTTCATACCGTTTTCTATCCTTCTTCACAAATAATTTCTATCATTGTTGACAGGAATTAAAGACTCTGCAGTTACATTTATGGAAGGAGAGTTTTGTTTAATGTACAACAAGCACAGAGCTCAAAGATGCTGAAACCTACACTGCAATGTATCTCAAAAAAATACTGCCAGTTTCAGCTCCAGACTAAGGTTTAAAACTATCCACACATAAAAGTCATTCTCCCCAGCAGTAAAGTTAGATGAACCAGCATACAGCAAACAATTACTACATACAGTATTTGCTAGATGTTGGGTGTGCCTTAAAACAAATAGTTAATCTTGCTGGGCTGAGGAAAAAACCACAACCTTAAATAAATGGACTTGCAAAATTTTCAGAATATGTTACCCTGGAGGTGTGTTTTAATACCTACACTTGAAGGCCATTTTTCAGAAAGGAAAATGATCTCTGAGTTACAAGCATGCAACATACTATTTATTCTGTACTTTACAAATACATATCTCATATTAAAAAAATACAAATTTTATGAAAAGCATAATTTCTTTCAATACTTTATCTCTGAATGAGAATGCCAAGTCACGCTTGCAAAAACAGAGACTACAGTAGAAGAATCACTGCAAAAGTAATAAATTCCTCAAAAGCTCTGTATGAAAAAATAACATAATAACAATAGCACATGGAAATACATTACAGCTCTTTCCTGGTACAAACTACACATTGAATAAGTCCTATTCTCAGAGCTGAACAACAGAGAAACTCATTAGACTGATTTAACATAGTATTGAAAATCTCTATCAATTTCTTTCTTACATTAATGAACACCTGCAGGTAAGTGATGAGAAAGGGAAACAAAACTGTGTTATGGAAAACATGAACATTGTGTCTCATTCTTTCACAACAAAAAGAAATAGCATCTCATTCGATAAAACCAAAAAGAATAAAGTTCAAGCAGGTACAAGAAGCTTGGTTATACTCAAAGTCTGGTTTAATACATCTCCTTTCAATACACAGGGACATAAGGAAATGGATTAAGCAGAATAGCTTAAAGCTGCCATAAAATAAGCCTACACAGACTCTTTGCTGAAACCCAGTCAGGAAAATCCCTGGCAGCAATAGAGAATGTGGGATGAATGGCTTGAGAGCAGCCCTGGGGAGGAGGACCTTGGCATGCTGGTGAATGGAAAAATCCATATGGGATGGCCATGTGAGCTGGCAGCCCAGAAAGCCAACCATGCCCTGGGCTGCACCCACAGCACCGCGGGCAGTGGGGCATGGAGGGACTCGGCCCCCTCGCTCTGCTGGGCTGAGACCCCACCTGAACAGCTGCACCCAGCCCTGGGGTCCTCAGCAGAACACAGGAACCTCCCAGAGCAGGTGCAAAGGATGGTCAGAGGGCTGGAACACCTCTCCTATGAAGAGAGCCTAGAGAAGAGAAGGCTCCAGGGAGACCCTACTGTGATCTTTCAGTATTTAAAGGATGGGCTGAGAGGGGTTGGGGGCAAGCATAATAAAGAGAGATCAAGCAATTTAAACTGCCCCTCATTTGGTCCTGTTTCTTTTGAAAACACAACTGCCCCTTCCAAAGCAAGATTATTTTACTGTGCATTAAGTGAACAGAAAGTTCTGCAAGAGTGTCACAGGTGAGAACTGGTTTATGAGGGCACCCTCTCCATTGCTTGGTAATGAAAACATGGTTGAGACAGAGAAATGGGAGGTGTGAATACATTCGTGGTTTATTTGAAACAGTTCAACCGTGAACTACAAATTAGAATCATAGAACAGTTTGGATTGGAAGAGATCTTAAGTTCCAATCCACTTCCACACTTGTGCCCCAGTAAGAGTTCAGCAGCTGTCACCCCTGAGTTGTGAGATACCTGTTCCCATGTAGCACCACAAAGAGGCTGGGCTTGCCACGTTATCAGGCAGGCCAAAAATCAAGATCAAAAGTAAAACCATCTACGCAGTCAACTTAGGTAGTGTGCACACATCATGTCACATTAGCTATACATGTGTGATGGGATGCATTTACTCTCTAGTCCAGGGTCCAAGCAAGCCAGTAACTCTGTTTTCCATCCAACAAGTTCACAGGAAAAAAAAAAAAAAAGAAAATTACTTTGCTTTATGCATCTGGAGCAGAATTTACTGGATAATCTTTTTAGTCACTTACAGTTCCAGATTTCATATGTTACTGAGGGGAAAAAAAGGTGTCAGACACCATGGGGAAATCTGAAGTTCAGAGAGCAGCAACTTAATCAATGAATTTTAGGAGACAAGAACTTCAGCAGTAAGCAAATGTCTTATTAGGCAGAAGGGATACAAGGAACTGCTTGATAATGCACTGAAAATACTGAAACATTCAAAGACAAAAATTAGACTCACATGTGAGTTATTTGCCAATTTCCACACTCTGTGGGGCAGTTTCTGATCTCAGAACAAAGAGTAGGATAAAAGCTAACACAGGAGCTGTCCAAAAGAGGTAGTATGGCTCAGAATAAATGAATGTCCATTATACCAAATAATAATCAGAATTGTAATGACTTCTGATGGAATATTTGTAAACCATATATTACGAAACAACGTGTATTAATGCTGTATCTCATAACCTACATTACACAGAGGCACAATGGAGCCTTTGAGACTAACTTTTTATTTATCATTTCAATAAGAAAGCACAGGTGTTCTATATAACATACCTCTTTCCTTGGCACATGAAACTGCTTACAACAAAATGTGCAAGAATAAAATTCAGAAAATTAAAAATGTTCAGAATTCCTGATACTATTTCTGGATGGTTTTTTTTTTAAAAAAGGTAACTATTTAATATTAAGAAGCTATATACAATGCAAAGCTTGATTTGAAATTTATTCAATAATTGTTCCTTTTTTGTTCTAAAATTAATTTTTTTTAATGTAAAAATATTTACCCACATTCACACTTGTTTTGAAAATCAGTGTGTGCAATGAGAAACCATCCATGGACACTGTAATGCACATGCTAAACTGCTTAGTCATGGTCTTAGAATAGGACTAGCAGTGAATCATTAGTATATCTTTACCACTTCCTAGTTTTACAGATGGGAATCTATGAAGGAAAAACCACCCATTAAATGTAACCTTGAACTTCTATTGTCATTTTTTTTTTTTCTAATGGACATCATTCAAATGCCAACATGCTTTAAAATCATGGGTAGTTTTACACTCTAATTTCCATGTGTTGTGCTTCTCTCCACCTGGTTCTCCTTCTCCCACAGGGAGCAGATTGTGCTGGCATACAGATGTAGACCAAAGATAAAAACCGAAGTGTCAAGGGCTTGAAAAAGCAAAGAAAAGTGCATGACTTGAAAAAATCCAGGCACATGTATTAAAAAACACACTTAAAAGAAAAACTATGTCAGAAGGATGAAAAAATCCTTTCCTTCTCACCAAAGACCATTCAGCCCCCTGCCCAGGGACAAAGAAGTCTTGCCTGCAACCACTGAGTGACATGGGCTGCTGCCAGACCTGTTGGCTCAGACAGAGTTGTGTCCCAGCATGGATGTAGCACTCTGGGACTCGAGCTCCAGACTGGGACAGCTTCCCAGCCACAGGATGATGAGCCCAGGCCACAACGACTAAAGGGCTGCTCTCCTTTTTGGTATGAATGACACCATTTGGGATGCCTCTGATAGTGGCAGAGGCGAGAGCTGGTAGGTAAGGGGGTCAGGTGGCAGGTAAAGCTTGTTATAGTGAGGTTTAAAGTGTATCTGACCCATCTGGAGGCACAGAATGAGGATGCAGAAGGAGCTGTGAGCTCCCTTGGACCTGCCTGAATGACTAAGTTGTCACTTGCATGGTCCTGACATCAATCCCACAGACACCACTACCCAGCGGGCAAACACTGATTTTAGGGTAGTTTTACACTTATGGAGCGCTTAGAGCAACAGGCCCCCACTTTGCAGAAGGCAATTTCTGGATTTATCAAGAGAATGAAAATGATTGTGGGCACAATCTTCTTACTGATCAGTTACGAATTGTGCACATACTAGTTTTTCAACACAACTTTCAGAAGTTTGCTTCATTCCAGAAAAGGAAACCTTCAGGAAAAAAGGCACCTAAATGGCTTCTATTATCACAGATGACAGAAGTATCTAAAAATAAAGCAAATCAGTACTGGAGATTTCTAAAGACTTAAGATGCCCTCAAATCAACTTCAGCGATGTGTGACTAAAATTACACTATTTAGAGTGATTTATTTTCTAGGGACAAATGAAGCTGAAACATGCAAGATGATGAAAAATCCTTTTCTATATCAAGAATGATTATACACTTATTTAATTTAGTAGAGAGTACAGTATAAATTACACTTCAAAAACTCATTTCCAGTTAAAATACATGTATAATTTTTCTTAATATTGAAACGGGTATTATTTTTCTGGTTTTAAAATTTTCTTTTTCTTCCAGATTTTTTAAAAAGGAAATTGAAAATTGACCTGCATTTCACGACACGGCTGTGGACCATTCCTATGATTACAATTCAAGCTTTGGTATTGATGAGTTAGTAGTTTTTATTTCCCAATAACTCTTGAATAGGTGTCTCAGGATTTTGAAAGTTTACATGAGCTTTAAAAATTACATGACCTAAATTGTGTGGAAAATATTTTAAGTTATTAAATAAAGAATGAATTAATTACTGTTTACAGGGTGTTTTTACAGTACTGTCCTGGTTTTGGGTGGGATAGAGTTCATTTTCTTCCTAGTAGCTGGTACAGTGCTGTGTTTTGGATTTAGGATGAGAATAATACTGATGTTTCAGTTGTTGCTGAGCAGTGCCTACTCCAAGTCCAAGGTTTTTAGTTTCCCATGCTCTGCCAGTGAGCAGGCACACAAGAAGCCAGGAGGGAGCACAGCCAGGAATGCTGAACTGAACTCCCAAAGGGCCATTCCCTCCCACAGAACATCCTGCTCAGTACATAAACCAGGCAGAGCTGGCCAGGAGCCAACAGTCGCTGCTCGGGGCCTGGCTGGGCAGCTTCTATGACATTTCTGTGTCCTAATCTGTAGTTCTTTACCACAGGAAGCACACAACTATACACAAATATGCACTACTGCAAGAATTGTATAATTCAATATCTTATAACTAGCAATTGTTATTTGGAACTTACCTAAACGTTTGCTCTTGCTTCCCTTGCCTGGCTCGATATACTTGCTCTGGCTGCATTAAACAACGTGTGGATTCCAGCAAAATGACCCTGCAGTATGGCAAATACACATAATGACCTCATTTTTAACTTGCAAAATGAAGATGAAACTCAGTTTATTCTAACTTTTAAACACAGGCTTGGTAAAGAAGCTTAGTATTTTTAAAAGTACTTGTTGTGGTTTAACCCCAGTTTTTCTGTTTAAGAAAAACTTGTTTCCTTGGCATCAAAAAAATGCATTTCCTGGTGTTATTTGCAAATCATCAATACAACACCTGATGAAACACTAGATTGTTGAACTCACTGGAAACATGATACAAAGAACATTTTATTTTAGATTCATTGTTCAAACGTTGCCCAGATTGATAATTACTTCTGGTAGTTATCAAGTAGCTTTTGAATGATATACATAAAACTAAATCACTTCATCACTTCTTCAATTATTTGCAAGAGAGTCATGCAAATCACAGGACTGATTACAGGCAACCTCACTCACCAGCTCAAGGACTTTCTGAAAAGAAACCAAAGACAGAAACTAAATGAACTCATGTGATTCCCACACACAAGGTTTATGGCAGAGGACATGCCTGGACCAGTGGAAACAGTCCTGTTAGAGGCCTGTTGTTATTATTATTTGGATATACCAATCCTATTCTGCGGGGCAAAAAGAAATTTAATTTGAAGCTTATGCAATACGTATATTCATGTTGCATACAAAAGGAGGTTTAAAATTTTCTGGAAGATGGTCCTTGCAAATGAATGAATGAGATGAACCAATGCTTAGTTCTATAGATTAACACAAAATATGGAGTCAGATCACATAAATATATTTTAAAGTGGCACAACACTATTTCTTTTGTATTAAGAAAGCGACTTCTATAACTCTGTAGTTGTTGTACTATGATGAATACAAATTAAAAATTAGATTAACTGATAGCGATGCAAGCCCCAAGGCAAAAGCATTTTTTTTCCCCTTTGCTTGTTTAATAATTTAAACAGCAGGATAAAACAGATTGGGGAAAAAATAACCAAAATTAATTAACATGGCTTTTTTCTCTTTGTAATCCTGCTGGACCTCAGCCAAACACAAAAATACAAGCAAGGTTCACGAACTTCATTTGATTAAAGCTCCAGCTTTATTGCCTACACTGAGATGGATTTCAATTAAGTCTTATTTATCTTCTTTATTCATTACAATAGCTTCCACTTCATAGTGCTTGTAACAATTTTGGTAGCACAAATCGCTATAACTTAACCTCAAGGTTTTACATTTTTAAGGAGAAGAAGAAAATTATGGAAAAGAGTGGATAAAACAGCATGATCATTAAAGATGTGCCTTGACAGCACTATCTACCTGAATATGCCATCAGTTCTGAAGGGATTAGTAACATTTAGGGTAACTTTCTTTAGCTCATAACATGGGGATTTGCACTTTAAAATACCCTAAAAGAGAAAAAAAAAATTACATTGATATGACAAAGTTGCTAAACTACATAAACAAACAAACAGGCAAATATGAACACAACCAAGTGTTTGACCACTGGTTCTTTTTAAACATACATTAAACTTCACCATGTTTTAAAAACGCTCCCAAATGATAACACAAGACCAAGATTCAATTTACCAAGGTTTTTCCCTTCTTATCTCTACATGTTCTCTATTTATTTCTCTTCCTAACCTTCCTTTCTAACATCAGTGTCTATTCCTATGGTATAAAGAGACTCACAGAAACACCATGTGCATCACACACATATATGCTCTGACTGTTTCTGGGACATACCGTAAATCTACACCCTGTCCACAGTTAAAAAGCCCAAATAAAACCAGAAACATCTAATACAAGTCTGCAATCCTACACGTGACAAATGAAATCACTGGCCTGAAGCACAACACCTCCCTACTGGAATTGCCAAGTTACTGAAAGGGCTTCGGGTTTATTTTCAGAGCAATCGGTACAAATTTTTACAATTTACTGAGGATCTAAATGTGATTTTTATCCTTGCGAATCCTACATATTCCTCTTGGGATTTTTCTGCATGTACACAGACTAATATTGAAATTCTGAAATTCGCAGTTCTAAGGCCAAAGCTGATGGTAACTCACATTTTCATTCTTACCTCCGTTCACTTTTGTTTGAATAACAGTATGTTCTGTGAAAATATTAATCATAAACACAAACTTACAGCAGGCTCAATGTGCTTGACTTCAGATTTCAGAGAGAATGCCAGTGTGGCAGCATCTATTCCATTGGAGGTCAGCAGCAACACTGCTTCAGCAGGGCGCAGGAAACGGATCGTGAACTCCACATTCATAGATGCCTGTTTCCTAGGGAGGAAAAAAAGATCATTTTTAAAAAAATATTAATTAAAAAAAACCAAACAAAACCGTGACTCAGAAATTACTCAGAAGTGTACTTTCAGGAACACTTTTCAGTCTTTGTAAGGTAAGGGGCCTAGAAAAGAAAGCAATTTGCATCTTCTGAAATACTTTGTTGTTGTACAATCTTCTGCCTAAGAGCACCTTAAAACATTCTAATAAAAGAACTACACAGATAAAGAATAATACTGAATCCCTTTTATGCCATCAGCATGTAGCAGCTTAAGTTTTCTTCCAACACACACCAGCACAGGAAGTTTTGTCTCCTTTCAGCACCACCCTAAGTAAACAACAGTTTAATGTACGCTCCTCTATTGGAATAGGCTTTTCTGACTTAAACACTCAAACATCCTGTTATGCATGTTGTGAGGCAGATCTAAATGTCCTTAATCAAATTCTCATTGAAGATTGAGAAAGAAATTGGTAAAAAAAAAGCTCCAGAATAATTAGTAAAGCTGAGCAATTAGGAGGCAGAAAAACTTAAAGTTCTCTTGTACAAGTAACAGCGTCTCTCTGATGGGAACACGGGAGCAGGGGAGACCACACAGAATGAGAGTTCAGACTAGGTAAAAGTTTAGACTTTATTTGCATCACTCCTCCAGTGAAGCAAGAACAGTAAGAGAAGTTTAGTGCCTGAAGCTCGCAGTTTGAGGCTCTCAAAATCTCTCTCTGATTTTCAGATTGATGTCTTAAGAAGGCATGAAGGTCACACATTAGTGTGTAGGATTGTTCTAAAAGTAGTAGAATCTAAAGGTATTTCTATACATATGACCAGAGCAGAGAGAAGTTTCTCTGAACAGAAAAAGGCTTATATTTTAAGAGTTGTAAGACTATCTCAAAATACGTATCAAAAAGTCAGTTGACTGGTTTATACTTTCATTGTAATTGCATTCTATATAGATAATGAAATTTTAAAATTTCCCCCCGACAAACTGTATGAAAGAGAAAGAAAATAATCTATAGTAAAATCTTCAAAATTTCTTAATTAATTCAGGCTGATTCACTTCAAAGAAATTCTTCCAGTGTAGTAAAAGTTTATATTTATAAACTAGAGATTTGTTAACTGTCTCTTTGGAAGAGATAGCAGATACTGAAGTCAAAAAGAAACCTCAATCTAAATCAGCCTTCCTCATTAAATAATTAATAGGAACTCTGCAGCCTAACAGAATAGATTTTAAATAGAGGGCAGAGGGAACTTGTCTGATTTTTCGGTTTTCTGCCAACTGGGAATTCTAAGAAAGAGGCAAAAAACTGACAGTGGCACGTGAAATATGCCTATTATGTATTTTATCTATATATACTCAAGAAAGTAAGTGGTGAAGTAGAGAACTTGTTATACCAAGCAGCATCCCATGTCTCCAATAGATTCATGTTAGTTTACGTTTGGTTCACAAATTTGATAATAAAAGCTACTTTTTCAAGTGAATTCAATGCATACATCTCTTCCTATAAGTTGAGTCCTGCGAATGATGGCAGAAGTTCTCTAAACTTATTTTGCTGGTAGTAGTGGCAGGATTTGTCCCTGGATGACAGCTGCTTTGAAGGAAACTTCTGGTAGGTCCTTTACCTATTTCTTATGATGGATCAGGATGGGGAAAAACTACCTTGGCCCCTGAGAACTGGATGGTGATAAAGAGAACACCAGCATCTTTAAAAAAACACTTGGGGAAGAGTAAGGGACCCTTAAGCCTCAAAACTATACCAAATCTGTATCAAATTCAGTTCATGGAACTGTTCTACAATTTCGTTCACTCTCATTATTACAATTAGCTCTGTCCATACCCACTTCATTTGATACACTGTAGGGGTCAAAGATTCTTGACTTTCTTTATCAGATAAGCACATACCACCTTTCAAAAAAAGGAGGTACATGCTCCTATTTGTTACACTTCGGTGTAGGAAAACAAAGAGTTGTTTGAAGGGATGAAATTTGCAGTTTAAGGCCAAGAGAAAACACTAGATAACAGAATCCAAGTGGCTGTACATTGCAAGCCAATCATTCTTCAGTTGCTTCTGATAACTCCCATTTTGGACAAGCATTTTCCTGAGAAAGCATACCCATATTATCTGTGGCAGAAAGCTGGATTAAGTAACTTTCTGAGGACACTTCCTGCACTACTTTCTATGTTCTGTGCTTTGCAAACTCTTACGATTAAAAAGGTTGTCATTCAGATACGGGGTTTTTTTCCCTCAATAGCTAATCACCTTCCCTACTTCCAGTCTGAATTTGTGCAACTCCAGCATCAAGGTGTTGCTGTCATAAAAAGAGTTTTGTTCTATATTGTTTGTAGTTAAACAGGTCCCTTTCTCAGGGAAATACTGATGAAGTCATCTTCACCATTTTTCTTGTTAAAATACCCACACTGGGCAACTTGTAGACATGTTTACGTCAGATGTGAGAGCTTAGAGACCTTTATGGTATTCATGGTGTGAACTGCAAGTCTATAATGGCAAAGTGCAGAGTCCTGGAGAGTGGGACTGTCAGATCAAAAATTAATTACATCAATTACATTGCATCTATATGGAAGATATGACACTCAGCTACACTGAGAATGTTATGCACATTACTGTAACTTCCTAACCCACCTGTTGCCATTGTGTTCTAACACAAAGAACCTGCAACACTCCCACATATCTCGCCAGTTTTGGAGTTCCTAAATACTTCCATCAGAGTACTAAGAAAGCTATTAAATACAGAAAAGCTATTTTTCATTTAGTGATCATGGTTCCAAGTAAGATTACATTACAATAAACTCTGCACAGGTTACCAGTGCATGACTGTCATTTTCACCAGCTTTTATTTCTATGCAATTTTTCAAATATTTGTTGCTATATATAATGCCAAACAGTTCAACAACAAGGTTATGCACATTTACTTGTATCTTGATTTTGTTTTGTTTGCTATTTGTTGGCTTTTTTAAAGGTGAAGTGAAAAACAGCCATGGTATTGACCTTTCAGAGAAACACATGATACTTCCAAGGATTTCATTTTTATGCTAATTCTAATTTGAAGTAATTGTAAAGAAAATGGAATCAAATCAGCCTCACAGTTTGTTGAAAACATGTAATTATTTGTTGTTCCCCTTGCATATATTTATAATAGCCATGTCATTTAATAATGAAATATTGATCATCCTTAAAGAGCACTGTATTTATGTTGAGTCCTCTTGAATTTGACCACCTATATTTGAAAATTTTCTTCTTCACAGTTTATTGTCATAAAAATGTTGACCTTTGTTTTCCTTTTCACAATCTCTAATCCATTTTGCCTCTAAAATAATGTCTTGCAGATGAATGTAACAATTCCTGACAGCCAGAGACACTGCTACATTCCTCGTCTTCACTAGTCTAGTTAAAAAGGGACTAGTGAAAATCCTGTTTCTAGTCACAAAGACACATAGCACAGAAAGAGCAACATTAGCAAAACTACAAAGATGGCAATATGAGTATTTCTGCTTCCAAAAAATATAACAGCCTATGCTTTCCCAAAATTAAGTCTCTCCAAAAATCCTCAGATGGCTCTGAGAAATGTAATATATACAAATAACTACATCTCTCATCCACTGAGGCAGGGAGAGAGCTTGAGGGCAAAAAGAACCAGTCTCACACTACTACCAAACCTCTGTCATGGTCTCTTAAATTTTCAGTTGACTTTCAAGCAAGGAAAAAAAAAACGAAATCTCAAAAGAAAAATAATTTACCTGCTCGTGCATCCACAATGCATTGATCTACAAAATGGAAGTCCAGTTCAGAGGAGGTATTTCAAGTTTAGTTGGAGAAAAAACCCAAAATACAGGAACAGCAAATTCAAACTGAAAATTAAAGTTTTGGATACACTGGGGATAAAAACATATGTATTTGACACAGATGACTCCCCTACTGATCTGAAGGCTTATATTCTGCTCTTAAAGCCCTATTGAGCTAAACTGAAACATAACTCTAGATTTGTTCTAGGTTAAGGAGAAAAATACTGACCTTTATACCAAATAATTTTGCCCTGTTTGTAGTTGAACACATTTCTAGTGTTCTATCACACATAAATTATTGTTTATATTTCTGTAATGCTAAACTTAATACTACTACTAAAATACCATTACTTACTTAGGGGCAATGGTGACAGTGTTTCCTTTTGGCAATGAGAAATCACCAGCATCTCTTCCTATAAGAATAGCATTGTAAATCAAAGCTTTTTTGCTTGGGTTTTTCAGACGTACCTATTGCACAACAAAAACAAAATCAGCCTATTCGTACTCCATTTTTAGAGTATAATAGGTGTGTTCTGGATCTAAGTTCCAAAACACAAAGTAAGGATATAAAAAAACATGAGAGTACTTCAGATAACCAGGTAAATAATTTTTCTTCCAAGGGGGTATAGATTTCCCACAGACTATGCAACTTTAATTTTTCAGAGTATTCTTTCTGCAGTGTGTGCCGCACTTCTATGCCTGTTAATCTCTTGACTCTCTTTGATCTCAGATTTGTCAAATTTGTGGATTTTTTTTCCTGTGTTTACAAGCATAGGGAAAAAACAGCCGCAGAAGTGAAATCCCACAACTGAAGAGAGAAAAAAATAAGAGATGCGTGCTTTCATCTTCTGATTTAGTAGCCAAATGACATGGAACTTACTAACTCTTTTTTGTAGTATATACATAAGATAAATGCCTATGTGCACACAGTGTTTTAACCTTGCACTACTACAAATCTAAATTCCATGGGTTCAGTACCTGTTTAATAACAGTTGCATGGAGAGCACCTGTAAATTCTATCGTGTTCTTGGGTAAGTAGTCAGGGAGACTGTCATACAGGTAGACACACAAAATAAGCATCATGATAGGGTTTGGATCACAGATATCAGCAGCCTAATATTGAAAACAAAAAAGAAAAAAATAACCAGATATTCAGTTAAAATTTTGCCTGTATAGTTTAAAGATATGAGGATGAAGAACAACCAAAGTTTAAGGCAATTCTTACTATACAAGTACTGTCAATCTAACCTGCAATAACTGGATTGTGCCTATACCTAGTATGAATATGAATTTTGTCAATGCACAAAATAAAAGCCTAATTATTGAAGACACGTTCTGGTGATAAACCTAGGCTAAAAATTAAACCCCACATTAACCCCTAGGTTAAGTTCTCCTTAAACTACAACAAAATCACATTTTCCCCCCACATTTCAGCAGAAACAGATGTTCATTTTATTAAAATGAAGCATAACGGAAAAAAAGCAAAATCTACTGTATAGAAAAACATGTCCTTATTATGTCTAAAAAAAAAAAATAAAAGCGAAGTCTTTCTGTTTAGTATGTAAAATACCAGCCCAGATGCTCCTACATACAGTTTTGCAACTATTTACAATGTCACCATCCAACTAAATATATAGTTGTTTTTATTACAGAAACTAAATTGCTTTACACAAGGTAGCACGTATTCCTACATGTAAAATATTTGATTTACAGAAAAGTATTTCAACGGTAGCTGGAAAACATGTCAATGCTTTAGTTCTCAGCAATTCTGGTAGGTCAGTAGAGACTTGTAGAACTATTAACACAGGCTGAAAAAGGGAGAAAAAAAATTACTCTTCTGGACAGTCTTTAGTGTGGCAAGAGAGATGTACAGATATATTTATCATCTTAACTACCTGAGTTACCTTTTATTTTCAAGTAGAAGTTTATTTAAAGTGCTCAAGGTAAAGTTCTCTTGCCCTGTGAGCAGCCAAGCAGCACATCCTACTGCCAGAAGTTCTCACTGAGCTCCCTCTCTAAGCTCCTGAGAGAGTGAGCACAGCACTGGGCACTGAGCTGGAGTCTGCCTGTAACTCTCCACAGTTTCTTAGATAACGTTTACCCTTGTAATTCTTATGATTAATTTCACATACTCTTCATGCATATGTAATCGTATTTCTCATCTTGTATTTTTATTTGATTCCATCACTACTGTTTTTTAATATTCAAACTTTAGGGTGCATTTACTATGCAAAGTAAAAAAGCTTCTACCCTGCAAAAGTCTTTAAACCTGAAGTCAGAAAAGTATTCTGAGTTTTTCCGTTCATTTATCTCAGCAATTGCTATTGAATGTTAACAGGTTATTCCAATACAGCTGTGGTTTTACACTTCTGCTGTTCAGCTTCCTGCATTTTCACTTAAGATAGCAAAGATACCTGAGTAGATTACCTGTTGAAGCCTACCTTTCTTTTGTGACCTACTTCTTTCTACTCATTTCCACTTAGATCAGAATTTATTACCTCAGAAAATATTATACTATTTTATCCTGTGCTGAATTCATAAAACTGTCTTTGTGACACTCATCTACTACTGGAGGAACTAAATTTAAAAATAAAAATCAAAAATGGAGTGTACCTCTTAACAATATTCATGAGAAAATCCAGTCTATAAATAGTATATGCTTTAAAAAATATGTGTCAGCAAACAACAGTAATTTAGTTTAACAGATTAATGCCTTGAATTATGAATACTGGAAAACAATGAAGTCGCTCAAAATACAAAAACCCGACTCTGTTTTTAAAGCCATTCTCCTTTGTCCTGATGCGCTTGGATGTGGAGAGGGATGTGGTTCTTAAATGACACCCAGAAGCAAGACTGAGGCACCAACAATGCCAAATGCTGGGTCCCCCAAACACAGGAGAAACTTTATTCTTATAACAAAGGAAGGGAAACAGGGGGAGACAAGAAAGGAGGAAAGGCAAAAAACTATGGTCAGAAGCACAGCAAAGATTACCACCAGCACCACCACCACCACCACCAGGAGATGCTGCTCGGAGGTTGGCTGGGCAGGAAGGACAGCAACGAGTTGTGTCCACAGCAGTGGCAGTCCAAGGGGCCACGGAAGAAGAAGTGGAGGCAGAAGTGCGGGGAGCAGCAGCAGGGGCAGAAGGAGCAGAAGCAGGAGGCAAAGAATTTCCTGCTCAAAGTACTCCATCTTAAATCCATATCTTAATCTTTAACGGGATTTGGAAGCCGAAGACTTCCAGACAGTTAAACTTCATTATTGCAAAATCTTAGATTTTTTTAGAGTGATTGAAAGTGCCATCTGTTCCAGACTTAATAGTGTCTCAGCTTGTGTTGTCACCACCATCCTCACATGAATTAATGCAAAGCTGTCCTGAGAGTTCAGAAGCAGTGACTGCCTGAGTCAAGAACTTTGCCAATGCTATTGGAACATTTTAGCCTGCTAAATTTAAGAGAAAGCTATCAGAAAAAATCACAAACTAGGACAATTTAGGAACAGAATTAATGTATCTTATTTTGTTGCTTTTATTGCTGAAGTACAAGATAATTTAGACATTTCTACAGTAATCTTAGGAAAGTATATATGAATTCCAATAAATCTGTATAAAATGTACCCTTAGAATTAAAACACAGACCTCAAAGGTCCAAGATCTGTTCCTTTTTGTGGTGTCAATTGATTATATAGCTTTGTTTAAATTCCTAGTCTGTACAGAGGTGGATTTTCCCACCTAAAAAACATTAATATCTAAAAGATATGCTGAACTAATAATACTGCAGTACTGTAGACATTTTAGTCTTAAAACATGCTAGGTGCATTAAGGAGAATATCCTAGAATTCTGCTTCCACATCTAATGTGTTTAGTGCCTTTTGCATATTCAGCATCCAGACTCCGTCTTTACATGCTGAGGTGCCTGTTTTGTTTTTCTTAATAAAAATTGAGGTAAAACATGCCTTTGTTTAGAGGGTTATACCCAGGTTACTTTTTATGCTTCCTGTGAGTCACAAGTATATGAAGCAGCAGATCTGCTTGGTTTAGCCTGTCATAGCAAACCATTTATAACTGTATTATCTGTATCAGGGATTAAGAACAGGTTGCTGGTACACCTGCAAACAGCAGAGTTAATTTTTCCCTGTAATTGTAACAGAATTGAGTGGGGTGAAAAAAAAAAAAGCTGTATTTGAGGTTCCTTTTATGCTATTTTGTTCACATCCCAGCTCTACCTCTGATTCATAATACTATCAATTCCTTTAGAAAGTTTCCTCATAGACTTTTAAACACTGTCTATTAGACTGTATCTTCTGCTCTTCCAGCCAGCCCAGCATGCTCCACACCCATCCCAGCCCATCATAGTCCCTGACATTCACTTTGCTCATGATGGAAGCTGCATCAAATTCTTCAAGAGAGTTAAGTGACCTGAAACAAGTTTTTACTAGTTTTGTTAAGGGCGGGATTTTTAATGACTCGGCAAGCACAGTAGAGAAGGAAACTCAGAGGAAATTTGAAAATTTAAACAAGTAATAGTCTGGTAACTAAAACACACAACCAACACATGAAAGATAAGAGCATTTAAACCTGCAATGCAGCCTGGCCATTGCTATTAATGGGCCATAAGGTTTGTACTGAATTCACAGACCTTCAGCACTGGGTTTGACAAGCTGTCTCTGTCTGAAGGCTCGCTGACCAGCTTGGAGATCTTTGCTTTACTTGGTTTAGCTGTGACAACAACTTTTTTTAATTATTCAGGCCTCTGTGACAGATTTGTTTTCCTTTTACCTTTACATGGCACTACCAGAACTACCAGATATAATTAACTCCCAAAAGGACCATTAAAGAAACAATATTCACCATATGTAAAGGTCACCATATATGGAAAAGTTGGAACCACAGGTCAATACAAAAGACAGATGTAAAACATATAACATATAATAACGATCCCAGGTGGATCCTAGACTGAAGAAGAAACTAACAACAACAACAACATTGTATTCCTCCCAAACAGGAGTTTGGAAGCTGATGACTTTGAGTGTTACTCTCAGCAGCAGTCCAAAGGTACCACCTTCTGAGTGCATCAAACAGGGCACTCGGGGGCCTCCACGATCACACAGGTGCACGTGTCACCAGTCATTCACACAACTTCTGTCACCACTTCTTTTTACGTTTAAGTGCATTATGTTTGCTCTTAAATATAGTTTTCTAAATTGCCTCCCGGTGTCAACAATGAATTCCATCAGGGTTTTCACTGTGTGATTTACGATGCTAAAATCTGAACTGATTTAATCCTGTGTTCAGATAGTTGTATACGTGTGATTCTACAAAGGAAGGAACTACGAAAATTCCTTGTAATTAAGTGTACTTATATGGAGCAGTATTTTGGTCTTCCTCATACGGTAGCCCATGATGGAACAAAACTGTTTCACTAAAATCTCACCTTGATGTGCAATAGTACTATTAAAAAAAAGCAAAAATAAAAATATTAACCTATATAAAAGCTGCTACTATATAAAATCATTTACCTTTATATCTATGTTCAGACCGACAGCTCGCAGAGCCTTCACAAATATCAAACAGTTGTGCAGAAACTGTTGATGAGTTTTTGGATCAGTATACATCCTTATAAAGTGAGTAGCAATCTAGACAAGACAGAGAAATCCAACTCTTAATCTTCCACGGAGCAAAATTACTGATTTTGCATTTTTGCTCTTTCAGCAATTCACGAGATCTAAACTTCAAACTGAAATTCCCTATTGAGAATACACCCAGTAAAAAAAAAAATTATTACTGAAATAATACCCTACGAGTTGCTAAATGTTACGGTTGGTTTTTTTCTTTTTAAAAACCACACAGGCCAAGAGTGCTGTTAAGGAAACTTCCCTGTCTGACCACCCAGGAGCCACCTGGGCGTCCCCTGAGCTGGGACCGAAGGGCCATCACAGCTTCAGTGAGCCCACGGGTGCCCCGCTTGACTCCCTGCACACCTGACGCTCTCACAAGGCCTCCTTACCAGCTCAATCCCTGGTTTCCTATAGCACAGTCTCACACACCTGGATCCTTGAAATATTCTAAACTCAGTGCAAATGCAGAATAACAGCTCAAGCTGGTGCCTCTGAGGAGGGACCCCAAACAAAGGAAATCCTGGGCCACCCAGAGCTCAACCTGCAGTTGCACCCCGAGCTGCCTGCACTGAATGTAACCCTGAACACCGCAAAGGCAAACAAGGCCTGGACAAGCCCACTGACATGAATGAACTGTATAAAACTCGCCAAATATTAAGAAAACTCCTTACCAAATATGGACAATAAGCTGCCACCTGTGCTGCCAACACCAGACCATCTAGAAGATCTCGGTCAAAATTTACTATCCATCTCCTCGGTGGTACTCCACCTGATTGAAAAACAGAGCAAGATTAATGAGACTCTTCTCCCCAGGAGGCTTCATTTTGTTCTAGATAGATAGATAAGACGTTGCTCTAGACAACCATTTGAAATCGATGAGTATAGGAAAGAACTGATAAAGGAAACAGCTATTCAGGCGTAGAACTTCCCAGGCATATTTCTCTTCTAGAGCCATTGCTAAAAACATGAAGAATCTCACCTAAAATATTCTAACTATTATTCATACACTCTGCTACAGCCTGTAGGAATATTCATCACAACAGAATGGAAGGCAAGTAAACTAAACTTAGCCTCAGAGATTAGGAATCTAAACATGTAAAGTTTTTATTTTTATAGGCCTAGGATTAGTAGGGTTATTGAAACTCATGAAAACATGCAGGAATCCTTCAAAGTGGCAATGGTTAAGCACACAAAAAGGGAAGAGTTGCTTATTAAATTATTTGGCACAAATGCAATATAAATGAAAGCTAACACTTAATTCCTGTAGCATAGATCACCATTTCTACAGCTGTGTTGTAAGGGAAGCTATTTCTAATTTTTTTTTTTATTAGAACAAAACTGTTTATTAAGAAATTAGTTTATTTATAATTTCTTATTTGGAACATCCATATCTTAAGTATTTAACACACCATTTAAACAACATTCTGAGTCATAATAAGCCATAGGAAGAAAACAGTCACTTGAAAGCTCTCAACCTGAAATGTAAGAAGTTGCTGACATACCAGTAACAAAGTGCTTTAAGTCACTGTCTTTGCCCAAATAGCAGTACTTTGCTCTCTAGATAATATGCTGCATTTGAAAAATCAACACGAAGAAGCTGATCCATTTTTCAGGAGAACAATCTGGTCACAACCATTCAAGTACCGAGTCATGCCTTCTCTGTTGCATTATTTGCCGTTTCTTCCAGCTGCTACTGCCAAGACACCTATTGCTCAGGTTTCTTTGTTTCCATTACTGCCCCAGGTCCAAGCTCCCAGATTTAGGAAACACTTTGGACTTCAGCCATCTGCAAGGTTTTCAGATATACGGGGATCGTGCTTTCTCATACAGGACAAATCATACAGCTTCCATTTCACAATTACACTTTAAAAAAAAGTAGTTCAGCCAACAACAAAGTGCTGTACCATATTCTAAGCAAAAAAACAACAGGAGCAGATGCTGCACAACTTCAGCAGCAAAGGTATGTAAACTCATCTGAGCTGAACTCTGGGCATTGGTAATGATTTTACTCTGCCAGCTCTTCAGTGTGGTGGTGTTTAGGCTTGGTCCAAAATCCCTTACTTTCTCCTATTCATGCTGTGAGTCAATTTATGCATTATTCTAGATATTCATTAAATGTATGTTCAGTTAAAAAAAAAACACCTGTATTTAAAAGAGTATTTTGAATGAATACTTCATTTTCTGTACGTTTTCAAATCAAAATTAAAACATGCATTAAAATTTTGCTGTGACAAAATTACTTTTTTTCTTTATTGTGTAACAGAAACCACTTCTTTTTCAAGCAGAAAACTCAAAGTTCAATGGTCCTTGATAATTCCAGACTGGAAGGTACCAAAGATGAAGTCTGACTGGATATATAACATCTCCCTGTTACATTAGACAGGAACAGTAAATGAGGGCCTGAACATCTAAATTGGAACAGTAATAATTAAAACTAAATTCAGACCTCTATTTTACAGATCTCTACAGTAGGAGACATTAATTTCATCCCATCTCTCTGGTAATCTGCTTGCAGTTATTTCAAAAATATATGCCGTAGTCACTGCAAAAACAAATACTTTAAAAATATCAAGATACAGTTTAAAAAGCGTACTTTCTTCCTAGAAAGTCAGTCTTTCTAATATAAATCAGTCATTTTATTGATCAGAGTTTGCACCTATCAAAATCTAAATAAACTGTCTTCTTTTTTTATTAATAGAATTCTGACTCACTCTCAGCACACAGTATCAGTATTTTTAATAAACCACCATTTTCACGTTTTTAACTTAACTACTTCTGCTTTATCAGGTGCAATATTGAACTGTACTTCTGGTTAGTCATCTAAATTGATTTGCTCAGCCTGGTTATGGAAACCACTAAACCCACACAGTTTTATAATAAAATAAACTTTATTGCTTATCCCACTATAAGTTTGATTTTAAATGAACTATTAGCTGCCCTCAGTCTTCTGGTGGGAATATTACAAGAGCACACTTAAGCAATACCAGAGAATCACAGAAGGGTTTGGTTGCAAGAGACCTTAAGGATCATCCAGTTCCAACCCTCCTACCATGGGCAGGGACACCAAACACAGTCCCTGTGCAGCTTCTTGCGTCTTCACTAATCCTTTCTTTCATGATGGTAGAATTGTCTGTGTGCCAGCAAAGCGGGTGTGGGAACAAAGCTGGCTTAAAAAGAAAGTATCTTTACTTTTCAATCTGAATCACACAAGCCGGTTTGCCATGCTGCCACATGACACGTGCCAGTGGGAATGAAACATGGTGGCACCATCGCTCAAAAAGCATTTACTGAACTATAGCTTTGTAGTCTATGTAAGTCAGAGCATAAGGAAAAAAACCCATGAAGTGGAATATTTTCCCATGTTAACTAAGGAAATACTTCTGTTAGCATTTTTGTTGGTTTTCAGTTAATTCTATTATCAATCAAACTACTTATCTCAAATGCTTGTGAATAAATTAGTCAGAAAACATAATGTATTTTTCCTAATTACATCAAATCTAGCAGAACACCTGCCAGCTAACCACTCTGCAGTAATTAAGTTTTTTAATATATTTAGTCAATTTTCATAGAAATAAACAATGGAAATCAGAAGTATTACTCAGGATACCTCATTTTCCCCACGGCATGTAAATACATTGAATTTCATTTGCATTGGCACTTCTTGAAAAAAAAAAAGAAATTACTAGTGGATCTTTAAGGTAAAGATTCTTAACCAATGTCATGCTGAAAACCTGACTGATGGGTGTTGTGGGCCAAAAATAGCTTCAAACATGAACACTAAAAGGGTAGAAGGGGGCAGGAGGAGAGGAAATCATCCAAAATTTAACTTCTGAATTCTGAGACAGATTCCTGCTACTTGCCAGCTGCCTCCCATTGGCACTGGTTGCAAATTTTGATAACACCAAGACTGAAATGTCATGTTCTGAATTCTCCCATTAATGAAGAGGACAGAGACAGAAGTCCCAGTGAGGCTGATCACAAGCTGCGTTCTGCATATAAACTAACGAAAATCTGGGCACTTGGAGTTACGAAAGGAAGAACAGGCCAAAAAGAAGCATTTCCAAAAAGAAGCAGTGGTCTTGAAGAGACAAGAATGGACTGGAAAGAAAGTGAAGACATTCATAACCAGAGGAAAGATCTTGGAAGAGGGAGAAGATCCTGAGGATCAGAGAGATGCAGAGGCAAATGGCAGCAGATGGGATTGGTGCCCGTGAGCAGCAGCACAGCACGGACTGGCAGCACCTGGCCCTGCCGTGCTCGGGTCAGTTTTGGCCTCCCTGGCGCAGAGGGAACTCAAGACCCCGTGACCAGAGCGCTCTGCAAAGCAACTGGGTATGCGAAACCACTGAGCAGGGCGAGCTGGTTTTAGGACAGACCCACTGTCCCGGCCCGTCACAGGGTGTTTTATCCTCAGTCTCACCCATGACAAGTAAAAATATTTCATAAATGAAAATAATCAAGCAGGATTAACTGGGAGTGAATGTGCAGCCACTTACGAGGGTAACATTTACCACGGTTATGGAAACCTAAAAATACACTGCAAGAGGCCTCTGTGACCTAAAATGAGAGTAGTTTTTTCAGTTGTTGATCCCACTCAGTGCTGAAGAAAGTAACATTCATAGTCAATTCAGTGATTTGGGACTAACTTAAATCCTGAATGTATTTATTTTTAATTGGATTTTTTTTTTTAACTTGTAAAGGTATCATATTGCCTGCATGTAGCAACCAAGCATAACAGCATGGTCCTCATCTTTTTGTGACAGGTTTAATCAACTGCTTTCTTCATTCATTTTATAAATAAACAATAAACAAACTCATTTCCAGCTAGTAGTGCAGTCTAATTATTCATCCTTCTTTTTTTTCTTGTCACATTTATTTTAAAAGGCCAGATCCATTTAGTTTTCTTAAAAACGCTGCCTTTAAAAAGTCACTGCAACACATTTTACATCAATTACTTAATACACAGTGCCACTCCTAATTAATCCTGAATGCAGAAAAATAAGATTTCTCAAAACCAAAATGTATGTTTTCACTCTCTCTGCCAACAAAGACACAAAAAAAAAAGCAAAATGTCTTCACAGTCCCTCTTTGGCTTGAAAATGGTCTTATCTTGCTAAATCGGTAGCAAGGCTACAGCATAACCTCCTATTTTTTGCAACATAAAAAACCCTGGTTATACATTTCTATGATTAGATTTCAAGTCTCAAGATTTTATTGTGGGATATGAAAACTATTTTCCAAATGGGTTAACCAAGGGAATACCTATAACAATTCTACACAGAAATGACAACCCCCCTATTTGCTGGCAGGATAACAAGGAATTGTCACCATAATCTCCTCTAGGAAAAAAATCGGTCTATTTTTTTTGACATGTAGATGATACAAAGGACCAAAAAAAAATACTGCACATTTTAACCTCAGCAAGATTTTGATTCAATTCTCTGTCATAAAGGAGCAATGAAAAGGTAGTACAGGGAAAAGATAATGTCAGGGGGAACACAAACTACACTGAAAAACAGTAACCCTATGAGCTGTCCACAAAAAAGTCCTAGACTGTACACTGTCCAATATTTCCATATGCAATTTGGAAAACTGCCTTGCTCCAACCTGAAGATACCACAAAGCACATTAAAGAACTGTATTTGGGAAGAAAAACCAGTTGCAAGTACTCATGAGGAAAGGACTATAATTTAAGACCTCGAACAACTGGAGTAATCTGAAACAAATGGGATGAAATCCAATACTAATCCTTGCAGCCTACTACACTTAATTAAGAATAATGCATTACACAAACACTAGATGGAAAACTGGATAGAGGGAATTTCTGCAGAAAATAATCGCAGAAAATAGTAAACTCCTACTATTGCAGAAAAAGCAAGCACTTTGCTAGGATGCATAAACAGCAGAGTTGTATCACAAGCACACAGACTAATCCTCTCACTTCTGTTCAGTTCCAGTGAAGTCTCACCTGGTACAAACCTAGGGCACCAGACTTCAAGAAAGATAGATAACTAAGGGAGTTTATCAGAAGCAAAATGAGCTGAGAACACAGAAAGACTGAAAGAACAGAAATGTTTTACCAAGAAGGGGCAGAGGGAGAAACTGTGGCAGAAGATATCAAGCTGCAAATATGTATAAAGTTACTAGAAAAGCAGATTCATTGCACACCATATTTTAAGAAGTGAAAGGGGGGACTTCAGCACTAGCAGAGAAAATTTTGGGTTATGTAAGAAAAAAGGAAACTCTTTCAAGTGGAAATGAGTGTGAAATACTGGCACATATTTCCTAAAGAGGACCACAGAATCTCCTTTTTCAGAGATTTTTTTAACAGCCTAGGCAAGTACCCATCCAGGTATATTCAGTATAGTGTTTGTACATGGGAATATAAAGCAGATTATTCCTGTTCTCATTCTTCATTTCCTACCCTCTGGGATTTACTGTGGAGTTTTTTCAAGTTTCACTTTTATTAACTGATCCATCAGGATGCTTTGTCTCATTGACTTACTAAATTAGGTAGCAAACTAGGTTGCTAAAAAAGTATCTCTTTGAAGAGTGATGGCAGTAGTTTTATTCAAAGGAAGACCCCAGAAAACTACTACTCGGATCAAGGGTTCCCAGCAATCTTCAAAGCCATTGTTCCCAATGGTTATGCAATCAAACATTTCACTGTTTCAAAGTGGTTAACACATCCCACTTCCAACAATGAAAATTAAATCTTTAAAGCTGTTGGCCCCTCTTCTGAAAATCAGGAAAAAAATTATACCCAATCTCATTTCAAATCCATAGATGAATGTATTCTTTAGCATCAGTTTCACAAAAAAAAAAACCTTGGGAAGCCACAGTCATGAGCTTCTTCCTGATGGAACACTGGTTAGCCCTCCCAAAAAAACCCCACTACACTTAAACAACTTCTCCACCACAAACACCACATCACATTTCTTCTGGAAGAAAAAAATGACCGCATAAAATTACTCTTGGCCTTAGAAAAAAAATTCCAGTAAGAAAGGAAAGAAGTTGTAATGCAGAAGTATGATATATTGGTATTATCTGGATAAGCAGAAGTAGGATGTATTGGTACTCTCTGGGTAAGAAGACCATACAGAGGAAAAAAATGGTCTTATACCAAGTTTTAAAACTCTTAAAGGATCAGATTTAGTTTAATCTACCAAGTTTAAGAGCTATTTTATATAAAATAGTAAAAGTAGCAATAAATCTTAAAATAAAGCACTGTATTTCTTGTGAAGCTGTTCTGCTGTTTTCACAAGCAATAAAAAAGTTAAATTCTTGCTATCAGTTGCAGGATCAACTGATCTATGTCTACAGAGGCACAAGAAAAGCCAATGACAAATCTTCTGTTACACAGGCACAAGCAGCTTTTGAAAATTCTGAGTTACTGAAAAACAGGAAAAAATAGAGAGAGTTAGGTTAATATTCTATAAAAGTTTCCAAACAAACCCAATACATTCACACAGTCTTGAGCTGAGGGCCTTTAATGATTAAAGGTATGAAATGGGACTTTATAAGAAATTAATAAATTACACTAAGTTCTAAAAGTAACAACTGAATGGTGATATGACAGCTGTCTATATAAGCAGGCATGACACAGAGTAGGAACTAGACATTGTTAAATAGCTCTGTGGAATACATAAATTTGTTGGCAAAGAAAGAATACCATTAGAGTATTAAGCAGCAAGCTCAAAGCAAAATATTTTACAAACAAAAGCGATACTAAATCTACTTACTGCTTCAGAATAGTGTGATACTAGAAGTCTGCACAGGTTGAAAATACAATTAAACAAATTGACAGAATGAAAATCTAGTACAGCCTTACAGAAGTACCACCTCCATCTGAAATAGTCTTGAATTTCAAATCAGCAAGTCTCAGAATACATATAAACGTTTCTATACATTTGCACTGTTACTCATCTCTGAGCAGTTGCTATTGGAAGTAGAATATTGAGCTAGACAGACCTTTAAATTATCACAGAATGTTCTTTTAATGTAACCTACTTAAGTAATAATGTTTGATAATATATAAAAAATCTTACTCTGGAATCTGAAAATCTCTGGAGGTGGAACAAATCTACAACTATAATAACACACATAGTCCTGCTTCAATAGCTCAAATCTGGTGCTGAATAATACACACATTTACAGAAGAAATATGTACCAATAACCCTTCCTGTAAGTGCTAATGTTGGAACCAGGACAAGGTTTGAAATGATGGCACTGAAGCTGACAATCAAGAGCATGAGAAAGATGGGAGGAAACATGCCCTTGAATATTTTTCTGAAAAGGCTATTACTTATTATTTATAATTTATTTAAGATTAACAAAGACAATGTATCTGACTTCAGGACATACAGAATGTGTGGCCCCATTTTTCTTAACAGGGAAAACAGATCTTTTATCAGACACAAAAGGCAAATTACGGCTCCCACTTCAGGCAGGATGCTACAACCTTTGCTCGTCAAACTGATAACTATTCTTCTAAGAACTCCTGAAATAGCAGGGACAGACCGATTTGATACCACTGTCAATTCATAATACTTCTAAGCAGAAAAGTTCAAGAAGCACCACATGAGGCAATGACAGAAAAACAGAGACACTGGGGATATATCTCATTTATTCCCATCTGTTGCAGAACATTTTTACCCTGAGGCATGAACATTTATCTTTCTGCTCCTAAAAAAATTTCCAATAATCTTTTGCTTTCTATGCAGTTCTGGTTTATTTTCATTCATTCTTATCCCAAACAATATCTTATATTGATGAATTTCTCAGGCTTTTATGCATCACATAAGAATAGTGTTACCTTACATCAGTCTCCAGTCTGTTGCTTTTCAATAGAAAGTTTCCATTTGTAAAGAGAACTAGTTTTAAAATCACTGAATTGTTCTGAAAGGCTCTAGATTAAATTGTCACCTTCGACTCTACTTTTTTTTAATCGCATTTACGAATCTTGGGAGGTCCCTGTCCCTTAAGGATGTGATGCCACATCATGGCATTTCACTTACAGACCATTTTGATTTAAAATGTAATAAATCACAGCAATTCATTACAGCAAACCTGGCTTCTATACTGGCTTCACCATGAATATTACCATGCCTGAGTCATCTTATTTAAAAAAAACAGAAAGTTAAATACTGCTCCCAACAAATTTCATTGTTTCATACTTACAACGAATTAAGAGAATCTTTCTGACAGTCTGAAAAGTTTTCTCCTCACAAAATATCTGAAGTTGCGTTACTAAATCCCCAGTTATACCATATTTAATCTACATATTTGGCATGCACTGCAGAAGCTGCATTAATTACACAAATAAGCAGGCAGCTTATTTCTCCCAATTAGCACACAAGCACTGCAAAGCACCTTGTTTGGCTGAAGGCAGAATAGCTCTGTGGCATCCCACAGCATATTAAAAGTAAGGAAAAAATTTCTTCCTAAGAATTTGTCTGGTTATTTCTACTTAGATCATTCAGGTATTTTAAGGTCAGCACACATATATGTACTTACATACCTCTTTATATATAAGCATACATATCTACACACACATGTATGTAATGCATATATACACACACATATACACAAATATATGGAAGTCTAAGAGTTTAGGCTTCACTTTGTTTTTTAAAGATCTTTTTAACAGGTTTCCACTTGGAATGTGTTCAATATAGGACTCCAAGGACTATCCTTCTGCACAGTTTTATTTCCCTGAAGCCACATAATGCCAGACAGTATAAATTGTACACAACGTTTTTTTTATACTGCTCCAAAATCTAAAAAGCTAAATGAATGAAACATGGAGTTTTGATTATTTCTCAAAGGCATATGAACTTTAAAATCATGGAAAAAATATTTATCTCCTTTTTATTAAATAAAATCCTGATATGATACTGCGGGTTTTCCAGCATGGGGAACAAATTATGATGCAATTTTTAAACATGGAGTATTCAAGGCAACAAAGAAGAGAAAGCAGGACTGAAATGCCTACTTATTGGACTCTATAGTTAGGTATGTTTCATTATCATGTTCTGCTGTGCAAAACATGAAATTTAACACAAAACAATGGTTTAAAACTGATAATTTATACTTCAGGAAATATTTCTCCAGGATTTATCACTCAAGAACAATGTTCTCTTGTAATATTTTGCTGAAAGTCAGATTTTCATAATCATGATAGCAGTTCATTAGACAGTCACTTCCCTTCTCTAATTCAGCTGTTTATTACTTGTGTAAAAAGCAAAATTCGTTCATTCATAAAAGCCTGTTTTGCACTGATTTTAATCAAATAAAATCTTACATGAGACACACAAAATTCTTCTCTTCCACCCTTCAAAGATAAAGTTTTCCTTAGCTCTTCTTTCTCAACTGTCTCTAAGAACTAACAAACTGAGAAGCAAGAATCAATGGATTCTACAAATACCCTCCCTAAAAACGGCGGAAAGAAGGGAGGGAGGACAGAGGAAGAAAAATTCATGAAAACATGGGAAAGAGAAAAGTGTACTTCTTAATTACTATGCTAAAAACAACCTTAAATAGAAGTTCTACAGAATTTGCTTTAAAACAAAAACTCTATTTAATTCTGATACATTTTTGTGAAGATATGTAACCTTAGCAGAATATTTCCTTCTTCACCCTTTTAACTGCAAGTACCATACTGAATTGGTATCAAAGTTCGAAAAAATAAAAATAAAACCCAGTAAAACCCCCAGCCTCACTAACAGTGAAGTGAATAAAATGCATCAAAACCAAAACTTTTCCAACAAAGTAAGAAACTTGAGAGGTGTCACTATGCTTAACACGGTCAGACACACCTACAATGGCACTAGATTAAATTTCTCTTCCCTCCTATGTAGGATTTCCATTCTAAGCAGGTTTTCCAGTAAAATGAAGATATATATACTCTAAAATTACTGAATTTACTGCTATCATATTCTCTAAGAATTTTATATTAAACATAGAAATATCTGTTCTTCTCAAAATCTTCCTGGGATACACTCATGAAAACCCTTTATTGCTCAAAACATAATTTAACTTTTTCACATGGTAAGAATCATCATTAATAAGGAAGAGACATACAGCTTCTCAGGTGGCAACTTAATTCACTAATGTGCAAAATTTCCTACTGTTTAGGGAGTACAGGATTTGAATTACAGCACTCCAATACTCCAGCAACTTTTTAAGGGTTTTTCTTGACTTATTTTTTCATGCTATTAGCAGTTAGTCTTTCAGAGAGAAATGTTGAAAAGGATTGTGAAGAAAAGGAACAGCAGAAGGTAACCCAAAAATTTATTACACTCAAGTAATTAATGCTTCCTCTGCTATCATTACTATTGCCCACAGAATACCCTAAGCGGGCAATGAATCTCATATTTCATGTATAATTAAAGTCTCAGCACAATAGGCAAAGGTGCATTTCGCAGTTTTATGGCATTTGGACTCAAGCTTCAACACTTCTTTCCAGTTTGTGGTCAATAAGACATATTACAAGTCTGCCCTTACAAAACACATGCCAAGATGCTTTTAAAACCTAATTATTTTTCAGAAGCAGTAAGGAGAGAAGATGTGGAGACAGTAAACTCCTTTCTAATGTTCTCTCTAAGCTACTGAGATCCTAATTCTTGCAAGAGAACAGTTCTGATGAATGACGTAATTATTTTTAACTTTAGAAGGAAGTAATAAAGATGCATATTTGAAACCTCCCTGCACTCCAATAGCTTAGTGTTGTCTCACATCACATTTCACTTTAAGTAGCCTAGGTAAGAAGGAAAGGCTGAGAAATGTGGCCTGGATAGATCTGAATTTATTTAGTGGGAATTGATCACCCAGCACTGGTTTGACTTGAACGAAGATCCACGGTCAAGACACATTGCTAGTCAGAGCCAAGTACTCCAAGCAGAGTGTTTGGATGACAATATGCAGGCACATAAGTGCTAAGAAAAAGTGATACTTGCTCTCTGATCTGCACTGCAGTAAGAACTGAAATAAAACCCCTTATCTTTCTCTTAAAATTAGTGATACTAAGCAAACAATAACAACCAAAATACAAAACTGAGGATATTTGGGTCTTTCAGCTGGGTTATGTGAACACTCACTGTACTGACTGATGTTTTTCCTTATGACACTTCTAACTTCCTCTGAAAAAAACCTGTTTTTAATGCTAAATTTAAAGCTAATTTAACTTAAAAATGTCACAATATCTGACTATAAATTTGATCATTAACCTTAACACCATAACATTTAAAAAATAGTATATCAGAATATTAAATCTGCTAAGATATATCAGGTCCTCTCGAGTTTATGAGCTTTAACAACAAATTCAGTCTAATAACCCCTGAGGGACATTATTGGTGACGAGCCTCCAGCCAGACTTTGTGCCACTGACCATAACCCTCTGAGCCTGGAAGTTCAGCCTAATTTCATTCCACCTCACTTGGCCTCTTAACTAGCCTGTATTTCATCAGTTTCTTTATCAGAACATTACAGGAAGCTGCTGAAAGCCTTGCCAAAGTTGAGATAAAAAACATCCACTGCTTTCCATCTGTCCACTGAGCTGGTCATGTCATCATGAAAGGTTAATCAAGCATGATTTGTAAATTAAATTACCTTTCTATATTCATGGTGACTATCACAAAAAGATTTTTATACTCAGCACTCGTTGGTGCATCCTATTGGGTCCCATGGACTTTTGTCTGTCCAATTTGTTTAAGTGCTCCCTAATCTAATCCTGCTCCACCAAGGCTAAGCCTTCCTTGTTCCAGATTTTCCCATTCATCTCGAGGGCCTGGAATTGCTCAGTGACAGTTTCACCAGTAAAGACCAAGGTAAAGAAGTCATTGATTATCTCAAGTCTTTTCTGTGCTCTTTGCCATCAGATTCTCTGCCCCATTGAGCAGCAAGAACAGCACAGTAGCAGACACCAATTCATTCTGAGGCAGTAAAAGTAAAACAAGAGGAAAGTGAACGTTAAAAAGGATTCAGAGAGATATTGAGACAGGTCATCTGTGGAACTGAACAACCTAAGATCACACAGCTAAGAACTTTGATAATGCAACGGTGTAGCAGACTATGAATTTACAATTATTCAGAATTTTCTTTTTTTTTTGATTATTAGATCTTTAGCAATGTTCATTTATGCAGTTTTGTGAGAGAAATCGAATAGAAGCAAAAGAAAAGGGCATGCTTATGTGCATACGCCAAATTGTTACAGTGTGCCCCATTGCAAGGAGAATATAGAGCTCATGAACAAGAAACCTATAAAGAAGTTGATATAGCAAGGCAGGATCTGTAATTTCCCACATAGAGAAGGTATATATAAACTCCTCCTTCTCATTCCAATCTTGCACTTCTCTGAAAGCTGAAAAGTATAATTGACATTGTAAGAGAGAACTGTAATACAGATAAGTGTCCCCTGGCAGTAACCACAAAATTCATCTTCACCTGTGACCCAGAGTCAAATCAACCTGCACAAATAAATACATCAACCTAGTGAGTTATCCATGCTATCAGAATGATTTAGCACAAGTTATTATTTTCTGAGAACCCCAATATTGTAATTAAATTGTTCTCTTTGGGTGCCAGTTTTGGGGAGCCTTTAGAAATAAATAATTGCAAAAACACCCTACTTTACTGATAATCCTATGATGACCTATTAAAAAGAGACTCCTCATTTTCCTACCATAATTTGTTACATACTCTTGGGCAACTAAAATAACACTTTAAATAATTGGCTCCTTAAAATACATTATTTGTACATATTTCACTCAGGCTTTTCTGTCCAGTACTGTCCACTAGATCTGCACTTTAGGGTCCAGATTCACTCCTCTCATCTTCAGAGATTATAACTCAATTAAAAGTTTAATGCTCAATACAATGAATTTTGACATTTACATTCTTCCCAATGAGTTCCCACAGACCAGAACATGCCTCAACATCTATTTTACTGGAGCCTTCAATAAAGGGAGCAGACAATGGAGCTGAGGAATATATCCATGCAGCATTTATGGTGAGCAACAACACTGGCCAGATACAGCCATTCTCTCTGCAAGTTGTCACCTACAGACACAGGACTCAGATGACACCCAGCAGAGCAGAGTGCTTGCAACTGTGAGACAGCTCCATTAGACCAGGCTCTAGACAAAGATAATAAAAAATAATACACTGCAAATACACCTACCTGCTCTAGGGCACGTTACCTTAGCTAGAAAGCTCCCTGAGTTAATCATAAGACCAGACCCAAACCAGGAGTTGACAGCTAGAAATGCATTTCTATGGGATGCAGGGGGTACAGACTGACCTTTCAACCATATCAGCAGAATTATTCAGCACATTTGAGAATATCCATTATAATTTGTACAGTAAAATGAGAAAAGCAAAGAGAAATTCCAAGCATACACAAGACAGAGAATATGCCCAAAAGAGACCTCTGGAAGATGATATGCAAATAGATTATCCATAATTCAGACAGGTCAGAAACCACTTAAGGCAAAAATGACACTAAGGCAACCTTTTCCATATGTTGCTTATAAGCCTCTCTGGAGGCTTTCCCTGCTCATCATCACACTGGCCTTTCTAGGTGTTCACTACCCATCCAAAATTAATGCTGAAAAAGGCAATGAAGTTAGGGTCAAGAAGCAAAAAGAATCATACATGGAAACAGAAGTAATAATTACTAGTGGTTTAACAGTGTTATCAGATTAGAATACTAGAACTGCCTGGATCAGTCTTAAACAGAAAAGGTCATTTTATCTAACCTTAATCAAGCAATCATGAAAGTCAACCTGCCCTTGTAAGTAGGACAAGATTTATAATCTGGAACGCTAATCTCTTTATTCCAATTCCACTGGAATAAAGGATACACAAAAATTCTTCTAAAAATTCTGAAAAGCTAGCTCTCAAACACACCACTATAAGCACAAATACTACCCACTGTGTGTGACTACAAACAGGAATACTAAGATAAAGTAATTACTGTTAGTACTTCTGACATCATTATTGGGAAGAAGAAAGTAAAAAGGTTCACAACACTTCACCCTTTATGCCAGTTAAAAGCTGTAAGAACACCCAGAACATATAAAGGCTATCAAACAATGCTAGTCAAAATATGCTGATTTTGGAGCACTGAAACACAAGGAAAGGAACTACATGTGAGTAGAAAATGATTTCTCCATCCAGAAATACTGTCAATGATAAATTGTTATGATATCTCTATGAATAACCATTCTAAAAGTCTACAAAAGGAGTGTTAGAAGGAAAAGCTTAGTGAAAGAATTATCTCACCTTTTTGACAATCTTTCCACACAATTTTTCGATTCTCCTCATAATGTTTATTCAGCCAGGTGAGGATTGTTCGTTCATATGGAGAATATATATTACTGGCTAAAAGGTTGGATTTTATTCTTGGCATGTTCTGCAAGCTTTCCAAGCTGGATGGGTCAGTCCTGCTACGGGAAGAAACACGTCGAAGAACAAACACCTGAAATGATAAAAAAGTGTTTTAAAGCATGAATTGTAAAAGGAGTTTCAAGTTGAAGGATTAAAAAACCCCAAAACACTCCAAGTTCAAAAAGTTTTCTAATTTAGAAAAAGTTTATGAAATTACACATTAGCATCCACACAACCATTACACACCATCAAGATGACGAAACGTCTCAAGAACAAGACGTACAAGAAGCAGCTGAGATCGCCTGGTTTGTTCACCTTGCAGAAGGCTGAGGAGTGACCTCATCACAGTCTACAACTTCCTCAAGGGGGGCAGCAGAGGAGAAGGTGCTGATCTCCTCTCTCTGGTGACCAGTGATAGGGCACTGGGAAATGGAATGAAGCTGCGTGTTTAGTTTGGATATTAGGAAAAGGTTCTGCACCCAGTGGGTGATCACTGGACAAGGCTCCCCAGGGAAGTGGTCACAGTACCAAGTCTGTCAAATTCTACAAAATAAAGACTGTACTAATATAACATTTCCTAGTTGGAACATGTTAACACACTGTTAAAGTTTTAGAACTGAGAAAATTAAAATGTTCTCCCTCTTCTTCTTGTGTGATAGAGAGAAATTAAATACTCAAAAGTATTTTGTTTTACAGATCTGTTTGTGAAAAAAACCAAAAATCTCGAATACAGCACAAAACAAAACAAAGATTATGGTCATCAGTTCCTCAGAATTTTGTAGTAAAAGTCTCTGCAATTTACCTTGTATATCTGCAGCAGCACATCTGTCCAAGCTCGTTTGCTCATGGTCTCAAACATGCTGTCCTCCAGAACAAATACATGCTCATCACCAAATCTGTCTGAGGTTTTCACATCTCCCAAATTCAACTCAGCCTTCAGATAAAGGGATGGGAGTTATTTTCCATATTCATTTCAGCAGTTTGGATGGAAATTCACAGGAGGACAATAATATATCAATGGCATAAATGACTGGTAACATTTACTATAGTGCAACAGTGACCAACATTAGAACCATTTACAGTTTACAACTATCTCAGGAATAAGAACCATAATACAGAACTGACAGGAATTAAAAGCAGCAATCAGGAAACAGGGGCAACACACAAGATATTTTGTCCTTAAAAATTATAAAATCTGCAATAATCTGATGTCTACTTTGAGAAAACACATCTGTTGGAAATTAATATCAGGTATCAACAGTAACAGCACCAATGGAGAACAAACAACAGGGGAGGTGTGTGTAAATGTTGGTGTCAGCTTAAATTTCTGCTCAATCTCATGCATATGCTTAGATTTATGCAACTCAAAACAGTCCACAGAGGACTCCCATTAATCTTCAAAGGACTAAAACTAAACCTGTGGACTTTGTTTTTAAAAAAAAAAAAGGCGAAAAAACTCCAAACCTACCTTCAGTAGAGTTCTCTCTTTTTTCACTTTAATCCATATCTTATAATCTTCAGGTTCAAGCAGAAATTCTGGCATAACATGAGGAAGACATGCTCCTTGGCTTCTGAAATAGTAAAGCAGGAAAAGTTAACAGATAGGAAAGATAAATGTTTTTATAGGACAAATATAGAGAAATACAAACTTTTCAGTTTGTTCAGCCTGTGTGTAAGCTCTTCTGTGTTCTATCTGAATAGGCTTTGGACTAATGATCCAGTTCTATTAATTGCTTTATGTGGCTTCTGTTCATGCAGCTCATGTTCAATTGATTCCTACAACCACATGCTAAAAGAATACAGAGCCCTGGACAGACCTGCCTTCTTTATGAGAATTGTTCCCCCATAAGGGATTTACTGTAACACAAAGCATCAAAACAAATAGTACCATTTCCGTGTGAAAGCCAAAGGACCAGTGTTGCGTAACATTAGCAGAATTAAACTTGCTGATGCTTTTATCTTTTTTATCATATATATATATACACATATATATATATGAGATACAGAAAGTCTTATGGGTGTAAGCAAAGGTATTATGAAACTCTGTTAACTGCTAAAACTGACCTGCAATCTCTTCTCAAGTGACTAATAAATGCAAGAGGAAAAGTAACTGCAGTAACCGAAAGCAAGTTCATTAGACTGAATACCAAAAAAGCCAACTTTCAAGTGAAAAGAAACTATTCATTAACTCAAATGACCATTTAAGTAAATGCACTGGGATGTGGTAATGATAAGCACACACTGAGCACCATTTTAATTATAGAAGGGTTCAGATTGGAAAAGACCTCCAAGATCATCGACATACAGATAAGCACTGGGGTCCAGCTAGAACTGCTTTTCCATGAAAACCTGTGCTGTTTTTCTAGGATTTTTATGGATTACTACTTCATGTCTAATCAACAGACCTCGACAACCACCAGCCATCAACTCATCTGTGTGCAGAGGTGGTGGACTTAGCCTTGACCAATCGGCTGCCGATTCAATTCTGCTCTGAATACAAAAGTGACTTAACAGACAAAACTCAGTAAAACTGAAGTCTTTTATTAAAATTTAGCTATTAAATAGCTTTAAAAAAATCCCAAGCAATCACCTCAGAAACACTTAAGTATTTATTTTCAATTGCTTCTATTCTTAGCAGAAAGGGTTGGGATCCACTTACCCCAAAACTCATCATTTTAAAGGATGCAAAAATCATCATTTATGTTAGTTTCAAGATTCCTAGATTCCTGGAAAAGCTCAGTGGAGAGACTGCACGTAAGAGCCACGAGGCTCCACCAAGAGCCTCAGTGAAATGGTAAGATCATTAATGAAACACTTGATCTGAGCATCTACTGAGTCTGCCTAAGCAATGAGGTTGAGAGTCATTATCTTCTGCAATTAAGGAAGCAGAGTTCCTGGGGAATTGCTGTGTTGAATATAACCCTATCAAAGGACACACTTTGATTAGTGTAAACTGCAGAGGATAACCTTGGTAAAAATAAATTAAAGTTTATAAGACATAAATCTTATCTCACAGAAAAAAAAGTATGAAAGCAAACCTGCTGTACACCGTTCAGCTGGAATCATGATTGAACCATGCTAATTAAAAAAATAAGTGGAAAGCAAGGATGCATATTCCATCATCCCTGTACTTACTTCAGGAAAGAAAGCAGCGCGGAATGCTGCCAGTGGAGCTGTAACATTCGTTCTGTGGGCTCGAGGGACAGCGACTGGCTCGCTGTAATGCCTGGCAGTGAGTCTCCATTCAGATTGAACACCATCTCACAAAACCCCTTATCTTTGCCAAGGTTTCGTGTGAAAACCTTATCCTGTGCAACGGTCATCTGGACTTTACACACATCACTACGAGAGAAAAAGTCTTTGGTATTTTTCTTTTAAATGCACAAAATTATCTAAAATTACACGTATCGCAAGGTTAGATTTAATAAACCACGAATTAGAAACAGCAGCAGGAAGTTGAAAAGTATAGCACTTTTTCCTTATAACAGAACTTTAAGAATATGGAACTGCATGGAATATTTAATATGTATATGTGAAATACTTCATAAATAAATTGGTGGTTTTCAATGATTTCATAAGCATAAACATTACTTTGATTTCTATCATGTTTTAAAATGTTTATGTGTTTATGTCCCAGAAGAGTGGCTTTTTCATTATTTAGTAGCAAGCTAGATAAGATTAGGAAGTGAAGCCACTAAGACTGATATATTTCCAGGGTGTTTGCAAGACTGTTGACTATGAAATACTCTTTTCCATCTGTTTCTTGATCTTTAGATCATGTGAGGTGAAAAAAGACATTGTTAAACCACTTATGCCACCAAAGAAGGGATGATGGCTAGAACTGTGTTCATTCTGGGTGGAGAATCAATTTCAGTTAAGAGGGTGACAAAATTTGAACTATTTACCATACACAGCATTATGATATGCCAGAGTATCGTAGTTGAAAATACATTTCATAAAGTTTAAAATAACACCTGGATGACATTTGCATATAAGCAGCATGTATTAGCTTTGATTTTAATGGAAAACTGCACATTAGAGTGCATTATATTCCTTAGATCATATCCAAAACACTTGAGTAGCTATGTTAACATTCTATTAGACAGACATGAGTTAGCTGTAAGCAGCCATGAATTACCGTCTCAGTGAATGAGGTATGGAAATAGGATTCTGTCCCTTAGGCCAGCCAAAGAGCGTGAACCAACCCTTAACAGCAAGTAGGGTTTTTTGAAAGAAGATGTACTCCGCTTCATATTCATCAGGAAAAAGTGATAATTCAAGCTTATTTTTTTCCCTAAGACTTCGACTGTCAACTTCACTCTCTTCACTTGTAACTTCACCCTCTTCACTTGTATATTCATCACTCTCACTGTCAAAAGCAGTATCCACCTCTGAATGATACACACAAAAAAAAAAACACAGAAAGATTCATTATTTCCCTATTTTGGTCTAGTACAAAAATATTTAACACACAATTGTTTTCAAAAAAAAAAAAAAAATCAGACAACAAATGATCAGCTTATCCTAGGAGTAAACACCTGAAGTGAAACGCACACATCTTGGGAATAGAACAAACGATATTACTGAAACCTAGGAAAAATATTACCCAAATAGCAAAAAACAAACTCAGGCATGGCTTACAGAACCATAGACAGCAATCTTAAAGAAATAGTCATAGAGTTCCAACAGAGAGAGCTTTGCCAGGTCGTCAGTGCTAGTTTCCCACCCCAATCACACAGCACAGCTAAGGAACTCATCTGTGCTCAAACATAGATACTCTGTAGGTATAACTAAGCCTATATCTATAAGCCCTTGGACTCTTCTCCCCTCTTTTAGGCCTTCTCTCTCCTAAGTTCTGACCTGTTCATAACTCAATTACGTATTTTAACAACTACTAGTTCTTAACATTAAAAACAATACTGTTGCATGAAAAGGTAACTAAGAAGACAAATAACATTCCTTATAGTACAAGTCATTTATATGTCTCCACCCCTGAAGGTGTATTTTAATACCACTGTTGCGGTTTTAATGTTTAATTAAAATGTTTCATTAAATAAAACTAGCTGATACCTTTGTGCATAAAACAAATCTTGTTGGGATTTAAGAAGAAAAACCAATTCAATGTGGAGAAAGAGACTTATCCTTTATAAAACCATTGAACATATGTGCTATATTATACCTGAGAGAGAATCATAGGTTGAGGCAGTGGTTGCACCGAAGGAACTGGAGGAAAGACTGTGGGAAAGTGATACTGGTGTAAAACACGGACGCAGAACAGCTTCTGCACTATTGTAGTCTTTACAGTCTGTAAAAAAGATTGAAGCTGCACTTGAGAAAACATATTTTATTGTCTGTGCTCTAATAGACTATAAATGGATATATGCTTCTATATCTTCCTGCTTCCATTAATTAAGTTCTGATTTGGCTCATGATGAAAATCTCACTTTGGTCATAAGAAAAAGGGCTAGAAAAAGTTTCCTGCGGTTTTTTTTTTTCCATTAATTGTATGTTTTACAGGATGAGTCTTCCTATTTGCTGTAAAGCACCTATCAGAACAACGGTAACTCAAGAATTGTATAACAAACAAAATATTCTGCAGGACTTTTTGATCACAGCTCTGTAATGAGTCCCAGCATAGCATTCTCAAGCTCTTTCAGACCCAACAACACGTATTTTATAAATCAAACTCAAAAGTAAATTTAGCAATCCATCATTCTGAAAGAACATCTGTTTTGACATTCTCATACTGGCCTATGGTAGGATTAGAGGACCCAATGCCAGCTACTTCTGATGTCAGTCCAGAGAAAAAGAGGAACCAAATGTAGTTTCTAGAGATGTATACTCATCACTAAGAGAAGGAAAAATTAATTTTGGATTGTTGGCACTGTTATTTGTATCATCTGCAGCAAGTAAAACAAGAGCATGGAAGTAAAGCCTTCCTGCACGGCTTTCAAAGACACTGTGTTGTATAGATATGGTTTAGTCACATTAAAATTCCACACCAAAACAGTCTATAGAAAACCACATAAAAAAGACTCGAGGAATTCAGTGATAATGAGTTGCTCCAAAACATACAAATTGATAATGTGAACAAACCAATAAGCAAGCAGGACAGAACTATTCAATTATTAATAGAAGATCATTTCTTATAAAACCATCATTCCATTTTTGGTTTAATCCTCAAGGCAAACCTACAAAGCATCTTCAAAAGACAATTTGCAAAAATGGTCTGTAGGTCACAAAAAAACAATTACACATTAATAAGAGACAATACTTTTCCCACTTCCCTATCTTCATTCAGTTGTGTTATGATCCCTGAATGATATGGTATCTATAACCATCTTCTATATGGGGGACAAAAAAACCCCAAAGCATTACCTGTCTTCTTGCTCATCTTTTTCAACTTCACAAGTACCAATTCTTTTTTCTCTTAAATACTCTGAGTAACACACTTATTTTAAGTTAATGCAGTCTTAGAATTCTTTCTTCAATGATAAATCTGTTTCAGATCTAAGGACTTATCTGAAAAACTGGTCTATTTCATCAAAATACATCAGATCTCAACAACTATTAGAAAAATACAATCATTTACCCTATGCTTGAACCTGCTTTGTGCAGGTTGGACTAGAAGACCCGCAGGGATCCCTTCCAACCCAAATTATACAATGATCTTAATCTCTTCCCATAAGCACAGCTACACATAAAGAGATTACAGATCACTGAGGCAGGCAGAGATGGGGCCGGGATGGGGGACACGGGCAGCCATCTAGAGACAGAGAGGCAGGCAGGGAGATGTATTAGAGATAAAAATATTTCTGCTCTCTGATCACAGGCTTTTATTAGAACTTAAAATATGGCTGTGCCATTCACCCTTCAAGGACAGTAATTAAAAAAACCTGAAAACTATTCCCAAGAGGCAAATAATGATCATATTTTAAAATAATATCATGTGGATTTCTTCAAATCCTATCATCACTGTCTATCAATAAAATTAAAATTAACTTTGTCTCTATTATTTCTGTTGTTTTCTCTACTCATACTTTAAAAACTTCACAAAGCATCCTGTAAGATGTAGGTTTGTTCAGTATTTTTTCAATAAACATTACCTAATCATTTATATGTTTTTTTCATTTTCAACAAGAAAACTGAAGTTATTAAATGGGTTTGAAAAATTAATTGCAGTATCCCCCTGCAATTAATGAGAAAAAATAATATCTTGATCATCACATTCCTGCGATAACTCTGAAAACATTGATAATACTACTGGAAATGATATAATTTAAGAAGTAGAGTGTTGGTTACTTACTGCTTCTCAAGATAATTTTTTGATCAGAGCAGTGAAACGCCAAGTACGGGTACAAAGTAAGAAGACAATTCTCTGCTGTTGCAGCAACCTGAATTGAGAACCTGTTTAAAAACAAAATACAGAGGTTACCATTTTCTATTTAGCAATGCCAATCAAGGTATTTTGGCAGGGGAACAGAACACAGAATGAAGGTGGCCAGACAGCTCCTTCACTCTTCTGTAGTGGTTTAACACAGTGGGACTGCACCTATCCAAAGGCTCAAGTTTAGTACAGTGTTTCCACTTCATAGTTTTACTGTGAGCATGGGTGTATCATCAGTCTGAAAGAGTTAGAGATTTCAAGAAATAAATTCAATCTGTTATCTAAAAAGAAAAAAAAAATATTCAAATCACAGCTGACATTTGTGAGTGTCCTAAAGACAACTGCTAACTTGCTAAGAATGTCCTCTAACTTTTGGCAGGGGAAGTTTGCATGAAAAGCAACTTCCATTTCAATATAACATTTTCACAGAAATGTCAGAACATTTGAAAATGCACAGCTTCAGTTTAAAAACAAGAAGATATTGACTGCAATTGCTGGAATATAATAGAAATTGATGTTCGTGCTGCAATATTCACTAGTGTCTGTGCTCCCTGTAGCAGCTCTATTAATGGGCAGCAACCCACCTTTTGACCCTTTTTTCATACTTCACCTCAGTGTCTCAGAGTGCAGTCAACAAGCAAATTATTGCCGTGGATGGAACCCTGTTAGCCATCTGTATTTATGCCCTTAGCTCATTGCAACTGACAGGTAATTAAACTGAGCTTAGTTCTATGTTATTAAACAGCTGGGTTTGCACTCCACATTTACTTACTAACTAACATTAATATTAATTAACTATTTTGACTAAGCTGTCAAAGACACAAGGAAAAATGCATTTTAATAATTCAAACAGCATGCTGATATCCATCTTGCTGTAACATATTAAGAATTACGCATATTGAAAATACACCTTGCACAGAATAAAAGAACATATTCTCCATTTTCTTTAAATAACATCTTGAAAGAGAAATTCCTATTTATTGCAAATTTAGATTAATATTAAAAGATATCAGAAGGCCTTCCAGATTAATTTATAACATGACATAATTAGATTTTACTGCTTTTTTTATTGAATAACTTAATCAAGGAAAACAGAAATGTTTTAAAACTACCAGAAAGTAGTTTTCTTTCCTCTTTTAGATTTCCCTCTTCTTAGAGATCACTTTCAAGGGAACTTTATTAAACAAAATCCATAGCCATCTTTCTTACCTGTAAATATGCACATTTGGATTCCAATTTCATAGCTAACGGCTATTTAAGTCAATAATTGAGCTCTGCAATGTTTTTCCTTGTTCATAAGATATGTCAATCCCATTGGAACTGTGGCCTTGGCCAGTTTCACCTTGTAGCACAGTGTTATTTAGCTATTGTCATGCTTTTGGCTTTCACTCAGTAAGAATCTGAGCAGCAAGATATCAGCAGGACAGATGGCCATGAGAGGCACATCTACTTCTATCTGTATGCAAAAAATGTACATTTGTACATGCTCGAACCAGGGGTCATAGCTTGTTTTTTCTAACTTTACCAAGACAGTTAAAGACTCACAGGATCAATAACAACAGCACAGAAACGTTTGCCAACTTCCAACTCATGACTTTACTGCGATAAATGACAGTTCTCAATACTCTGCAGGCATAAAGTGGGTGAACTTCACACAACAGAATTAGGGGCAGGAGGGGAAGAAAGCTATAAGAACATTAATAGAAGACTCTCAAGTTTCATGAAGAAAACTCAGATGTTAGTATTATTGGACTTGGACTGCTTTCTGATTTCTCAGTTTGAGGTGAGCATCTCAGCCATCTCCATCCTCAGTGCTGTTTGAGATTTGGGCAAATCTTCACTCATGCTCTGACATTCACAGCAATGACACACAGAAAAGTGTGCTTCAGAACAATGGCAGCACAACCTAACTACTTATCCAAATTCCACGAGTGAAACTGCTCAAAGCAAACGAATATAAAGAACAGCCACTGCCACAGAACATCTGTGTACAAAGAAATCCCTGGGAGCTGCTGGTGCTGCTGCAAGAGAAGATCCTCCCTGTTCCACGCTGCTCAGTCCTACAAGGACGTCTCATTGCCTGCTGTGCTATCACAGCAAGGGAAATGAATTCACCCAGCCAATGCAAACACTGAGGATGAGTGGATGGATCCTGCAAGTCAACAACTGATTCTGCAGCTGACATTGATCTTAAGGATTTAACGTCTGGGAAGAAGGGACTGAAGAACTTTCTACATGGGGAGATTCTGAGAGTTGTGAATGTTCACACAGGAGGAAAGAAGGCTCAGGTGGACCTTATCTGTGCATACAAATATCTGATGGAAGCAGGGAAGGAAGATGAAGCCAAAATCTTCTCAGTGATGCTCAATGAGATCACAAAAGGCAATGGGTACAAACTGAAATACAGGAAATTCTATCTAGTCATTTAAAAAAAAATTAAAAAATGAGTGTGGTTAAACACTGGACAGGTCTGCCCAGAGAAATTTATGGAGTCTCCATCTTTGAAGATATTCCAACACCAACTGAACAGAGTTCATTCTTTGAAGAGGGGACTGGATGCTCTCTGGAAGCTCTTTCCAACCTCCGCCTTCTGTGACAATGAATACTGACTCACTTATTGGCCACCTGTTCACTCAACATCATTAAATATTTTAATACAGTATTTTCCCAAAAATGCGATTTGAAAGGAAAACTCAAAAAGAATGAGTCAGGAGAGCTAAAAAATTCATCTGAGTTTCAGATGATGACACTCTGTTCACAAGGATGTATGGAAGAAAAGCAAAGGTGCTAGAGTTAAGTGCTTATCATACACGTTTCAGGCACTGAGATATCAGGCACTAGACAGAAAAGCATGAACATTTCCATAGAAATACTTCAAAGAGATTACAAAGACGTGTACATTCTTCATGTGCCTAAAATCATCTTGTACCACTGACCTCTATTTATAAATCATTAATGAAGTGACTTTACAAAACTAGAAGTCTTTGCAACATATTTATTTTGAATTTGCAGCAGAATTTACCTAAATTATACAAAAGCCTGTGTTATTCAATTGGAATGAAAGGTACCTCTATTGCTAGCAAATGTGAAGTCACTAAATGTGTTAAATTATTCAGTGTACTTGGTTTTATAATGCTTAATAAAGCAAGTAACAAATTTGTTATCTACATGGACCATCATTGCCACTGCTATTTCCTTGTTTATTCCCTAATGCGTATTTCCAAGGAACACAGAACACAAGAATTGCCATTAAATATATTGTGTTTACCAACGTTTGAAACATGCTGATCACCAAAAGTAAAGCTCCAACTGTGATGACAAAAAAAATACCACCCACAATACTGTAAAAGTTTATATAACAAGTTCTTTCACTTCTCTTAAAGCAACTGTCTTTTTTTTTTTTAATTAATTTGTTCGTTTTAATGTTGTGGAACCTGAATCAAAAAATATATATCCTTTTTCACTTGCTCTATAGCATTTCAGTGTTTCCTAAAACAAGTGGTTGGTTTTGTGTCAGCGTATCTCCAGAGTTCTAGAAATGCAGGCAGACATCAGTTCTTAATTGTTGAATAGCAGCTGCTTCAGCTCACAGGGACCATCACAGTGGTAGAAAGCCATGAGCACAGAAAAGAACAGGAGTGTTTAACGGGTTTGGACAATCCTGGTTTTCAGAAGCACTCCCAAGCATCTGAGGCAAAGTGCCAATATATTCTAAAGTCAGAAGAATGATGCAAAGCAGCATGCAAATATCAAGAATCCCAATGTTTTCCAGCTCCCTGCTCTCTCCAAATGTAAATGATTTGGAAAGAAATTGACAGCTCTCATTTTCCAAGGCATGCCAGGAGAATACGTGCATTTGGCGTTTGCTAGCAGTGCTTATTAAAGAGCTGCGTGGTTTAGGCACGCTTCCCAAGAGCAAAGGGAAGGCAGTGTTTCCCCTGTGAGGAGCCTCTGAGATCTGATGGACTGTCAAAACAGCTGGAATCAGTCCATAACTGAGTTAGTGATTGGGTCTCCGCGGTATCATATTGTTATTAGAGGCTAAATTCCCTGACACCCTCTCCTCCCGAAGTTCCAGCCATTAATAACATGAGAAATTTCAGAAACTCCATGAGTTTCCCCAGTGGGAGAGGAAAAGAAAACAGAGAACTGTAAAACATGAGAGGCAAGAACCTCAGTGCATTTGTGCCATCAGTGATCACATCAATCTACCTACCCAACCAGGTGTGGGGATCTTGGGATATTTTGCTGCCCAGAGCCCCATTTTCTTTGATTACATGATACAACAGGTACCTGTTGTTTATTACTTATCTTTGGAAATAATAAGTTAAAAGTTGTTTCAATCAAGATGGCAGAAAAGTTTATTTTCTAACAAATTACTCGTATAATCAGCAAATTGAAAGTTATAATAATGGTTAGAGAATATATAAACATGCCATGTTCCCAGAGGGGTTTTTTTGTAAAATATTTCTCCCCATTTATTAAATACTTGCTCAAGATAGTATTGGATTTTATGTTATCTTTTACTTCTGTATTTCCATCAGTCCTGTGCAAGGCAACGTCACTTATTTTGCTTCCTAGTCAGAGGAGCAAAGAGGAAGGACAGAGATCTAAAATAACATTAGAAATTAACTGCAAATTCTCATTTAAGGCAGTCATTAAATAAATATTGATGCACCTTCTTATGTTCCATTTAATGGAAGCTGTGCACACAGTAAATTTTCTACATGAACAACAACCATATATCTCTTTGTTGCCTTTTACAGTTGCATACAGCATGGCTTTGTGATAAAAAATGATTGCCTGTCTTCTTTCAAATGTTTTCTGTGACGTAGCCAAATTCAACACTATCCTCTATCCAATGTTCACTGTATTAAAGAAAAAAAGTCATTATTATTGAGAAGGACTAAATATGGGCTATGCAAATCAATCCTACAGATATTTTAGACCTAAATTTAGAAAAGCAAAACACTGCTAAGGCAAAGTAAAAAAAAATTACCCAGAGTATTTGCCTTGTCAATACTCCTGTTTTGAAATATGCCTGGAATTAGTTTTGCTTAGAAGTTAAGGCTTCTCTTCTGAGTAGTTAAATGTGGGATATGCTATTTTACCAACCTATGAAAATTTTAACTTGCTTATTTTAAATAAGATCCCAGAACACAGAATAGAAGTTCAAAAATTTAGTTCAAATAATTTTAAAATACGTATTACTTCTTCGAAAATGAAAATATAAAGAGAGAATACCTGACAAACTAGTACATCTACAGCAAGTGATACTGTGAGATTTTATGGCCTATTAAATAGTCCAGGAACCTATTCAAGACCAGTTAGCTTTTATAGGTGTTATAAAAGGTTATAGTTTTCATTGTTTTACTGTTAAAGACGTAGACAACCCTGAAATCTTGTCTTCCTAAAAGACTCAAATTAACAAAGCAGTTTAAATTCATTAGTTCCACAGCCTGAAACCAATTGCTCAAATGCTTAGATAATTAAGTTTGGAGCCTGAACGTGTTGCACAGGGCTCCCATGGGGCTGGGCTGGCAAGAGTGAGGGTAGATATGCAGAGAACAAGATATCGCAGCTACATATTATTACAGAGTGGAATATCAAAGCATGTAATAATACTAACAGTCATAACAAAACTGGATAGATTTATCCAGGTTTGGATAAATTATCATGGACTGTATTAGAATAATAGCTATATGCTCAGGATTAGAGAATGGGGTGCTTACTTAGGCTTTTCCAACTGAAGGAAAGAATTCTTTCTGCTTATGATAAAAGTAATTTCTTCTGAAAGTCATTATGAAAAATGTTAATAATTACACTGAGTAATGTTTTGGATGCTGTGCTATTTCATCCAATTGGGCTCAGGTTTTATATGATCTGCTCCTACAGCCACACACACACTCCACTGCCTGTCTGGAAATCACACATACACATTGGCAAGTTGCTGTGAGTAGTTCTGTCCTTTAACAAACACCTGACTACTGAGTTTCAAAATAGAGCAGCAATTTTAAGATGATTTGACATTCTGGAGCATGAATTTTTTCACCTTCACCAGCAGGAATGGCTTTTAAGGTTACTTAGATGGCCTTCATTTGCTATCTTTTTTTTTTTTTTTTAACACATTGAGTTTGCCTTTAAATTGAAGATCATATCCTTTATTTCCTTTTAATGGCAAATATAGAAAAGAGTTTATTACACAGGGGAGACTTTTATTTCTCTATAACAAGGCTTGAAAAGCTGCTAGTGCATCATATAAAAAGTTACTAATTCTAAATATTGTGCCTGCTCAGAAGCCATATTTCAGACCTCATGATAAACTTAAATTATCCTTTTCTCTTAATTACTGCAAGCTTTAGCACACATTTATGTATCACATCCCACACAGTGATTAAATCTTAGAATTAAATAAAATTACTAATTGTGTTGGCTGACAATCTATACAGGAAAATATAAACTGTAGAATGGAGATATTTAGCACTCAAAATAGTTGCTTTACTGGAAACAGTAACTGGAGCAAGGACTCTTACAACAGCACCTACCTTTCTTCCTCATGAGTACACCCTGTTATCCCACCAAGGGGAGAGATGAATGAGACACAAGTACCAGCAGATATGAAGGGGGCCTTTATAGTTTTGAATAGCAATTCAGTAAAAAAAAGGAAATAAACATCTATGTTCTACTTTCATTTTTTCCATAGTGATTCTTCTATGCCTTTAGCCAACTATTGTGAGTTCTGTGTCTTAATATCCAACTTTGTCAGTGTGGAACCTTCCCCCAAATGAATTTGAATTGCACACATTACCTGTTTTCTTCTTCATCAGCGAAGCACAAATTCCCTAAAAGTGACACTGGCTTAGACGATCTGAAGCTGATATGGCAAATTAGTTGATTATTTTTGCCATCTGACGGAAGAACAACGTCCTGTCCTTCTGGGAACTGCACGGAAAAAGGGTAAATCCTGTCTCCATCTTCAAGTTCAATCTCAGGAAGTTTAACGTGAATCCGCGATTGCCTATGATAAAAAGTCATAGTAATGGTGTTTGTGCTCACGGGATTGCAGCAATAAAGTCCATTCACAGATTCACACATTGACAAAACTATTTCTCACAACTAAACAGAGAAGAATAACTTTAGTTTTTAAGTACAAATCAAACAAATTAAAATCTTAAAATTCCCTTAGAATTTAGATATGTTTGTTTTCTTGCTATGCATCTGAACCTTTTATGCTGACACACAATAACTCAACGTCCACATGAAGAGCAATTTCTGCCATGCTACAAAAGGCACAAATAGGTTTCCAACATTTAAAAATGTCATTACTACTCATTAAACTGCACTATTGCGCAATAAGTTAAAGCAAGTTTGAAACAGAGATATTAAGGAGAAATTCATGAAGCTACTTAAGATGCTTTCCCCACATTAAGTGATTCCAGGTTTCAGTTCCGAAAAAAGACTTGCAATCAGTCCGGGCCCACAGGGACTCCTTTCAGTTCCAACCACTGAGTTACTGACAGTGGACAGATCACTTGATAAATGAGCACTACTCAGACAAGATAAGACAACAATAATTTGAAGGTAAAATTAATTTCATTGACAACGGAAAAGCTTTACTCCAATTCTTCTGGTACTGAAAGGATACCTACATGAGCAAACCTAATATTACTGGTCTTTATTAATCAAAACCAGAAAAGTTGTATCTTAAAAACTGGAATAGTTGTGATGCTGGGTTATGTTACATAATACAAAGATTACAAAAAAGCTCTCTTATAAATTCAAGTAACAGGATAAAGTTGAACCACAGAAAAATAACAAACATATGGATTGTTTATTGTAAAAAGTGGCAGGATTAAAATATCTGTGCTTTCCTTTTCTATACCTTACTTATGAAGAAGGGGAGGGGAAAAAGAGAAGAAAAAAACCCCAAACAAACCAAAAAACCACAACCCCACCAACTGCTCAAACAGTCTAGACTTCAAAACAGGCTTTATAACCTGTGCAGTAGAAAAATAACCAACAGAAAGATTTTATCTTACCACAATGTGAAAAAAGAAGTAAGACTAAGATCTTAGGATCTGGTTAAACTTAACAAAAAAGTCCTAGTTGCTCTTCATTTTTGTGCTATTCATAGTCATTTTGTATTTCTTATATAAATTCCTAGAGTGAATATATCAGAAGATAGTCACTTCACTGCAGCAATGTTTGAAGACAAAACATGGGATTGTTGAATATACAGCAGTATTAATTCCATTAATTATTTCTTAAATATGCAGATTCTTCTACTGAGCAGAAAATTAGTAATAACATTCACAAAGAAAACTCACTTTTTCAAAAGAGAACAAAATAAGAATGATTCAGGATTTATGTAATAAAACTACATGGAGATTTTTACCTTAAATAATCTTGTGGAATGATATTGAGGTCTGTTTCAGTTTCCACATCCAGAGGAACTGGCATCAGCATTAAAAAGGGAGGGTCGAAATTCAGTTTTGGTGTCTTCACAGTGCCAGACAATCTTATCTTGTATTGTGATGGATTATTGTTTACACACACTGATATTTCAGAAGTATATGTCCCAGGACAAGCTGTTCAAAAGGTTTCAAAAAGACAATTATATTAACATACTACTTTCTTTTTCAAAATGTATTTTAACATAATTGTTGTAGCAGAAGAACTTTAAGAAAGCTTAGAACATCTGACTGTAGCAAAGCAGAAATCCACTAAGTTGTCAGAAATTTTTCAGTCTGAGTTCTTAATTTATTGCACTAATATTCCATTATATATAATATCAATATGACACTTAGCAGAATTTTAAGAATTGCAGCCATACTAGGAACTACAATAATTGACAAAGAGAACACTTATTTTTTAAAGGCATAACTATGAGAAACATCTGACTTGCAAGACAAGGAAACGTTGGTGCCTTTTAGGAGGGCAATGACAGGATGCCCTTTAGGAGGGCAACACAGATGACCTCAAACCCCAAAGTGCTGCCGAGTCAGCCTCACACAAGCCAGCAGGACCAGTTCTACCCTCCACTAAGAGCATCTCCTATTTCACGGAAACATTTAGGCCGGAAAAGACCTTCAAGATCATCAGGTCAACTGCAAACCTGACACTGCCAAAAAACCGATGAGATGACCAAATATCCTTCTCCAAGTGTTCTCTACAGGCCATGACAATAGTGAAGATAAAGATTTCCTTGTGTTCTGCCCTTCTCATGCCATCTGCCCAACTGCTGATGGAAAAGCACATTTTCTTTCACTGACAGAGTGAGCAAGGTGCTTCCTTCCACAACCATTAGACTATCAAAATGGTATTCCAAACCATGCAGTGCTATTTACCAAATTTTCAGTCATTCCCACCTGCTGAAGAGCTAGCAACACAAGCTATTTTGAGGGTCAACTAGTGAACAACTCGTATTTAGAAACAAATCTGCATGGTGTGTTGTAAGACAACCCAAGAAGTTTAATCTTTTCATTTTTGAGAAAAAACACATTTCCCTTTGGTTCCTCTTTATCAGATCAGCATGGAAAAATCCTCACCTAATAATCAAGGGGAAAAGCTAGCCCCCAAAAAAATTTATATTTTATGTGTCTGCAGGAGCACATGCACCACTGTTTACACACAAAAGAGCTGTCACTGTTTACACACAAAAAGAAGAAAATCTAGTGTCTTCAAAACACTTTGTCTTATTTCCTCCTTATAAGAGCCTATTTCTTAATGGAAATGTAGCAGAGGAGCTTCACAGAAGCCTTTACATCACAAGAATGTGGCCTGGGGATCCCACTGTTTCAGACTAGAAAACACAAGTGGTAAACTGAAAACCAGCTCTGAAGGGAATCAGCTGCAGTGTTTGCAACATCTGACTAATTCCGTGTTAAACAGAAATGAACTTTAGGAGACAATGCTGCTGAGAAGATTCTGCTGCTAGGTTTTGATACAAGAAGAACACATCTTTCTCTGGAACTTAGCTCTTTTCCATGAGAGACCATCAGAAAAGAAGTCACGAAGATGGATGAAGAGCCAAACAACATTTTTTACACGGTTGTAAGAAAGGATGTTCTACACAAGTTAATCCCATATATGACCCAGTTAGTCTCCTGTCCTACAGCTGCGCTAGAACGAAAGAATATTTCTGATGTCCTATCTTCATACATATGTATGACATATGGTAGAGTGAAAGACCATAACCAATAAATACCATAGGACGGAACACGACAAAGGAAGAAAAGTAGAGGAGCACATGTCAGTACCAAAGAATGTGCAATTTTCACTAACTCACATTTTAAAATATTCATATTAACCATAGTTCCAAAGTTAGAAGAGACTAGAGTTAAGCTTTTCTCATACAAACGTTTCATTCATTCTGTACAGAACAATTCTAACAAATCCATTAGCTACAAGATTGCATCCATTTGCAGAGAATCCCTCACTCAAAAAGCAGAACAGACAATGCTTATCCTGCATCACTGATCATTCTGTGTGTGGCTGCACGCATTGCCTAATATCAAAATCCTCCATAGTATTGTTACAGCCTGCCCCTGAAGGCAAGGAAAACTGAGGTTCTTGTTACCAGATCCCTTGGCCAAGAGTAAAGTGAAATGACACAATGACAAGTGTTCACGTGCATAGATGGCAGGTTTATTTTAGAAAAATTGGGTTGCAATGGAAAGTAGGTATGTATCCATTTTGTTTATTATTACCAACAGTAATATAGCAATATAAAAGAATAAAGATATCACTTAAGAAAATATATAAGGAAAAGGAAAAAAGGGAAAGAAAGGATAAGAGTAGATAGTGGAGAGGAAAGAGATCACCACTTCTGGATCCAGCAATGAGACTTGATTGTTGCAATTTCGACATCTGTCGGTCAAGTCACAGTCACAGTCTTGGTCCATTGGGGTGGGAGAAGCCCACGAAACACAAAGTCCAGTGGGTTAATTCATGTTCAGGTACCTTCCCTGGTGGGGGAGTTTTACATTGTCTCTTGCAACAGTGTGGATCTTGCACAGTCCTCTGGTGGAAGACCCTAGAAATGAGTCTGGGGGTACCTCTGGTGTCTTTGATGGTTTATGATCCCTTCTAGGACATGACAGTTGCCTCTCACGTCAGCACAGCTGAGCCCATCACACCCCATCAGAAGGGACGAGCACCTTCAGGCCTACATGTGAATGTCCCAGTACTTCCCCGGGGGAGTTTTATGACTGAGACAGTTGTATAAGGGAGAACACTGGCATTATAAAATGCATTATCCCACCTCCACAGGAGCTGTTTCTTATTGCCTTTCTCCCTTACCTGGCTCAAAACCCAGACTGTTACCGAACAAAAGTCAGCTTGCCATAGTCATCCTTGAGTGGTGGGTGTTCACTCCCTCCGTCTTATGTGAATCAGAGGTTTTGTCACCACACACAAAACACTTCTCCTCCCCTTTGGTTGGGGGTGCAAACCTGGTCTCAGCAAAGCCCCTGCTGCTTTTGCAACGGGCCAATTGTTGAGTTATGAACCATTAGTGTTTCAGTCTCTCACATGTGTGTAAACCAAGAAATTATTGGTTATGGCAGAAACACCAGACATCGTGATACCATAATCATTTTAAACAGACACAGAGACACACACACACACAAAGATAATTATTTCATTAAGATTTGCTCATTAGTGTGGCACACATAAGGCCAACGTTTTCAGGATATTTCACACTAAATAAATTACTTGGAAATTAACAAGAATTAGGTCCTGAACTAACAGCTGAAGTCATGAACTTATTCTACTACTCCTCCTTTTCATGAGCACTGTCAAAGCTTGTCCTGCTGTTACTATTCTGATATACCTCCGTTAATTTCTATAGGACAAACAATAAGCAGGCCAGTAGATACGAAAATTTTCCTTAGGGAGATTTGATGGTACTTACAAATTTGCCAATCTAAATCTGCCAAGGGCTAACAAAATCTGTAGAACTATACGGGAAATGTCCCCTTTGTCTTTCCTAGATATATCTATTACAGGAAATAAGCATTCATTGCCTTAGCTTAGAAATAACTCTAAAGAAAGGAACACAGCTTTCTGAAGTACTTCTGTGCATATATTCATTAGGAGTTTCATTCTCAGCCTAATTTGCACTAGAAAGCCCATCCAGTTCAGGGTGTCCAACTCCCTAGCTTGCTATCCTGGGACTAGACATTATGAGGATTGCTTGTTAATAGTAAACAGATTATATTTCTGATGAAAGTCAGTTATACAAAAATGCAAAGTCTCCTCTCACACTTCCAGAGAACTACTTCAAGTCCCCACACCTTCAACTCCACGCATGTCAGTTGCATTTGAAACTAGCATCAAAAGCTGGTTTAAACAGCCACTTCTTTGAGGATGTCCAGATTCCTTGTTCCTCTCTAGCAGCACAGACGCATTTTTTTAAATTTTTCCCCCTCCAGAAATCTTAACTCTATAGTAGCACAGGTTTTGGTCTTTTTAGATTGTGTGGGAAGAAAGTAAAACCACCACCTGCTCTTCTCACCCTCTTAAGCTTTTATTAGATTGGTATGCAGTTCCTTCACTTGTGCTTAAATAAACATTTTTAGTTTAGCTGCCTGGGAGTTTAAAATAATTCATGCCATAATGCATACATACCCCTTCAGCATAAAGAGGTGCCATTGAATTTGCACGCACTGAAACACACACTTCAAAGCAGAAAAGTCACTAGGAGTTAAAACTAAAAGGTAAACCCTACAAAAAAATTGGGGGGGGGTGAGTAAATGAATCAGTTCTCCACAGCAACTGTTCAAAACAAAAGAAAAACACTAGAAGATGGAGGTTTGGACCTATTATGTAACCACCACATCTTCCAGGGGCTGTGAACTCCTGCTAACTCACAGGTACAATTGTAACTATTTCCACAAGGGATTCCTGAGGGCAAATTTATTGTAACTTCCTGTGCTGCAGATAACTTTTTTCATATCATAATAAGATATAGTGAACATTTTTACACACTTTTAACACATTATAACATAGAACAGCAGAAGAGGATCCTATTAACATGTCTTCAGTTCTTGAGAATCTCTAGTTTTAGTGTACTTTTTAAACAGGTACCATCATTTTACCATGCATTATTTAAATTCTTGCATTTAATTAAACACTGCAGCTTTCTATAGCACTTTGTACTCGATTATAAATGCTGCAGCATAGTTAAACAAATTACTCTAATGCACTTTCAAAGTTCATTGTAAGGTTTGTTCACTCCCACATACTACAGTTTTAAAGTACAATCCTATGAAGGTGATTAGCATACTATATCCATTACTAGAATTAATGTGGGTTTTGATGTACCTAACATTCTCTTACAAGAAAGAGTAATGATACTCACTGAAGGTATAGCATAAATAGGCTATAAATCATGGGAAAATACTTAGAACATTGAATTAAGGATAACTGATTTTTACAGTTACTTATGCTTTGCTGCAAACAAAAGATATGGGAATGCAACAAAAATACAGAAAACTTCAAATTACAATAATTTATCAGTCATATTTATGTATACACACATCTGAATTCACACATGCAATTTATCCAGTAATTAAAAATACTGGCTTTTATTTGTATGCTGTGCTCTGCTTCACAGCCGGCAACACACAAGCAACTCGTGCAATTAAATATTGCTCTTGCATATTCACAACATTTACAGAGCAACATTTAACAGGCTTCTCAATTTATCATATAGAATCATCACAAGACTCATAAACAAAGAAAAATATAGGTATATTAAAGTGCAGGTTAGACATTTTAATACCATATTAAAGAATAACAGCAGCATCTTTATGAAAGGGATGCTCACTTGCTGACTCAGAATGAGATCCAACTGACAAAACAACTTGTCTTCCCCCTGAGAATTCTGGGGTCCCAAAAGTAGGCCCCTGAAAGTGTCAAAATGACTGAGTTCTGTAGGCATCAGCTGCACATAGCGGTGGGCTTTATCAGCTCAAATACAGTGTTACAGTCTGAGATTCTGTGAATCTTGTATCTTACTCTCTACCCTAAAAACCTGACTGTGAAAAAGGTAGAATTCTACTATGCCTCTTCTGTTATTCCTCTTCTTGTGCATGTGGCTGATTACCATGTTCCTGCATGCTCCCAAATTTTGTTAGAAATCTATTTTACATATTGTTACTTACGGACTCATTGCCTGAGCAGACCAAAAAATACCATAACTAAGTGACTTTATATCTCACTGAGACAAGAACAAGAAATTTCCATTCTTATCTAAATCATGGCTATTTAGGAAAAAGTTCCCATACATTCAAAGTACCCTTGGAAAGCTTTAGTACCGAAGTCAGTCAACCTAAATGCACCTGAAGGAGCAATACTGAAAATGATACAGCTACCCCTGCCTTTGATGCTCTACGTGTGCAGAACCCGATGCTTTATCTGTGCAAACCAGACTTTGCAAATAATGCAATTTCAGAAAAAGTTATTCCATGCTTTTGGTTAGGTCTGCAACTGTCCGATTTTCTCAGAACCACAAAAACATTAAATTAATCAAAATAAGTACTAGTATCGAATTCATCCTAAAAACTCATTTAAACATACGTATGAAAATGGTTCATAGATGAAATTGTCTGTAGAAGAATTCATAAAATTACTTACAAGGGCAGAATGACACAGAAATACTGATTTTTTCTCCTGGAATAAGAGATCCAGTCTGCAGACTGATTTTGAAAATGCCATCTTTTCTGTCTGCCTCATCAAAATTCAATTTCCATGTCAATGGCTGCCTTGAGATATTCTTCAGGTCAAGGTCCTGTAAATATTTATAGAAAAGGAGTGCAGGTTGACAGAGGGAAAACAGCAAATACCAGGATACTATTCATATTCTATGCTAAGCTTTCTTTGTACAAACACATCAGAGAGAAAGCAAGAGAGCAGCACTAGAAAGCAATGAAGAACCCAGTTTATTGTATGGGTAAGGTGCAAAGATGAGTATGTCTATGTGCACAGACGAGATGCTTTCCAGTCGCTCACCACATTCATAAAGAGCAATACATTCCTTCCCAAACAGAAAAAGCTCATTTATGGGAGGTAAATAGATCAAAGCATCAGCCTAACAGAGTTGAGGACTTTTTCCTGATACCAATGAAGTACAGCAAGCACTAAACTCACTTTTAGAATTAGAGGTGGAGAAGTTCAGAATACACTTTCAAAACCCAGTCTTTCAATTCAGTAAGACAACAGTGGAAATTAAAAAAAAAAAAATTTCTTTATCTCAGTTACTTTTCAGTCCTCAAACATCCCTAGCTAGGAAAATGCCTTGACTTTGTATTATCATTGTTTTCTGAAGACATGTGAAAAAGCATTTCAAGTGTTTCCATCATTGTCAAAATTATTTTTTTTATGATTTCTAACCAAAGCCCTCAGGAATTAGAAACAATAAGTTATGTTATGGTATATTTTGCATTCATACAAATTCTCTGTGTTCCAAATATCCTATTTAGTGGGAATTTTTTGGGAGAGCACCAGTTTGCACAGATCAGTACCATAAAACATACTGGGACAGCAATTTCATTGTATGGACCACCATGACATATTGATTGCATTCTGGCACCATCACTATCTAGTTCACCATTAAAAGCAGAGGCAGAAAATCTTCAGAACTAAGCTGCTCCTTACACAATTAATGGCGAATTTCTCATGGTGCTCACACTTTCTGATATTATCAGAGCCAGGCCAAGCTCAGTTTTGAGTTTTAAAATAAATTTTGATGATTAAAAGACAAACATAAAAACTGAACAAAATTACAATGGGAAAACTTTCAAATACTTAAGCCATATATTTAGAACACAACTGAATTTTGAGTTCCAAATCTGTATTCTTTTCCCAGCCATTTTTGGTTAATTAAAAGCCATAGCCAAGAACAACTACAACACTTGTGATTACGTACCTGAGAACTCAGACTCTCACCAGCAATACCAAAATTCATGTTGCTTGAGTGTTGTTCAAATTTAAGTTCCATTGAAGAGAACTCCAACAGTGATTCAAGTGCTGTTGGAAAAAATAATTTAAGATGAATATTCTTATACATTTAAGATGTATATTCATACAGCATTTTTTGACAAATATTTCCTCAAAGTCCCTTCATAAAATCATTGTTTATGCACATGTTTAGTACAAAAGTTTCTTTGTTTTTCTTTTTGTTGCTCCTATACTATACACATCATTACTGTAATGCAACTTTGCCTTATTATGACTCTTTAGTCCCATTAAAATGACTTAAATTTTATATCTACCAGACTTAAAGCATCTCTCCTTCATATAAAGAAAAGCCACATGATCCTTCGTGCAAAGAAAATCACAGGATCTTCCCACTGCACACGAATGCATTCACATTTCTGACAGTAATCATCCAAAAATACCTCCTTTTCCTTGTTGGGAACAACACTGAAATGAACCCAGCAAGGACAAAGTATCCTTTTACTAAAATCTGCAAGTTTGCTCTCTGCCCAGTATTGATCAATTCTCTTCACCTCCTAAAAAGCCCAAAGGATTTCCTAATCACATGTATCACATTATGTAAACAACAATGCAATCTGTATTTCTCTAAAGCACAGGCATTATAAACTCTGTAAATTAATATTGTTTCCAAGCAGGAACATAATCTGCTGGAATGCTTCCACCCAATATGCAACTATGTCACTCACAAAGGGATCAACTCTCACCAGAACTGCCTTACAAGGAGAACACAGCACGACTGAAACACTATGAGGGAAAGGAGATTATCTACCCAACACAAAAAAATTGTGAGATGGATTCTTAAAACATAGCTCACAGGAGGCCATTCCATTGATAAACATCCTTTTTTCTTTGTATGAGACAGAGGTTAGACTTGTGTCTCTTGCAGTTTAGTTTTCTGTCCTGGTTTGAGTTTTGGCTCTTTCAGTGCTTTCTTACACATCCATAAGCAGTCTCCAAAGGAAAACTCTTTCAAGTATTTCAGTAATTAGGAGACCTGCTCTTCTTCCCAGATGCTGAAAACAAGCTTTGTTTTTAAAAAGCACTCCAAAAAATATTCATGATGGATTGAAAAGATATTGACTACCCTAAAGTGAAAAGACTGGGTTGAACAACCCTGAGCACAAACATCAGATACAGGATATTGATTTAAGTGTCAAGAACAGTGTCCTGTGCCTTCTGAATCCTGGTCAACCACAAAAACTGTCACAGGGGGGAAAAAAACTGTAGGAGCAGAAAACAAATGTGCCATAAAGCATCCAGCAGTGAGAATTAGGCCAATTTGTCAAATCAAACCTTAGGACTCCAAGACACATCTTACCCACTTTTAGCTTTTAAAGTGGTGACCTGAAATGGATCAATACCAGAGGGCATTTTTAAGTTGTCAGAATGTAATCAAATGATCAAGTTCTTTTTTAACAGTAAAAATAATTTGGTTAGTTGTCTGCACCTGAATGCTTATCTGAAATACTAAATGATCAAGACATTTATTTAGACTTCTCTCCCTCCTCCCAGACCATCGAAATTCCCTGTAACAATGTAATTCCAATACTCAAACAGAAGTCACATTTCATTTTTTCAACTATTTCTTAGAACTGAATGTATTACATATTCACTTATATTATTACCTGTTGGTCTATACTGCTACACTGAAGAAATTCTATGTAGCAGAATTACAAATTTGTGATAAAACTTAGATAAGATTGCCAGTTATTCATGAGACTTAGTGATTTTATCTATTCATTATTCCACAAAGAAAGGGAAAATTATACAAAAACTTTCTTTTTTTTTTATGTTACATAAATCAATTTTGCACTAGAAGTTTGTAACTTTGATTCATATTTTTACTTAGAGAAGTGCTTCCTAGCAATCTCATATACATTTGTATATTCACCTTTATTCTACATGTTCTTAAATTAAAACATACTTAGAAACATTTAATATGAATTTACTTCTATGACAGAATCTAAAGGAGGTCTCAGATTTCTTTGATATTTTAAAAGACCTCAAAAGCAATACTTAAGTTAAAGCAACACAGAGAAAAACAAAGAAAAAAAGAACCCAAATATAGATAAAACCTAATAAATTGGTGTTGCTTTTACCCCACATTATACATTTCATTGGCCAAGCCTTTTTCAGTGCCCCCAAAAGGTTTAAGCATTACACAAACATCATTCCTGGAAGATACTCAAGTCTCATGTCAAATAAACAGTGACTATATATTAAAAACTGAGATGAGGAAAGTCAATGTATTCAAATATTCAGAATTTATAGGTCTACATGACTGTAAGAATCAGACAGGATACTAAAGAGAACCACAAATTACTTCTAAGAAAAGCAGAGAAGAGTCATTTGAGAGATCAGTCTCTTGCTGCAGGCAAATAGCCCATAACTTTGCCCATTAACAACCTCTGACAGGACAGATGGGATCAGGGCCATTCAGGGGCATTTTAAGAGTTTTAAATACAGCTAAAGATCCTAGTTTTGACAGGGTAAGACTGAAAAAATAGTGTGACTGACATACTACTTTTCTACATTTTTCAAATGAACTGCCCTAGATATTGGGATTTGCATGATGAGCTCAAGGAATACTAACAAATGAGTAGATACAAAAATGAGTTTTGGTAAATTTTTATGTAAGGCAAGTGTCTACATAAAAATATTTTCTCAGCATTTCATAATTATGCATAAAAAGTTCAGCTTTACACGTGTTTAAAAATACAAAGCGAAACTGGACAATTTTACAAGTCTCCAAGAAAGTTACAAATTACACAATTATCCATCTGATTATAATTAAGTGGAAATTCTCTGCAACTAGAATACTAGCAAAAATATTACTATAAATATGTGTCTCCATCAGTTCTTTAAGCCCCTAGTTTACCTACCAACTGCCTGAATCCTACAGCATGGAAGAGCCACAGGGAGCCTCATCGCAGGGGGCTGAGGAGCAAGGATGCTACGAGGTGATACGACCAACGTTGCAAGTGGGGAATCAGCCTGAGGAGTAGTAACTGGAAGAGTGAAGTCATATGCTGCCACCTAAAGGAGAAAAATATCATTGTGGTCTCTTTCCCAAAGAAAATGAAGGTACTTCTTGAACCATTGAGTGGTGTACCCTTTCGGCAAAATTATCAACATTAATTTAGGACCTGATCACAATATTAACAGGATGGTAATTCATTAGCACTGAGAATCAGCCCTCTAAGCAAGCAGTTCCCAGGAATTTTTTTCCCCTTTGAGGAAAAAAACTACATGATCAAAAGTACCAGGGTTATCAGCAGAGCTACAGACAAGGCTTCTGGTAAACCACGGTGTTGTGTTCCAGTCCAACCACTCACCTGAATGAAAAAAAAGATTGGAGCAGTGGCCCAAATGCAGACAGTCAGGCAATGAGGAGGGAAAACAGAGCTCTGTAAGTCATGGAAGCCTTTCTCAAGGGAGAAAGATAAAAGGTAATCCATTACCCAGCACAAGCAAAATGGGCTCTGAGATCAAGGCAGAGCATTGAGAAACCTTGGGGTAAAAAAAGGAGTCTTAAAACCTTTGTCATTAAATGCCACTGAATTCTAGGAGTGTAAATTCCAGCGATTTGGATCCTCATTTTATCTGTGCAATCTCATCCCCAGGTAAGCAGGGTTTAGAACTTAAAAGATGGCATGTTTTGTACAGAATCCACTTTTTTGAAAGACTGCATCCAAGAGGCCAAAATTGTTTTACCATGCCCTTTCCAAGAGGTATTTCTTGCCTCTCACTCTGTCTTTCCAAGGATCAACACACTAAAGTAGCATGTGCTCCAGACAAAAGGTATGGATAACCATAATAAAGGCAGCAGATGAGAAAAACAAAACTCCTGCAGTGAAAACACTGCCAAGAGTCCTTCAAATTCTGTTTTCACCTTCAAGGCCACTGAAATCTCCAGAAAGGACTCAGGCCCATAAAATCTTCATATTGCTTAAAAGGATGCAGTAAAATCAGCTATATAAAGAATTTGTGAATCATTTAAAAGCTTTCAAAAACTGTGAAAAATAGTGCATCCTTCTTCACTTTGACATCTGTGGTCACAAGAAGAATATAAAAATGACGGGAAAGAAAACAAAACTGTCCTAAGCCAGGGCATGAGGCACAGATCCATCTGGAACAGAACCAACATTTAGAGAGTGAGAGTGTGTGGAGCTCCAGCAGAGTTTGTAACACACACTTACTCACTCCTGGCGAGTGAGATGGGTGCCAAATTCTGGCTATTTGTGCTGAGTTAAAAGAAAAGCATGGGATGAGGGCATGTTTTTGTAGCCAGTCTCTTGTTTTATATTGATACTTCAAATCTGATAATGATTAGATTTTAGAATATAGAATTGACTTCTCAAAATTAACACGGGGAATGACATTTAAGATTTCTTAGTAACTAATGCTCAAGATAAGTCATAAACAAAGACTCAGTAAAAGTCTTCTGATTTGATTTATATACTCTTTTATTTTTAGTATCTCGAGTCACCCACATAAAATTCTTCATCAAGTTACATCTTCAAAATATGTTCTTTTCAATGTTTGGTGAGATTAAGATGCTTAGTCTACAACAGCTATGACAGCATTGGCTATGCCCAAGAGTGCGGTCTAGCACTGCAATTGTTCTCCATCAATGCTGGTAGGGTTAGGTCAGACAACAGAAAGTGGAATCCCTTTATCCCTCTCTCAAAGCAGCTACTCAAAATCTGGTTTTCATCCCAGCTATCAGGAAGATTTGGTTTAGTCTTACTATACAACAAGGGGTTTATTTGCTAGGGACTGGCAAACAAAAGCAAATATGTGCAAGGCACTCAATTCACTACATGTGGATGCTGATGTTCACTAAAACCCACCCCGGCTAGGAAGTACAATAGTGCAAATTCAGAGCCAACAAAACTCACAGAAATGTATTTATATAATTGAGAACAAATAATAGCTCTTTTGTTTTATTCATGCATATCTTTGCCTAATTAACTGCACATTAGTTAACCTATATTTACAAATGAAAAATCCTTTAAAAACTCTAAGTAACCAAAAATCATATTATAAGTCATGCATATGCACACATTGCAGAAACAGCATTAAAAATTAATGTCTATTATTAGGACTTTGCAAGTAAAATAATTTTGGGTTTTTAAACAAAAACCCTTTTATGATTCATTTTTCATTTCTCAAACTCATAACCAAAAATTCTGTTTTGCAAGATGATATACAGACTAATTACAATATTAAAAAAATTACTTAGACTATTACTGAACTTGCATTCGCTTTTTAGATAATCTATGAATACTTTACAGTTACTTACCTACTGAGATATTTTCCTGAAGCGGCATTTAACTTCATAAACCAGAGAATACAGGAGGGCCAGAAAGAAAGCGGGCCAGAGAGGGTTCTTTCACAAACTCTCATGTTTGTTTATATCATTATAAAAAACATTTTTCCTGTCCTGATGCACACTCATTATGCACACCGATTGGAAAGGAGGCACCATCTACAAAGTGGTGGTCTTAGCAATTAAAATACTTCAAAAGAAGCTTTAAAAAGATGAGTCAGGTGAGACAAAGGAGCTGTTTGTTACATGTTCGTGTAGAACATCTCCAAAGGATGCCAGAAAAAGGATACTTGGTTAGCCTGTCACCAGAAGTTAACAATTCTTTAAACAAAATTCATATTCCTCTAAAATTTTATTTAGATGGTATTTAAAAATACCTTTAATTTTTTTTTTCTAGAATTGCCAAACAAATAAAAGTTCCTGAAAATACATTTGAATTTGTCAGGTAGGTTTGATACAAAGCCCAAGACTGGAGAGTAAACAAGGCCGAATGGCTTCCTGCCTCAGCCCTAAATACTTGGTATATGGAAAGAACCAAAAGGAGGAAACAACCCCATCAACCAAGACAAGTAAAACAGTATTTGATATACAATACATGAGTAAAAACCTCAAGCACAGTTGTCAAATGGAGGATAGGAAAAAGAAATTAAGTTATTTTCAGAAAACACTTTCAAAGTAGTTACTTAATTTCTATATTTAGTAAGTATTCCAGTATAAAAATACATGGATAAAGCACAAAATGTAATTTTCTAACTATTATTTCATTAGAGTACATACTCTCAAGGTTGAAAAAAAAAAATTGCTGTTAAATCCAGGAATCATATACTTCATTTACCACTGAGAATATGTGACAACTCCTTAAAATTACAGTACTTGCTTTCACAGTACTTCACAGGGAATTGCAAGTAATTTGGTGAGCTAATTTATTGCTTAAAAATTAAATTAAAACATCTGTAAAAATAATACTCTTGTATTTATTGTATAATAACATTGCAGATTGTTCAAACATCTTGGAGCATTTGTGTAAAGGCTGACTCTAAAGTTTATTTATGTCACTAACAACACAAAAATTCAGTAGTGACACAGACAGAGAATATGTAATGTATATTAGAAAAAATCAGTTTGATTCAAATTCAAAGCTAACTGCAAAACCAAGGGTTTATGTCTTGCAACTGAATCCAATATACATCTCCAGCCTTTCCTCAGATTTAACATCAGCTTTTCCTTAAAATACACCGAAATCTTTCATGCAGCCTAAATTCCCCAGGTTTGTATGAGATAAGCTGTTTCCACAAAGAATAATGTGACTGCTGTTCAAAGTCATCATTCAAAACCCTGAAATAAAACTAAATCTTTCCCTTGTATATGGTCAGACACAACACACCAGTAATACTCTGTAATTCTACAGCTGCAGATTTTCCATAGAATTCATTGCTTAGACCACAAATCTGCTCTTTCATTAAAAATAAATAAATAAAGAAGTCGTTTAAAAGGACAAAAACACCCCACCAAAACACCTGTCACTTCTCTCCAACAAGCTTAAGCAATGAACTCTGACAGGTGTGACTGGCTCTATTTATCTCAATCAAAGGCCCTCATAGGCTTCATTATTACACAGCTGTGTATTTTGTCTTTTTTCCAAGATGCTGGAATTTGTTATTTTCCAGCATTGTGGGGTTTTTTTTTTAAAAAAAAAGAATAATAATAATTTTAAAAAGTCATTTTGAAGCAGCACTCTCCTGCACCTTGCTTTGCCAGCTTTCCTTAGCAGACCATGCAGGACACAGCTCAGGGGGATCACCCTGCCTGGAGAAGCAGCACAGTGGCCATTGAGGAAGGAAGATAAGAAACCATTTCAAGTGACCACATGCTGTCTGCTTCCCTGGCACAAAACTAAAGGAATAAGGTGTTCCCCACTGTTACCTGGGCAGGTAACTTGGAGAAGAGAGCCGTGGTCAGAAAAGACATGTTTCTACACTTTATGGACAGTATGATTTAAAATTCAGTTAAAAAGTAGTCACTTCTAGCAATCTGTCAATAAATAAGATGCTTAGCTCTGGATCTGAATAGGGAGGAGGAAGCTACAACAGATCTTTGGCCAGATAGTCATAGGTTGTTGGGTTTTTTTGTTTGGTTTGGTTGTGGGTTTTTGGCCTCTGAAATGAGAGCCCACTGTAGCAAATCACAGTTTCAGCTGGCTGAACCTTCAGGGCAAAAAACTGAAACATAATGAAGTGTCTCTCCAAACCAGAGAAGAAAGCAGCACACAACCTGTATATAAATATGATATTCAGAAATCTTGGCTAGCTCACCTATTTCTGTATTTATTTTGTATACTACTTTCACTAACAGCTCTGACTTTGGCAGCCAAATACCAGGGTTAAAGTCTCTCCACTGAGGCAGAGAGCCCTGTAACCTCCAACACCTTCTGAGACACTGGAATAAAAGGAAGGCACAGCCACACTGTCTGAGCACCATCCCAGGCTCATCTACAATGTATTCACTCCATTTTGTCACTTAGAATACTGAAAGAATTATCTCAGAATTTTTTAAGGTCTATTTTTAAGCATGCCAAGAAACTGCATCTCTAAGAGCATCTTTTAATGTTGCATGTATGTGTACATTCTGCATTTTAGCGAGAATTGTAGGAGCTATTCAGAGTTCCTATATATTTACCTCCATTGTTAGTCTGCATGTTTTTGAGGCAGAACAAAAGCTACTGCTTAGATGATTTTTAGCAGGAGAATTCAAGATTACATTCAAGACTAAATTACTTAAAACCTTACATTAATAATTCAAGTCATTTTAATAAATTTTTAAAGTACATTAAAATAATTTCATGCTTTTTTGATTTTTTTAGCGAAGCTTCTGAATTATTTTGTTCTAACTTTCCCTTAGTTCTAGTATCTACTTTCTTATCAATAACACCAGCATAGTGAGCTTTTGTTGGTTTACAGGCTCTGGTTGTCAGTAATGACTACAACAGCAGGAAGTTCTAGTAAAACCAGAAGGCAGACAGAAAGGAATGTGAGCCAACGGGATATAGAAGGTTTGCAGCAGCTGGGAGATAAGCTGGGCAAGAGCAGTTGTTAAAAACACAGCGATGAGAACAGAGAAACAGCTGTTCAAGTGCAGAGGCAGGAAATAGCACTTGCAACCATGAAACCTGAATAAGGGAAGCTCAACATACAGAGATTAGAGGGGGTTTTTTAAGACTGGAAAGTCAGGAAAGAGAAGGAAAAAATCTGGTGAGAAAAGGGGGGAATATAGACGAGGTAGAATGGTAAAGAACTAACACCCAAAGGAGAATGTTTTAAGAATCAGTAACCACTGAGAGTTTCTGATCACAGTAAGAGATGCTGGTACCTGAACCAATTTCTTAACAGAGCAATGCTTTTTATTAGTATTCCACTTTGCAGGAGTTAAATTAAAGAAAAGCTACAGCATCCTGGGGTGTAGATATACTTCTGGATGCCTCCTATAGTCATGCCATACTGTGCAACTTCATTTAACATTAGTCAGTGCTCGTGCTGCCAGCTCCCACAGTGCTGCACTAACACGGTGATGCTCACTCCTGAGTTCCAGTGGGTTGTGAGCTCCAAGTGTCCTTGGGCATGTCCTGGCCTGCAATCAGCTGCCCCCTGACAGGCAGGCAATAACACACTGAGAGCAGAAAGGAAGCACTGGTGACATCCAGCTTACCCAGCACGAAGGGCAAAGGGATGCAGAGAGACTGTGAGCATGGGGAGAGGAGGGAAAACTGAAATAAAGGCATTTAACTAAAGCAACACTTATTACTTGGCTATGAGGTATAAGATGCCCCAGGAAAATTACTCCAATGGCATTATCTACTCTTGCATTTCTACTATTGATCCTTCCTACTTAAATGAAAATGTCAGCATCTTCCCTTGCTGAGCTTCTCTCCAGTTTGACAATAGACCACTGATGATATTCTGTATATATCATTTTGCAAACAATTCCATACTTTCCTGGCAGTGTATCTAGTTTAATTATGACTACCTTGCTTATGAGTGTTGCATCAAAAGTGTAAAGATACTTAAAGATATGACAACTACTGCTTCTCCCTTAACCTCAAGGCCTGCTATACTATAGAAGGAACTTTTTATTACTCTATTGAGTCATGTTCAGTCAGGGAAAATCATTTCAGAGTAGTGTATGTGCCAGAAACTCCGTCCATCAGTTATTCACAATAGCTTCCACGTGTACACAGAAGAAAATCACAATGTTACCAGACACAGCCTCTGATATGCAAATAACTCAAATATTATTTGAATGATGCTTTGAACAAAGGAATTCCCTTTATACTGAAGTGCTGGGAAGATGGGAAGCAGCATGGGAGCAGGGGCTTAAAAACAGTACTGCTGAACCTTCCAAGATGCATTGTCTCTGATACATATTTATTTTTCTAAGGTAAAAATGCAGATAATGCAACAGGTTTATATGATACAGAAGTGATCCCCAGCTGCTTGTTCTGAAACTCATTCATGATATCTAAGATTAAGTTTGTTGCTCTCCAAATATGTGGAAGCCCCAAACCCTCCATTTCTAAAGAATTCTTCATGCTACAGCACTCTCTATTGACAGCTACTGCCAACAAAATACTGATTTCCTGATGTAAAACTCATAAATTCTCATGTTTTTTCCCTTCAAATAGCTCAATCAGAAAACAAAATTGCCAATCTTTGAGACATAAAACTCCTGTACTTTTGCAGTCCTTTGGTCATCTGAGAGTTAAAGCATGAACAGCTGCAAAAAGAAAATGGCTGCAGGTTTGTTGAGTGATTTAATCAATGTGGGCTAAGACATTTCAGTATAAAATAATACCACATTTAAGTAATTGAGAAAGTGTATATACTTTGTGTATGCAAATAAAATTATTTCAGAACTTGTTATCTTAAGAATTGGGTTACTAATTATAAAACTATTGCACACACTAAAATGGGCATCTAAAGTCTCTATTCTCCCACCACAGGAATATCACGAAACATGATTTTATTAAACATGATCACCCTTGTCCCATAAACCTACCTCTTTTGGCACGAAAGACAAGAAGCATTGCAAAGCAGACTCTTCCTTTAGGTTAACTGAATACAAATAAGGCTTTGAAGAACAGCACTCAATCACTGCCAAGCAAAATTCAGAATCAAATTACAGATGTTATTGCATGAAATATCAACTTCATATTAGCTGCAGTACTTCAAAGTGATTTCCAACATAAAGTAGCTACCTATTTGTATGATAAACATTTTCCAAAGTTACAAAGGAATATAGTATCTCTCATAAGGATTCTGGAGGTAATTTTGAGAAGTATCAATCACCAGCAACTTCCACTGAAGTTATTAATTAGGGAGAACACAATATTTCAGAGAAAAAAAACTGTCATTTAGCTTTGAATGAAAGCATTAGGCAAAAATAGTTAATTACATGGTGAAAACCAATACTACAGGGAGAAAAACAGTTGGCTGACACTGTTTTTTTAAAATTACTTTCAGGCATAATCTACAATATAAAAGTTTACCAATTAGGCTTGCTTCATTTTTCAGATTTGCATGTCCAATTTTAAGGCACTGGCAGAAGCATGGCTTTCCAACACAACATTCCTCCCAGATCAGTATTCATCCAGGAACACAAGGATGAGCAAACATCAGTATTCACCATGTGATTTCAAGCACAAACTCTGATCTGGAAATGATGTGCAACCAGTCTATTCCCATGCTGGTTATTTGCCTGTTGTAAAAAGTCTTACAGTTCTTCTCCAAATTAAGATGACTGACATGGAGCCCTCACCTTCCCTTTAAAGTGCACCACATGGTAAGAAAACCCCTCTGTTCTTGTCAGATCATTTTTTGTCATCAACCACATACAGTTGAACATAAAGACACAACCACATTTTATAATACTGTCTTGTAGAGCCTGTATTTCCTGAGTTGGCAAGGACAAGAGGCCATATAAGCACAGCTGCAAAATTCTCTTGTGAATAATGATGTTGGAATAGCAAAGGACATGCCATGACTGAAGTAGGAAAGGGATGAGGAACAACAAGTAAAGGGCAAGAATCTGCACTAGTTCTACCAAGAAAAAACAAGAGCAATGCACTTCCAGATATTGCCCCAATGTCATCTGAGTTGAGCATCATTCAAAACAGATGTCCTGTGGTTGACCTGCAGACACCCTGTGCCTTTGGGAAACTGAAAAGTCTGGACCCTTTTACTGATGATGAATTAATTGAAGGGTAAACATTGCCAAAACGGTGGGTATGAGTCCATGAATAGGAAATGAATATAGTTGTTTGGCTGTGTTTGTTTGGATTTTATACATTTGGGTTTTTTAGTTTTAACTAGTGAGAGCTACTCAAACTTTTTTGTTTATTATACATCAGCAACTACAACAGAAAAAACATGAAAAAGAATCTACAAGCAACCTGACATCTTGCAAATCCTTATTTTGGGCAATTATCATTTTGCAGGCAAACCAAAATGTCTCCTCTTACTTTATATTAAGCAAAACTTTTAAAATAATTGCCTTAGGTCTTTTTATATCAGAAAATGTTGACCGGAAATAGTCTGACAGTTTTTCTCTTAGCATTATCCATTCTTTATTTAATGAAAGTTCTGATACAGCAAAAGCAGATACCTGAACGGTCATCAGTATTCAGTTTAAAATCCTTATACTTTGAAAAATCAAACTCCACTCTGGTACGTGACTGTCCTTTGTTCTGCAGCAGAAAAGGAACTGATTTTGTAGCGCCAACATAAACACCACCAAAGTCCACTTCCTCCTGTAAGTTTCAAGAAAAAATGGGTCAAAGCACTGTGAAGTCAAGTTTATTACTCAACATAATGTGAAAAAAATATAGCTGTGCAAGTTCCACAATTTATTAAATAATAACAGTATTGGTTCATCAATATTATTGTGCAATCTTTATCTCTAAAATCTTTCCAGGACATAAAGTACATCAGTTTAGAATTCAATATGAAATCCAGCTGCACCATCAGGAAAGTTTTCATCATTCAGCAAACAGATCAGTGGATTACTTTTCCCTTTATTGCATTTTTTTGCTAAAACTGCCTTAAGAAATTCTCTCCCTTTTAACATACTTATTCCAGAGTGTCAAGTCCAAAAGCTAAAGCTGTCAGCTATCGTTTAGTGCAGCTGTTAAATGTACATTTGGTTTTTAATATCTCTTTCTAAGTTCTCCTTGATGATTTTCTCAGGAAGTTAGTATAGGAAAATATGAAAACAGATGAAGTAGGGAGGAGCCACTTTGACATGTAGATAAAGCAAAACACTTAATCAATCTTACCAATTGCCACCATTTCTTCATACTTACAATACTCATGTTTATTTCGGCGACCTCTACAAAGCCACCAATCCTAAGCACTTGTGCTCCTGCATTTCGCACTTCTACCTAAGGGAGTGGACAGCAGTGTCATTGCTGACAAGGTCATTTTAACATAACTATCCCAGCAAGTCTGTCATAATTACATGAAAAGAAGTTGAACACAAAAACCCAAACCAACCCTACCCCACAGATACAGAGTGGAGAGAGACATTCACCATAAATTGTAATGAAAATGTGACAATAACTCTGCATTTATAACATAAGGCTTTTTTTTCCTATGGAAACATGAAGAAGTAGAGAAAATGCCTTATCTTCTAGAACATATATATACAGATTCTAGTGCGATGTGACTTCAAATCATGCCTTTGTGGTACACCACACTGGGGATAGATTTGGCTGTCAATTAAAAACACAAAAACAGACCCACAAACTAAAAAAGCCTATTCAAAGTTTGAAGACAGACCAATCTTCCCCACTTCTGCAGACAACAGTAACATTTCAGGAGGCTGTATTACTACACTGAGCAGTTGTATTCCAAGAGGAGAAAGATGTACCCAGCAGCTGTGAGGATTGGAAAGTGTACTACAACATAAATTGCTTGACAGAGGTGCTGATACAGAATAGATACCATTTTTCTGAGGAATGCTCAATCTGTTGTAAAAATTGGAAAAAAATGATACTAAGTTTAACAAGTATAATATATGCAACCATAGAAGATGGTGAATCCAGGATCAGAGTCAGAAAAATCAGCAAAGGTCAGCCCCCTGATAGCATGCTTTTTCCCAATCTCACTCATCTGAACAAGGGCAAGCTCAGGAAGCAGTCACACAGAAAATAAAATATGTTTGTTGCCTGCCTATTATCAAATATACAAGCATATCCATCTCTGAGAAAACCACAAAAAGAAGTCAAAACATTGAAGACACTGGAGTATTCCAATCCTGCCCCTCTCTGGATTACAAAAACTGCAGATATGTCTTCATTATCTCCTAAAGACGTTACTTTCAACAGCTTGTCAGTGGCATAACATGAACAGCCCAAACTCAGAGGCTGTTTTGATACTTCTGAGCAAGACTGAGACAAAACAACAGAATAGGTTATAGCAATTATCATCTGCTGCAAGAAAACCTTTTTCTTAAAAAGCTTTAGAACACTGGAGATAAAATCCAAAAGATGCATAAAGATGTACACACAAACACACAGCATAACACCCAAAAAAGACAAAGTTCTTCCAGTTTTGAATACCTCCACTTTCTTATCAAAACTCATGTTTGCATGCGGAGTGAAAGAGATCTTGAGATCAGCACTGCCTCCCACAGGTACCACTCCTTTCGAGGGGCTGATTGTCATTCCAGGCAGAGGGTTTGAATCACGAACCTTTACAAACACAAACAAGAAACATACTGGAAAAGGTGTTTGGGTTTGTTTGCTTTGGTTACTGTTGTTTTATTTATCCCAATATATCCATCATAAACTTAACATTCTGGTTTTCAGACTGTTTTCATTAAGTTAGTAAAATTAAGACTTGCTATCTAGCAAGTCTTCAAAATATTTTACGCAACATATTTTCCAGTGATAAATAAATTCAACATTTTTTTGACATTCGCAGTAAGAAGATGGGACACAGAAACCCAATTGCTATAGCTCAGTAATAATATGAGGAGTAAATATTCAGTTTACCCACAGTTAGTAAAGACAAAATAGGATTTGTTCTCTTCTAATGCACTTCAAACAGATCCATTTTTAAAGTACAGTTGCACAAGTAATAATGACCAAGACTAGCCAGCCATATCTTAGCTTAAGAGTAACTGTGGAGGCCAAAAAGGCTGGGTATGTCTGTTTTGTCTTATTGGCTATGCTGATTTTACTCTTCAGGACAATCACTCAAGAATGTAATAAGACTTGTTATTCAATGCTCAGTTGATAAACAGCAAAATATGGTAGTAATCCGAATAAATTGATGATGTTTCTTAGTACCATTATAATGAAGGAACAAAAACTCTAAGGATTCTCATGAAATTATTTTGCTTCACTAAATAAATACAGCAATCATCCTGGGATCAGGAGAACTAATGAGGTTAGGTTTCCTACTAATTTGTCTATCATGTCTTTACCCGTTCTGGCATCCATCTCATCCCTTACCCAACTCATCATACAGCCCATCCTCCTCTCAGATGTTAATCCAGCAAAGTAATCACATGCTGTGACTGGTCTGGGTCTCTGCATGCGCTGACCGGGCAGGCAGCATAGACAGGGTGACCAGCCAGTTTGCTCTGTCTGTCCTTGTATGAAAACATCCAAGCTGTAACTGCTTTTCCACAGGGTACACCAGTACGGGGTTCCACCCTCACTACTGGTTCTCATGAAGTGGCCAAAATCATTTAGGCCATCACCACTTTGCTTGTCTGTTGGTCCATCAAATTTCACAGAGGGAAAGAGAACTTCTATTCACATAAATCTTGTTTCTTCAGAAAACCAAGCACAAACCTAAGCAGGTGCATATTTAATAACTGAGAACACAAAAACAGAACGTGATCTGATAAAATTAACTCCCTTCTGCTCCCCACCCCAAGGAATTCAATGTGCTAGAAATAATTTGAGCTTACTTGGAAGTATGCATGGTTGCGTCCTACATTTTGAAGAATGGCTGTCTTACAGGTAGACAAACCCATTGGACTGTGAATGAAGGATATGCTTTGTGTCACAAACTGAACTTTAGTAGTACCAAGCTATCAAAAAAAAAGAAAACAAAAAAGATAAAACAAGCAAACTTCATAACATATTCCTAAGTAGGAATAAATTATTCAGCCTATTTTTCATTACATCAAGAGATAATATACTCGTGAAAATGCATAAATTGGAAGTATTCAAATAGACAAAGCTTACAAGTGAGACAAGATTTACTCAATGAACTTATCTACATTCAAATTAAACAGACACAACCCCACAGATATTTCTGGACTCATGCCAAGACAAACAGAACTATTTTAATTAAATTTAACAGAACAAGCTCTATTAATTTCAAATGTGTGATCAGGACAAGATACTTAAGAGAGATTAATAGCAATAGAAATGCCAGTATTCTAATTTACACACATCTTGGTTTACATATGGCAATTTCCAAGGCTTCAAAACAAGAGGAAGAAGAGAAAAGCTACTGGGGGCAAAAAAAAAAAAAGGAGAGAAAGGTAAAGTTCTCTTGGCTAACCGAAGCTGAATGTCACTGTTTAGAAGACTATCCAGAACATTGTTTCTCAAGTACCATGTTCAAACAACAATATAAATTTACATTAGAGCCTGTTGTTACCCTGAAACTCCAAAACGTACCTTCCAACACATCTTGATTTTTTACTCCTTTAATATATATCCAAAGAATTGTCATATCACTTTGTTTAGCTAATCTAAGCAAGCAAAGAACAATAATTACCTCATGATATACAAGGACCACTAAGGTGTGATGCCAAAGGAGGTGTATGATCAAAAACAACAAAAAGGCAAATTATCTTTACCTTGCCTTCTCCATCATGTGTTTGGAACATATTCTTTGGTTAAACATGTCAAACAGAAGCCATATGAAAATAAAATATTTTTAATACATGATAAGAGAAATATATTTAAGACAACACTTATTTAAAAAACCCACACATTTTTCTGCTCTAAAACTGCTGTAGGAATTGTTACCTTTGCAAAACATTTCAACTTAATTGTGTTTCCTTTGCGCACATGCAAGATGAATTCTCCTGCTTCCGGAGAGTTGAACCCTGGATGCCAAACAACTTCACACTCCAGATCACTATAGGCTTCCACAGTCCCTAAATATATGTATATAATTTACATATTACAGCATACATATGTACAATTATCAAATTACATTGTATAATTACAAATAACATAAGCACATTAAAGTGAAATGAACTCCTATTATTGAAGACTAAGCCTACATTTCCTCGGTGTTGAACAGTATGATGAAATAAATAAAATTAGTTTCTGAATTCTCATGACAGTTGCATAATTTGTTTATTACTATCCTTCAGTAAAACATACTCAAAGTTCACTAGTGGTTTTTAGCCATGAATGACTCTAATAATCAACATTAAAAATAAAAACAACATACTATCCTTCTTGTAGAATAACAACTTTGGCAAAGACCATATGCATTTTCTTGTCTGCAATTGACTCTAAACTTGTATTAGCAGAAATATCTTTTCTCAAGAATTAAAGTCCACCATGTTCCTGATCCAGCCAAACCTTGTCTGAACTGTGTTAGCAGTTACTTCTTTAATAATGGAGCTCCAACATACTTCTGCAGAATACTATTATTCAAAGGAAAGAAGGTAAAACCTAAAATTACAGTTTACAGCATCAGCTAAATGTTTGTCATTTATTGGCATTTAAGACACATGCACACCCTGTATTTGCAAAGTATACCTCTGGCTGGCTGTATAGAAAATGCAGTTTTTCTGTCTGTAGTTACAGGTTTCCACGAAAAGCCAGCAGGATGGTTTCTGGGATTGTTTACTCTGATAGTTGCTCTAAACTCTGTCTCTGCTAGGCAGCCAGGGACAGGATTTAAAATCAGTTCCCTTGCAGACAGCTCAAGTTCAATGGGTACTGCATTTGCAACTACCAGCACATGCCCAAGGTGTTGGTTGTTTATTTTATAAGTGAAAGATCTGTAACATAAAAAGACGTTTCTCAATATTGTTATGCATTTATTATGTTGTAGTCAGAGTAAAGCTTATATGAAATATAACCATTAGCAAGAAAATACTTATCAAAATAATCGAGTGTGAACACACATAAAGATTGACAAGAGAAAAAAAGTTTGTAATTGTTTTGTATCCTACTTATACCATGTCAAAAGTGATGATCACCTCGAAGTATGATCACCCTCATACAGTCATTTTAACAACGCAAAGTTCAAGTCCATACCAGAAAACAGATTTACTTTGCCCATCCATCTTCCCATGAGGTGCATCAAAAAGATCTGAGCACACATGCAGTGATGCAACACTATGCTGGAAAGAGCACAGTATTTTCCATAACAATTTCTCCTAGTAAATACACTGCAACAGCAAACTGTTTTCTCTGATATACCTGTAGCTATATGGGCTTTTCACAGGACAGGGGATTTGTTTGTCTTAAAAAAAAAAGCACAAAAAAAGACAACAACCAAAACAACACAAAACATTACTGTAGTAGGAAAATTTTGCAATATAAAACTGCATTAATTATTGCAATGTCATCATAAATGAATGCACACCATTAACAATTATCATGATTACACTTTGTTTAAAGCAGCCAGTGATGTTTTTAATTCTACTACTGCCAAGAAAATGCGTAAATCAAGACAATTTAAAAAAAATCCTTACCTTTTAAAGATTCCAAGAGTGATCGTCTCAAATACAATTGGAACATGAGTCTTTGTAAGAGGAGGCACCACCTGAGACAATGGAGATGTCTCCTGCAATTCCTCAACTTCAATCTCGATTTCTACCCATATATGAAATGACAAGTTATTGATGATGTGAAGTTCTTTGGTTGTTGTAGAATACACACAAACATCACCAAAATCTATAGTAGAAGGACCTGGAATATATAAGTAAGATCTTCAACCAAAAAAGTTCGTCTAAGGAAGCATAACTGCTAAAATATCGTGATCAAAACATTTTAGTTCTGCAAACTACAAAATCAGCTAGCTACAAAAATCCTGTAGCAGAACAAATTCTCACTCAAATCTGGAAGTAAATACCACGCATGTTCTGTGAATGTTTTCAGCAGAACAACTCAAAAGCCAATTTCATAATTGTGCTTGTTCTAGCCAGCTATTAAAGTAGGAAAAGCAATGTGCTCATTACTAAATGTGCTATTAATAACCATACATACTTCTTTTTTTAAGCAAATATTTAAATGGATAGACAACCAGCAATTCACTGACAATTTATGTACATAACCTATTGATTTGCTCCCTGATGTGTCACCATTTGCTTTAAAAACGCATTTCAGTTGATGGTCACAGAATTATTTCACTGCCTAATTTACTGCTCTCACTAATTTATAGGCTGGTGTCACAGAGACAGAGCTGCCACGTGGTTCTTCTAAACAGTTACTCGAAGGCAAGATTAAAGTACACAATTCCAGGTGTCAGGTTTCAAACAGACAATTTGCTTTATTCTAACAATAAACACAAGCAAAGGGGAAAAGTGGAGAGAAAGAGAGATAAGAAAAGGCAAAAGGCTACTAAAAAAAAAAAAGGCGCAGGAAAAGTTATGACCATGAGTGAGAAGCAGGGTGCAGTCAGAGATCCAGGGGAAGACAGGCAGTCGTGCAGGCAGGGGGCAGGCAGGGGGCCCAGCAGTGTGGATTAGAGCCTGGGCTGAACTGGACGCAGGGCAACTCTGGGCATTGCCTTAAACACCCTCGGCTGGACGCTCACTGGCTAGGCTGGCATCTTAAAAAACTCTCAGTACCTTTTCTATTATTATGTTTATCTTACTCTACCTTTCCCCAGGCGTATCAGGATCTCTTAAAAGATCTGGATTGATTCAAAATTTTTTAAAAAAGACACAGAAATTACTGTAAATTTTCATTTTGCTGCTAAATAATTTTACTGAAGAGAAGTTGACCTTAAAACAGACCTGTACTAGTACCAAGTGTTAACAGATGAGTCCCTCATAGCCTTTACAAGGTGTTATTCCCCATCACAGAGCATTCTGCTTAAATTATTTTGAAGGAGGATCCTGGAGAAGTTTTACTTTTGGGGAGTATCACTGTTCACTGTTAGTTCCCAGAAAAATTCTGAGCACTCCCATGAATCTTCCTGATACTAATGCTGTTCCAGAAACTATCAAGTAACAAGGCATAAGGGTGTGAGCAACCCTCAAACCACGCTGTGTTGGTTTCTCTGAAGATTGTGGTATGAGCAGTCTTTAAACTCTTGTTTTACATGTTCATACCTAATCATATCTCAGTATTTTCTGAGGATTACAAAGCTTTAGTTAAGCACTACTGTAGACACGAAGCTGCCACCAAATTAAACTATTTTCTGTTTAGGTGAATAACTATAATTGTAAACTTTGTTACCATAAATAAGCACTTTTATAACAACTATATGCATTTAGCAACCAAACTAAAAATCTTACCAATGAATATTTGATGAAGCTGCTTGTGTGTCAAAGTCCGATTACAATCTTCCTTCTCCTGCGCAGAAGATGGCACAGGATTAAGCCAACTCCAAGTCTGTGACAAGCACAAGACACCTTTTCAGAGCAGGATCAAAATTCTTATACTTTTTTATATGGTAAGCACATTATGCTCACATTGCTACTCAAGCATTTAACTTACTTCTTTGTTTGTGGAGTTAGATGTGATCATTGCCAATTTTTGACTAGTTAATAGGCAATCATCATCTAAAGGAGGAGGCCTTTTCAACTGTTGCTTCTCTGTGGGAACATCTGTGATTGAGATGGTTGGTGACTTAAGCCCTTCAGCTGGTTTAATGCCTATGTTCACAGGATCATCATAAAGGTAAAACTGACTAAAAATGGGAAAAAAGAATATGGAAATCCAAAAATTTGAGCATTCCATGATCTACGCATTAAATCATTTAGTATTCTTAAACAAAATAAATAATACTCTCAGTAGGAATCTTTCATCATTTAAAAAACTCTCAAGTACAGAAAATGCCTGAAAAGTCTTTATTTTTTTATTTAGGAAAGGATTAACATCTGTTGCACATTTGTGGCAACTGTTTTGTTAAATAGGTTGCACATGTTACTGCTACAAAAATATAAATATTACAACACCTAAAATCTCTCTTAAAGGACAATTAAGTTGTACAATCAAGCACCTAAAAGCAACTGCCAAGATTACAAAGCATCCTTTAATGGAATATCTCTGAATTGGACCACTTCATAGCCTGATTTTCAGCACAATTAAACTTTTGGTCAAAGGTCATCTCCAATAAATCAATTCCATCTGCAACCAAGAGATGTGAAACCTCCAGAGATCTTACAGAGATTTTTTGTATCAAGTACTTCTGCACCAAGAAAATCACTACTATATTTAACAGTAACACTAAAAGTCATCTGATAACCCTGAAATTTTCCTTTCTGTTCTGCTCCTCGTGCAGTGTACATTGAATATATGTGTTAATGGTCATATACACGACAGGTCACACACTACACCACAGTGTAGTTCCTTTCTAAAACACCAGGCATCCCCTGCAGGCAGAAAACAAACCCAGCTCTGCGGGCCTTGTCTCAATCATGAGGTTTATACACAGAGCGGGGTAAATTGAGATTACAAGAATAATCCAATGGCACTACTGATTTTTAAATAATGAATCTTACCAACTTAACATTCTTAAGGTATTATTTATCTTCCTTTAGAGGATTTATTGGTTTTTCTTGTTTTAACATAAAACTCTGTAAAAGTAGCAGAGCTGTCAGTGCTGCTTTTCCATGACTTTGTTCCCCAGCATACCGAATATACAAATTCCTGTAGTGAGAATTTACTGTAAAGCTTGATGACCAGTAAGATTAAAGGATTGTATCTGCCTCATTCCACAGAATATATAATAATTTACATACTGAATCCATCACCTGGGGTGAACTAGACATCCTAGTTGGAAACATGTATTTACTATATACAAAGAGACTCTAAAACAATCCAAGTTATTTTTTCCTAATAACCATAACCAACTCATCTTAGAACTTGACATTTTAAGTTCATTTTAAGTTCAAGTGCCATTTCACCTACACTTCACCTACATTTCACCAAGAAAGTGATCTCTAGGTGTCTAAATGAACATTTGAACAAGACAGGTTTTGAATAAATGATAAATGAAGGTCTCAAGACCACAAGCATTTCAGCATGGGATAAATTCAGGTATATGATTGGTGCCACTAAGTTAATTCTGTACATATATACACATACTTTGCATATGAATCCAAAGTATTTATTTAGCCTTCAAAAAAAGTCTTACCTAGCAGCATCTTTCTCTAAACGACGCTGTCTTAAAGTGGAAATGAAGTCTACATAGTATTTCCTGTGTTCTGCTATTGACTGTCGTTCATAGGCAGTATAAGCAAATTCTGGATCTATGTAATTATATCTCTCAGTCTTCGTGAAAATAGTCCTAAATATTTAAAGAGAACTGTAGTTTCACTACATGTGCAAAATGATTCTGGGTCTTGTTAGAAAAAAAACATATTGATCTTGACAGATATGTATTTCACTGCAAACATTCTATTTATCACAGCTGATTATTAGTATTTGACCTTGTAAAGCAATCATAACAATGAAATATTGAAAATGTAGTAGTTGTATTTGTAGTTTCATGTAAGAAAAGCAACTCAAGAAATTTATGTGCAAGAGACTCATGAATGCCATGAATTTTAAAGAACTTTCAGCAGGAAAACCCCCAGCGAGTAACAAATCTTGATCTACTGCATGATATACATACATACATATATATATATATAAATGTCTGGTTTTAAATATTAGATTCACATAATTCCTACCTGTACTTTTTATCCCATTCGCTAGGCCTAAGGCTGGCTGCACGATCATTCGGGAAAGCTATAAGTGCATCATCCTTGCAACCCCTGTTTATCCGGTGGGTATGAATTTGTGTTTGGGTTGATTTAAGTATTGCCACAGGAGCTGTATCAGTGCACTGCACTGCCACAGGGGCTCTATCAGTGCCCTCCTCTGTGCCATCAGATACAAACTGTCCAGTTGCATTGGAAATCACTGGTGTTAAACCTTAAAATTCAAATAAAACATGAACTTAAATTAATATTTTCTAAAAAAAAATGCAAAGTATTAGAAAATATTTCTAATTTGCACTGGTCCACCCAGCAGTGCAACAGTCAGTCACCCATCCCACTGTGTTTTCCTCAGACAAGAGGCAAGAAGGCACTTCCATCCCACCAACAGCCCACTGCCCTCCTTGATCACACAAACAAATAGCAGAGCTCAGCCCACTGCCATGTCCAGCTGTGACATTTTGTCTTGCACAGGCACACGAAAACACTCAGAGCAGCCTCTGTCACAGCACTGGTCACGGTGTCCTAAAGCTTTTCTTAAGGGCTGCAAACACAGGCATGCTTTTGGACAAAGAACTCCCAAGCTATCACAACTAAAAAGACAGCTCAGATCTTTTTCACTCTAATTTTATAAAAGCGCAGTAACTTTAGCATTAAAGAGAAAAATTATAGTAGAAACTAGGCCATGTGTTTGCTCACCTCTCCTTAAATAAAGACACATATTTAAAACAGCACTATAAATAAATAAATCCATTCTTCAACTACTTCAACTGCCCTCTCTTGCCTCACTTGCAAAAAAAAATAAAAAATTATTAAATATATTTGTTTTACCCACTTCAGCCCTACTTTACTCCAAAATGGCTACCAAAAAGAACCCAAAACCCCAAACAAACCAAAAACTACTTTCCATCCTCTAAACCATAGGATTGATTACAACTTTCACTGCCTAGGGAGGCACCGTTTGCAAGAAGCTTCATTCCAGTGTCTCCCCTGCCCTCAGCTGCATACAGACACAAGTACACATACTCAGCCAGAGAGACATGGAGAAGACAACAGGGAGATATAGAACCATTCATATAAAGATCTGAAAAAAACCCACTTTAATGAGGTTTAAAACCAAAACATAGATATCAGTAGCCTAAAGAGTACAGATACTGCTCATAACCTCTTTATAATCCTGCATACAGGAGCAGAATGGAGACATTAACAGAGCAAATGGTGGACAAGAGCATATAGAAAAACTGAAAAACTTGAATACTACATTAAATCTTTCATAAGAAAATCCCACTTTTAATTGTTTCTGAAGCAGGAAAACTGAAGGAGTTCTGGATATCAATAACAAAACCCAGAAAGTGTCAAACTTCAGTTTCTCATCAATTCCTGATAGCCACAGACATGAAATACATTCCTGAAAATAGTAGGAAAGTCCACTGGCTTACCAACCATTCCTGTAGAAAGAATCATTGATCACAGAATGTGCTGAGTTGGAACAGACCCATCGGGATCATTGAGTCCAGCTCCTGGCAGTGCACAGGACACCCCAAGAATCACACCATGTGCCTGAGAGTCTTGTCCAAATACTGCTTGAACTCAGACAGGCTTAGTGCTGTGACCACTTCCCCAGGGAGCCTCTTCCAGTGCCCAACCACCCTTTGGGTGAAAACCTTTTTCCTGATACCCAGCCTAAACCTCTCCTGACTCAGCTTCATGCCATTTTCACAAGTCCTGTCACTGGTCATGAGCGTGAAGAGATCAGTGCCTGCCTCTCTGCTTCCACTCATTTTATCCTGACTTCCCAGTAACTTCCTCTTTTTACTTCCCCACAATGAAACAAATGGGCATTGCCTTCCTGCTTCTCATTAGCAAGTCCATCTTCAAGCTGGCAGGAGTGAGTTACAGGGTATTCAAGTTCCCCTCCTTATGGACACACAGACACCATGTGCACCAGCGCACTGCTATTACCTGCAGATGCCACCATATATGTGATGCTAGAAAAAGCTACATTTCCCACCACTGGTTTTAAAATCCGTTGACAGGCTTATTCAAATCTACTGTAATTGGACCTTGGAACATGTTAAGAAAATGAGGCACAAATTAGAATCTAATTATTGCATATCCTGAGAGATCCTTTATGCTGGCACAGGTTTCACAGGTTGGCAGGACTCAATGGACACGGGGCAAGTGGCAGGCTGTGTTAACTGGCAAATTCATCTGGTAGCAGTAGCGTTCAGTCAATAAAGAATACTTTGTTATCTTTCCTACCATCTTCCTGTGCTTTACATACCTCTCAGTTTACTACTGAAACATATTAGCACTGTGTAATGGCATTGCTCCCAAAAACTGAAGCTTTTGTTTTCTGATTTATAAAATTGAAATAGTCATACAAGGAAAATTTATGCTTTAATAGTTTCATTTATTGATAAAATGGGGAGGGGGGGAGGGAGAAGGGTACCATTATTTTAGCCATTGCTTTGTTACTCTTATGGGTATTTGTCATACAACTGAGCATTCCCTGAAGTCCCAAACAGATATTAGTTTTTACAAACAAATTAAGTATAGTAACAAAATCTCTTTTAAAATGCTAAAAATGTCCTTTTAAAACATTTTATTGCTTTTCACTTATGTTTTTAGCATCTTACCAGGATTAACTGTGAAGAGAATTTTTTTTCGTTTAGATTTGCACACACCAATAAGGCTCAAATGTAATTGGTGGAAGGATATTATCTTCAAATCCCGCAAATTATTTTTATCTAGTCCTGTACCAATGATATCGACAATTTGCTTCATCTTAAATGTTCCTATTTGACGTGGAGCAAATGAAATCATCACATCCTGGAAAAGAAAACTCATTCTGAGACACAGGAGGCAGAAAAGCAAAGAGTCAAGTTTTGTGTAATGTCTGTATGATTCTGGTTCTCTTCTCTCCACACTTACCTCCAAGGCAGGTGTTTAAAACTGGGCTTTTAGATTATGTCAACAGAAAACACACAAAAATTAGCAATATAAGGTAATACAAAAATGCTACACATGAGAACACAACAAAGTCTGACTTGCTCATTTTTGAGATATATTGTTACATCTTGTGCCCTGAGTTACTGGTTTGGGAAATTATAAATATCTCCATATTTAATATGTATTTGGCAAAGTTTCTTCCATCAAAGGAAATGTTATCTTACTTGAATATTTGTGATTTACTGAAAGAAATTGGAAGCATCCTGCAAAAATATTTGAGTATGAATCAATCTTCTCAAGTCAGGAAAATAAAAAAATCAAAAAAAAAGAGAGAGGTGAAACTTTTGTAAAGTTGCTTACGTGCTCCAATTATTTTTACCAAATTTAAACTAACATTTGTTACTTCCTGGAGTGCTGGAAAAAATGTTAAGAGACCCTACAAAATGAAAAAAAACAGTTATTAGCTGGTATTAAAAGTCACTGCTACTGAAATGACATTGTTCTGGTTTGCAAGAAATTCCCCTGCTAAGCACTATAAAATAATCTGCATAGCTACATAACCTACGGGAAAGGGGTAGTTACCTTTGCAGATCTTTTTGGAATTTTTCCTTTTTCAGGAGAAATAGTAAAGTGAGCGGCCTTGCGGAAGCTGAATGTCACTGGGAGGCACTCAGACTCATTTTTCAGTGTGCATGGAACTTGTGTTTGCTCACCCAAATAACAGTCCATAAAATTAATTTCTGGTCCTGGATTAAAAGTTACCATCACAGGAAGCCCAGAACCTGTCAAAGCTAAGTCCACCTGGTGAGGGTGAGTCTCTGCATCAGACAAACACAAAAACAAACAAAAGCTGTCACAAACCTATTAGCTCACAAGCAGAAAAGTCATGTTGTAGTTCTATGGTCACAGAAACAAAATAATACTGCAAAACAGTAGGGTTTATAATGCAATTTTTTATAAACTTTACACAGCCACGTTTACTTAAAATGGCTGTTAGGTAATATATTGCCTCATTAAGGAAGTTGAGGATGATCAAATAAGCACTTAAAAATGCATGAAACTGGTATTGTAAAAGAGCCAGTGACTTGGAAATGGCTGGGGGAGGTTATGTCCTCCAAATATTTGCATTTATGACTAAGTTCTAGGTGCTCACTAGTAGCATGTGTATTCATGACACACGATTCCCCACTTTCTCGTCACTGTTCAAAGAGGTTTCAGTGCTAAAGCATTAGAGATGTAAATTACTTTATTTGTATTGATACAAACAAACCAAAGAAGCAGATTTACCATATAACTAGAAACTTTTTAAAGAAAATAAATTTAAAAAAAAAAATCAAGATATACAATTTTATCACCCCTATACACATTTCTGATGCCATACTTGTGGTTGCTGTGGCAGCATCATCGGGGCCCTGCAGATAACCATCTCTATTCCCAACAGTTTCAAATCTCAGAAACAGGACATAATCTTGTTTCAGTGATGAGTCACTCACTTCAATGTCTCCTTTAAATTTTCTGCAAGAATCACAATCTCTAATTACAAAATGGGGAAAAAAACCAAACCTTCAAACCCCAACACACAAAACCAATCAAGACATTTTTCATCATCCAGTCTGGCTTCTTTGCTGTCAGCTACAGCTTGAACAAATGATCTTTTTTCTTCCTTTCAGAAAATGGAAATAGTAACAAATGTAAGCTCATCAATATCTGTGTGCTTATAATACTACTTATTTGATACCTTTTCCTGTCTACAACTGTTTTCTAAACTAATATTACATGCAGAATAGCTACTCATGTTTAGAGTTTAAGTAAGGGAAAATGGCAAGCATGCATTTTCTTTTCCTTATCCAAGAATAAATGTTCCTTTATACTTTGATTTTTGGGTGGTTTTTAATGGAATTACAGCTTTCTAAACCTTTCACTCTCTTGGTGGTTAATCTATGGCAAAATCTAATAAAATTCTTGCTCTCACAAAACCAGTTTAACCAATTCCTGGTTCAAATACATCCTTAATGTATTATAAAACATGGAATCACTTCAGAATTTTTCTCATTGGTAGTATCACACCAGGCAATTTCTTTAAGTACACATAAATACATAAGAAGATATTCAGAAAAAAATTTGCAGACACATTAACTTAAAATTAGTTTCTCTAACACAGCTCTTGGAGAATAGTTTAGACCAACCAAGTTGCGTGTGTGTGTACTTTGTACCACTCACTCACTCTGGACTAAAACACAGGGTAACCAAAGATTTCTCATAAGGTTGCAAAGTTCCTTGATTGGGAGTGCACAAGATCAAGGTGGAAACATCTACATCTCTGTTTTTCAGGCTTAAGTCGTGTAAAACAGCATCTGTACTCCTCTGAAGATCTGTCCCCTAAAAAACAATCAAAATAGTAAATATTTCAGCCTGTTCCACTTTCCCTTTTTTCCTATACATGTTTTCATGCACAACAAAGACATAAGAAACAGCCTTGACATTGTTACACATCACATGCCTAATTAGCCAATTTTTAAATACCAATTTCATGTCAGTGTTTTGAATTCCCTTTTTTAAACATGATGTTCACTCAGATGATTTCAGTGTTTGAGAAAAACAAGTAAAACCACAGATGCTTAATATCTTACAATACCAAAATGTATTTTGATAACTCCTACTAAATAATAAAACCAGTAGGAGTTAAACTGCTCCCAAAAAACCCACCAGCAAAACTAAACAAACCACACCCAGGGAACTCACTCAACATTGTTCAGGTTAAAGTGTTACATCGTGAAATAGAAATAATTAATTGACAAATAGCAATTCCAAGGTTAAATTAGATTAAAAAATGTGTTGGTTGGATACAGGTTTCAGAAAGCCTACTGATCAGGAAATGGTATGACATAGTAAACAGTATGAGAAGTATTAGAAGATGAATGCTGAGAAATAAAAAACGCAAAAGCAGAAATGAAAACAAGTTTTCAACTAAAACAAAAACCAAAGCAGTTTCTTACCATCTCTCCACCAATGGCATTGTCTTCCAGTACTGCCACCCAGTCCATATTCTCAGGACTTTTATTGTACAAAGAAATTTGTTCAGTCTTTGATGTCCCAAAGTAAACTGGTCCAAAGTCAATGCATTTCAATACTTTCCCAGAAGACGCTCCAAGAACTTTAAGAACTCGTTCAACCACAACAGCTTTGACCCACACTTCGGTGCAACCACGACCTTCCAGCTCCACTCTGTCAGGAAGAGTAGTAAGCAGCAACAGGTAACGTAAAAAAGTGTGAGAAATAATCAATTTGGCTATTTTGGTTTATCTCAGAGTCTGTGCAAAAAGAAATTAAGCAGATCCAAGCACTAAAATCACTGGCCTTTCATAGACAAACTAAGCAGGGGGAGCAGAGCAAGGAGCGTGCACTTGACAACGACCTAAAAGGAATTTTACCAATCAGGAAAAAATCACACATTACGTGGAGGAGTTTCAGGAGGCTTTTTGTGGGGGTTTATTCCCCCCTTTTTTAATGTTTGAAATGATAGGAATGACATCTGAAAAGAACCAGAGGTGTCCACACACAATATACACTGCTCTTTTTCCTGAGAATCTTTGTATATAGATACCAATTTTAGAACATAATATTTAATTTTCTCTTAGGGAACCAGAGCTAAAAGTTGACTTGATTAAGCATAAAAGAACTGCTGCTGTTCCTGCCTGAATGCTTGATCTTGATGCTACAAATCACCAATGGTTCACAGAGATATTGCACACATTTTTGTTATTAGAATTCTACTGGAACAAAGCGTATTTGTTCTTGATGAACAAAAGAATCAAGCAATAATATACCTTATTGTTCTAACAGAATCAACTACCCTTTTGAATAGCCTCTGAGCTGAAAAAAATTGAAAAAAAATGAATCTCTGTTTAGAATAGTCATGTGTAACTACATAAAGGATCTGGAAAAGGATCTCACACTCTCTAAATATCATCTTTCAACTTCAGAAGCATGATTGCAGGATACTCCAAGACAGAAATCTAAAAAAACTGTAAGAGTAGATTCCTCTGAGAATAATTTTTTTTTTTGCACATAGAAGAAAAATGTCTGGAGAACATGGTAATTGGAAATAACCAAGGTGTTTTCATGAAAACTGTACTATTTCTCCAAGTCAAATTCCTGTCAAATATCCATTGCAAGACTTTATATAACACCATGTTTGTTTAAACACATATATATACACACCTGCATACACATTATTTGTGCAAGGCTTGACAAGAAAATATAACATTTCAATTAGTCTAAAGAATATAACAGTAACTAATCAGAAAGATCAAATTCACTGACAGAATTATGTACAATTTAAGGCAGAAAATGGGTGAAGGATGAAATCTACAGGAGACAGGAGCTCTTTATCCAAGATGGGGTGACAAATATAGTGATGGCAGCCTGGACAGCAAAAGAAAGACAGAAAGGAGGACACTTAGCAACCAAAACATTGCAATGTGGTAGCCAAAGAAAAAATCATATCAAGGAGACTGTTAACGGTGAAGCAATTGCACAGATACCATCCTCCCTTTCACTCTAATAGAATTCTCCTGTAATTTCATTTCCTTTTCCAACAGCCTGCCAAACGCCAGAACAGAAAGAACTGAACTTTGAGTCTATCTTAATAATTCAAAACAAAAACTGAAATTTCCATGCATACATCCCCCTTCTCATCCCCTCCCCCCCCAAAAGAAACCAAAAACAAAACAAAAACCAACACCACCCCACAACAAAACAACCACACCCTACTCACAGGTGGCTCGGAATGGTTGTGGACTCCCCATCCCTGAAGTTTTCAAGCCCAGGTTGGATGGGGCTGTGAGCAACCTGGTCTAGTGGAAGGTGGAACAACAGACCTTTCCAGCCCAAGCCATTCTGTGACTCTATAAAGTATTCATTTAAAACTAATCTGCTCTTAAAAGTCAGTGGTTGCAAATACATTCCCTTCATTGAGAATCAGATACACCAAAAGGCACCATAATACTTCTGAGACTCCCTACACACATGGAACTAAAAGAAAACTAGCAGTGACAGAAGCTAAGGAAAGTAAGGAACACAGGATGTGCAGAAAGGTGAAAGACACCAAAGGTCTTGGTTGGTTTTCCTTTGAGAGATGTGCAAACATCCCATATCATTATGATCTACGAGAGAGCTTTATTAGCACAGGCAGGTGCACAATTTATGCACCACTGTTCTGTGAAGTTAATATAATCATCAAATAAATTTCATAAAAATAAATGTGAAATACAGCAACTGACACTTAGGAACTTGACTTTTTTACATAAACATTCATAATAGAGATTAGAATCAATAACAGACAAAAATGGAATTTCTAGAGCTGGATTTCTTCAGCCATGCACTCACTTCATCGCTTCTTTGACGATTCCAGGTACATCTGTGCAGATATCCACCTTAATTGTCCTTTTAGATTTTGGCTTCACCATTCCCTCTGCAGGTGTTATGTTAAGCAGAACAACGCCATCATATGATATTTTAAATACTCCTAAAAAACCAAAGTAATAAACAGAATGCTACACAATGTAAAGCTGCAGATTCATATTCCTCTATTACACACTTGAAACTACACACGAGATGCAGATGTTCACAAGCAGCACATTTTCCCAAGGAAACGGGAAACATCGAGTTAACCTTTTTAAAAACTATTTCTAACAGAGAGTAGATCATTACTGCCAGGCTTTTTTTAAATATTACACTCATGTCCAACGCCACTTTGCAAGTTGTGGTTGTAACAGAAAAAGTACTCACGTTCCAAATAAAAGTGTCTCTCTTATGAAGCAGCTGTAAGTAACATTTTGTAAGTCACAGGCTATTTTATACACAGCTCTAGCCAGCTACAGTAGCCAGAAAGTTAAGTGCACATTGCAGGTGACATTGCTTCTATTATCTGGTATGTGCACAACACAAGTTATTGCAGAAGAGAACAGTGAATATTTCTAGTTTATAAAAATACTTTTTAAAATGTGAAAAAAAAATTAAATGCGTATTTAACAAACAGCACTAATTATCTGTTATTGTATCATAGACACAAAGAAATTGTTTCAAATGTGGGAAAAATGCACTGTTTGACCTCAGATAAAAGATAATCTCTGATATAAGATCAGAAGCAGGAACAAAGGAGTTGTTTTGTTCATGGGATGACGTGAAAAGCAATCCTTGAGTCTCTGGCCAGCACACAGCACTTGCTGCTCACATAGTTTACGTGCTGCCTTCCCCTGGGACCTGCTGTTTGATGATTTACAGGTTTAGCAGCTCTTCCTTTGTCTGCCCTCAACACATTTTTTACTGACCACCACCTTCATTCTAATTTTGTCTCTGTCCAGTCCTACAAAACTCCATCACGTAGTCTCTGTGTATCATGCAGAGTTTATAACTAGAAACAATTTCCTATACAATATGAAAAAATTAATATAATACAAATTACTTGTAGATACATAAGAAATGTAGGTTATCTTATTTCCTTTACCTAATCATAATTACCCAAAATAAGAAGTTAACATGTACAAGTAAGAACAAGATTATATAAGCTACAAGATTATATAAGCTACATACTAAATCTTCAAGCTGAACTGGCTAGGAAAAAAACAAAAACCAACAAACCAAACACTTTCTCATTTTGCTTTATGAAAAAAAATAAAAATCTGCTTTAACTAGACAGAGATTTTATTTCATTGTTTTGGTTTGTTTTAATATTACAACCCATCTTTCTGCTTCTGCAGTCATGTGTTTTCTCTTGCTACAATACCTTGTGAAATCTAAGAGACTTCACAGAACCCTGGCCTAATGTAGGGACAGCTTGTAATAGAACAAAAAGCTGTACAAGGGGGAAGAAAAGAAATATTAACTGTCTTAAATTTGTTTGAAACTCAGCACAGTTGCCACCCTTCTTCTGGAGAAAGGTGTCTGCAGTTTTGTTCAGTGGAAAAGGCAGTCCAATAGGTTACTTGGATCATATAAACATTCTTCTGCTCCACTGTCGATGTTTTTTATTGTCCCTGGAAAGGTCCCTCACAGAAGCTTTAGAATGTGTATGCTGTGAAAGTTGTATGATTTCAGAAGCTATGGCAGCAAGATAAAAGACCTCTCACTCTGTTCTAGCACTACGTATGGTTCAATTCCCATCCTAGAGCACCTGAGCACTGAGAGCACAGGGAGCTTGTAGTTGTTCATTTAATAGACAGTTCTGGGGATCACAGAAGCGCAAAGAGAACAAAGCAAGAGCAGACATGATTTGCTGCCGTTCATGTTGGGCCGACTAAGAAAATGAGTAACTATTATTTTTACATCTTTCAAGGTGGGACTCAAGTAGAGAACTCATACAATTTACAAAGTTGTAAACTAATTTTTCTTTTCTAAGTGGAAACACAGCACTGCCCACGGAAGGAAGGGGCCATGTACAGCACCTTCAGCTACAAAGTTACGACACAATGTAACCTGCATAACCCAGAAATTAAGTTAATTTCTCCTTGGCCACTGAAGTGTCAACTTGCATAAAATTACATTTTCCAAGAAAATAAAATATTTGTATAATTTAATGCACACTAGATATTTACCTGAAGATGATCCATGGTTAGCAATACTAATCTCTTTACTAATTACTTTATTGCCTGCAATCACTTCACCAAAATCAATCTCTGACTCAATTTCCAGAGAACAATACGGAATGAATCTGTAGAGAAAAGACACCATTATATTTCCCAAAACCTTTGCATTTTGAAAGAAAGTGCACTGCATGTACTCAAGCACTCCAGTGGAAGAGACTTCTCCTTTTGTCCTAGTTCTCCTGCCAAGACTTTTGTAGCTCACTTCAGCACTATAACATACACAGGGAAGATGTAAAAGAGAAGTAGTTATCTACCAACTTGTTTAATGACTAACTACTGAAACTTTAAAACAATATTGCTTTAAACAATTAGTCAAAATGGAATGAATACATTTCTGTTTCATTTTACATACTTTATTAGAGTAGTGTAAATAAAACTGTCTTGAGTTGCATCACAGAATAAGACCAAAGTTACCATTCACCATAATTCATTATCAGCTGCCTGAACGAGAAGCAGAGAGAAAGCAGCTGTGCCAGTGTCCATTTAGTCTTTGTGTTTGATACATCTTTTATGTGACTCTGACAAAATTTATTACAACAGACAGAAGTGGGCAATGACAAAAGCCACAAGGTATTTCTATTATTTATTTAATAGCCTCATTCAGCAGGATGACATCACTGTATTGGGTACTGTTTAGCTATAATGAAAAGATCATTCTTGATTCAAAAAACTTGTATTCCAAAACCCCCTATTTTTAATATAATCCCACTTCTGATGTCACATAAAACTGTTTCAAATCAATTGGAATTTTATATCAGCACAGTAGTCTATCTCCTCTAAAGCACAAATAGGAACATGCAGGAACAATTACATCTCATGATCTGCATTACATTACATGCAGTACAGAAGCCTAAAGGGAGAAGGAAGACAAATATCCATTACTGAGTGAGGCAGATCCTACCCAAACTCTCTATTACATAAAGAGGAGGGTAGGATGAAGGAAGGGAGAGAGGAAAAAAACTGAATCAAGAAATGCCTCAAAAGAATTTGCTCTTGAGAATTTTAAAACACTGGTTTCAATTCTCTTTTATAATTTATTGTAATGCAAAAAGAATAAATTAGTAAGTTTTTGAAAGGGGCTGTCTAATCCAAAAAGACACAGTAAAAGATAATTAAAAAAAAAAAAAGCCAGAAAAACAAAACAAAGCAAAGCAAATAGTCAGCTGTTCAGATCAGACTATGCTTGAATCGATTGTAAAAATTTCACATTCCAAGTATCCAGACATTCTGCCAATAATCTTCACTGGAAAAATGAAACAAAAGAATTCTCCTCTCAAGATCCAATCATTTAACTTCCCAAATAGACAGGAATAAGCTTCAATTTTAACTGCAATGAGATTTTTTTAATAGATACAGACCTGTGCAAAAGGGGGGGTTGTGAAGGTAAAGGGTCTGGGGTTTGGTTTTTAATAAAGGGTGAGGTTTATTCGTTTGGTTTGGTTTGGGGCTTTCTCATGAAGATGGAATTTACTGCATTTGCATGACACAAAATAAATTTGGGAACACACTGATTAGAAAAAATCATAAAGTATATTTGCTTTTTAAAAAAAAACAAAAAACAAACAAACAAAAAACCAAAACATTAGAGCCTGTCAACTTTTTCCCCTCGAAAGCCAATTCAACATGGAGACTTGAAATACTTAGTCTACTGCAAGTCCTTTCCAGAAAGGGGTCACCAGTAGCATTATCATCCTAAGTGGTCTTACCTTCATAATACTGCCCTGATGAAAATTTTCAAAAAAATGAAAAAAAACCCCAAAAACTAAAAAAAAAAAAAAAAAAAAAAAAAAAATTAAAAAATAAACTTTTAAAAAAAAAACTTCANAAAAAAAAAAAATTAAAAATTGAACTATTAAAAATAAAACTGCTACCTAATAATTTTTTTATTCTGGGAAAATATACATTGGAAGAACATATTTAGAGACAATTTTAATATTAAAATGATCATATTGAATTACCAAGTTCTGTATTACCTTATGAAAAGTCATCAGTGTCTCTCAGTCAAAGAAAAACATTAAGGGCTTTCCACTTAAATGTCTCTACAGTTAATTAAACAAAGCTATAATAGCATCCTTAACAGGGTGTTCTAAGAGAAATAGAACTTATAAACACCATGGGGAAAAAAAAGTAATTGAAATAGTTATTTCCAAGTCTCCCAGTAGTAGACAGTCTTTTGCTAAAAGGAGACATATTTATAATGACTTGGAAACTCCATGTCAGACTTAACTATTTCTGTCCTATGTTAACAATAGCATGACATTAACATAAAAAAGATCTCACACCTTTTAAGATGAAGCAAGGAAAAGCAAATCAGTGAAAAAGATCATAAGAGCTAAACAAACTGTAGAAGTAATGCTTGTCTGAAGGTAGAGCTTTACACATTTACACATTTCAGGTGAGCATGAGACATTTGTGGAATTGCCTGATTTTTAAAAACAACTCGTATAATCTCCATGGAAATTCATTGCTGCCTGTACCTGTAATTTGTAATGTTAAGATTTTCTTAAAAACAAGAACTTGAAGTAGTTTGTGGGATCTACCTGTCCCAATTTAGGCACCTAAAAGCTGGACCTGTAAACAGAAGTTTGTTCTACTTTTGCTTAAAAGACAAAGGAGAGAAAGGTATTTCAAAGCAATTCCCCCTCATTCTCCGATAACCACTGGGCCTAAGTCTAATAAACTGTATTTAGATGCTTACTTTTTCCAATCAGTGTATGTTTATACAATATATAAGAGATATATCCACACAGACACACATGGATTGATGAAAGTCATCCTTGAACTCGCAGCACTGTTCTAAAACACTCACCATGTTTTTCGGATTAGGCAGCACTATAATCCAGTTTTGCAATTATGAATAAATACTGTAACATCTTTTATATAAGTGGTTCAGGAAGAAGGGAAGACATTAAGAGTAGATGTGAACTTGTCTAATAATACAGAATTAAAAATTATCAACAGTATCACAACCAAGTTCGAATAAAGCAAAACCAAAAATTCAGACTCTCTCTGATCAGAGGTGTCACCCCCAATGGACTTCTTACCCATGTGCTGCTCTAAAAAAATAAATAAATAAATAAATAAAAATCTTACTTTTGTAAGGAAACTTACTATTTGTTTTCCATCCAATTGACAGACTAATTACAAAGATATGCGTGACATGTATTAGTAAACTTTCTACATGATTGAACTACAAACTGTAAGTGCAGAAAAGGAACTTCTGAACATCATACCCAAGCAGGGGGATATCAACTACGTCATCATCTACTAAGAGCAGCAGGTTATCTTGAAGATTTTCTGGACGGTCAGGATAATATTCCACACAAGCTTTAATTTGAAGTCCAGGTGCAACGGGTTTGTCTGGATTTTCCACAATCAATTTAAACTGCAATTCAAAAAAATATTTTTTTTTTAATCGTAACACATTCTAGATTAAGAACAATATACATGTGGTTCATTTCCAAAAGAATACACAGATTGATATAAAATTTACCATGGACTTTAAAATATGCAGCAACATTTTCTAGTCTTTCCAAGAAATCTCCAGCTTTTCCTACTCTTGCAATAAACCTTCTCAAGCAACACAAAATTAAATAAGCTAATACTCAGTGAAGAATATTTTTGCTACCTGAGAAAATAACAAGGATTAAGTCTCAGTTGAAAACAGCAATGAAAGGGGACAGGGTAAGAGTTTTCCTCTAGATCTGACTAACATCCAGCTCACATTAAGTCTCACTGTACATGGAAATCTGCTTGAAAGGCCCCCACCACCTCCAATTGCTGGGGTCAAATGAAAGAGAAAACAAAAACAGAAGAAGCCAACAGAAAGCACCCTTTCCTCTCCAAAAAAAAAAAAAAAACCAAAACACACACCCGCTTTCCAAAAAAAAAAAAAAAAAAAAAAGAAAAAAAATGTTGGATTTGTTGTTGCCAGGAAACATCTGTTTATATCCAACACCTCCTGCACCTTCCACTGAACACAATACCCGAGTAATCCACTAGGGCATAGCAGGAAATCCGGCAGCTTTCCTCTCCCTAGCAAAGTGTCACGGTAAAGTCTAGAGCTGCTCTGGTGTTTGTCTCCTTACAATTCATATCACCCTATGCACAGTGGGCTTCTCCTCTTTATGTCCAGTTTAATAATGTTCATTTCTGGAAGGCAGTCTTCCCAGTATCCTCTACATTTTCTGTTCTAATTTATGTTTGAAATATTCAAACACAATTTACTACTTGCTGATTCTGTTGTCTGAGCACGTCCTTTTATTCCTTTAGAATTCTCATAGCAGTATAAATACTCAGCTAAAGGAAATTTATGCACCTTGTGATTATGGGCATGATTTGAAAGAATAGCCAAGTTTCAATTTTGAGGTGTGTAAAATCTACCTCTTCTCTAAAGAGAATTAAACATCTGAGGATATTCATTCTACACAAGGGAAATTAATATACTGCACCAGGAACTTTCAATGAAGCCTATGGAAAATGTTTTGTGAGCTAAATTCCTTGAAAGGCATTTCTTGGCCATGCACTATGACAGCTCAAGGAAGGTTATGTTTCAATTTCTGCACTCTATGAATGAAAATTTTTCAGATGAGTCATACACTTCAGAGCCTTGTAATCACAGACAGCAATATAAGGTTGGCAATGAGAAAGGTCTGCCGTGCTGCCCTTTCCGGAACTGAGCATGCAAAGTGGAATCTTGTCCCCCAGCTGTCATGTTGGTCATCCCATCTATCATAGCATTCAAATACACAGCAAAAGGCACAAGTTAATCACAGAAGTAGAAACTCTTAAGCTATGATTGAGTAACCTTTTCTAAAATTGACTCTGCCTTTCCACTTCTGTAGCACAGGAAAAATTGATAAGGCTGGTGAAAACTAGCAAAACAGAATAAGCACAGCCCTACCAAATCAAGCACTCTGGAGTTTCCAGCTCACACTAAAAGCCTTCAGCTACAGCACAAGAAAAATGGAGCTGCCACTCTTGCCCTCAATAAGAAAAGCTGACTACTCACATAGTGAAGTTATCCAAGGTACTTCAGTTATCTGACAGTCATATTGATTGCTACCCTGGAATTACTCACAGCTCAAGCTGCTGTGAACACAGAGCAACATCAGCTTCTGTTGAGCCCAACCCTTTAATCCTAACTTTGGCATAATTAAAAAGCCATAAACTATTAACTGCTGGGCTTTGCTGGACCCACACAGGTTACAACTCAAGGACTAAACTGGTTAGAATTGTAAAGATGCATCATTGGCCTTTAAAACGTCTGGCTATGCAGTGATTTTTCCTGAATTAGCCAGATGCTCTTAAGATGAACCATAACATCTTGAGAAAGGATTGTAAAACTCTCTTCTGAGACAGCTCTCAGCAAGCAAGCACCACAAGGGAACTACTCCAGTCAAAAGGGCTTAGAATACAGCCCAGAAACGAGGCAGCAGAGCTACCACTTCACTGATTAGTTGTACCCACCACAGCAAAATGACCCATTTCTACAGAGCGCTCCCTGAAGCGACCAGGGGCTCCGGGGCTCCTGGAGGGACAACTTCTGGAGAGGCAGAGCCAGCCAGGAAGGCAGAGCAGGGCCTGGCACCGCCGAGGGGCCGCATCGCAGCATCGCCACGGCCGGAGCCCACCTGTTAAGGGCTGATGTGCTCAGACATACATTAACCCCCGCTGACCTCTCCTCAACCCGTGGAGTTAACACACAAGGCAGCTCTCTCCAGACCGCCCCCGGCCTCGGGAGAACCGAGGGCTGGGAAGCTCAGAGCTCCTTCCCCCGGCCGCCGCGCGGGCCGCGGGCGGCGCTCACCTGCGGCCGGTGCGGCGGCAGGAGCTGCAGGCGGCAGCTCTGGCGGCGCAGGTTGTGCACGCTGAGCGCGGCGCGGG